>VWYI01015674.1:880-11653 GCA_013399455.1 Anthoscopus minutus
CTGGGACAGGGACGGGGACGGGGACAGGGCCGGGGACGGGGACGGGGACGGGGACAGGGACAGGGCTGGGACAGGGCTGGAACAAGGACAGGAACAGGGTTGGTGCTGAAATGATGCCACAAAATCCAGATGAGCTCCCCCAGCTGAAACAGCCGGAGAGCGGCACATGGGGCTGAGCTTTTCCTCTAATTAAGAGATTTGATGTAATTAAACATCCATAAAACCCTGCCTGAAGAGGCTGTGGGGCAGAGGGAGCTTTGCTCTGAGCCTTGAGCCGCTCTCTCCTGCTGCTCTTCCCCTGGAGAGGCCCCACAGCCTGAAGTGGCTTCGGGTGAGGGTTATGAAAGGGTTGGGGTTGGAAAAGCCCCAAGGCAGCACCTCTGGGTGCTCTCTGAGGGCTCCATCCCATGGGCTTGGGGCAGGGCTGGTGCTGAAATGATGCCACAGAATCCAGATGAGCTCCCCCAGACCAGCCAGCACCAGCCTGGAAGTGGCACATCAGCTGCAGGGGGCTGAGCCTTTCCTCTTCTTAAGAGTTTTCATGTAATTAAGCGTCCATAAAACCGTGCCTTAAGCAGCTGTGGGACAAGGGGAGCTTTGCACCCAGCCCTGAGCTGCTCTCCCCTGCTGCTTTTCCTCTGGAAAAGGCAAGGTTTTTTTTTCTTCTTACAAAGCCCAGACAAAAAGGAAAAAAAACAACAAGAAAAAAAAAACAAACCAAGAGAAAAGTGCTAAGAAGTGAAATAGGGACAGCAGCAGCCCACCAGTGGCTGCACTATTTCTTGCAACATGTTATTTTCTTGTCTGATTTGTCAGAGTTTCCTGTTCAGTGCAGAAACATCAAATTTAAGTCTGGCTTCTGCCTGCCTTCCCAGGGAGAAGGGAGAGACCATGGGGAAATATCCAGCAGAGCCCTCACCACCCCTCACAGCCACCACCCCACTTCCCTCCACAGAAAAATTCCTTAAACATCAAGAAGAATCAGCCCCATCCTTATAGAGGCGATGGGAATAAAATAAAACAAATAAAAATGTCCAGGTTTCCCCCAAAGGTTGGGAAGAGCCAGAGCAGCACCCGGAATTTCCCCCAGCACAGCACAATTGTCTCGTTCTCACTTGTGAAAGTTCAAAAGGACACCAAAAATGAAATCGCTTTTCTGGCTGTGCTGACAGGCGCGGATGAGCCTAGCTGGGAAAGTTCATCCCAGGAAATGAAGTCGGGACTCTCCGCGTTTCGCTCTGCCCAGCGGAACAACCACAGCAAATATTTAACGGGGTTTCCTCGTGGAGTTTTCCTCTCAGAGCAGAGCAGCATCCCCGGAATCGCGGCCAGGGAAGGCTGGGGTCGAGCAGGACAGCAGCAACGCGTGAGGAGGAAGATTTTAAAATCCCAGATCCTTTGGGACAGGGATTATGCAGTAAAAGCTAAAGCACGAGGCAGCACACAAAGGAATTTGCAAACAGATTGGAATGGTGCCGTTCCCATGGCCACGACACACTCAGACCCCGAGTTTTGCCCAGGGTTCGAGCGAGATTTTTCTATAATTTTTCTATAAATATGCATTTTTCCCACTCAAACACCGCCCTCTGCTGCAAGCCGGGCTCGATGCTCAGGAACAGATTCCCGAGCGTTGCCCGTGGCAACGCAGTTGTTGAAGGCGATAAAAATTCTGATGTCTCGGTGCTTTCGAAAATGCCAGAGCATCAAAATGCAAATGATGCAGCCTCCTGCAAAGGGCATCTGAGGTAAGGGATATGTTTAGCTCCGGGAGGAGCAGAGTGGTGAGAACTGAGCGCAGCTCCTTGTGACACCTCGGGCATCTGCTGTGTTGTCACCTCCTGCCCACTCCTGCAACACTTGGAAGAGCTTTTCCTCCAGAACCAGGGCAAGCTCACCCCAAACCGGTATTTTTTTAATCCCTCTTTGCACATTCCCTCTTTTCCCTGGAGCTGAGCGCTGCTCCTCCTCAGGAAAAGGCTGTTTATAATCAGATATAATTGCCCCAGCCTGGCAGGGGAGCAGCCAAGCTGAGCCAGCTGCTGGGATTTGCATTTACCCCTCACCACTCTCTCCTCCAGGCCAGAGCTGCTCAGGCTTGGCCCAAGAATTTCACAACCAGCTGCAAAAAAATTCTTCCTGCCCACAGCAAAAGTCCTGATTTCACCCTGCCAGCCTGGGGCTCCCAGCGAGTTCTGCCCACGCTTGAGCTACAGGGAAGCATTTTTATTGGGAACAGCCATTCCCAAACCCTGATTAATGCAGGAGCAGCGATAATTTAACTTTGCAGTTCCTTGGGTAGACCCGGTGTCCCTGGGGTGGCCACTCCAGCTCAGCACAAGGCCTGGAAAATTCATGGAATTGGTCCTTACAAATTCCTTGAGGGAAATAATTGATTTCTGTTTGTCTGCTTTGCCTCAAAATGGATTTAAAGGAAAACACCTGAGCTGGGCTAACATTAGGAATTTTGTGTTTTATTAGGGATGAGAAAAACCCAGAGTGAGCTTCACAAAGAGTGGG
Source organism: Anthoscopus minutus (assembly GCA_013399455.1). Taxonomy (NCBI): domain Eukaryota; kingdom Metazoa; phylum Chordata; class Aves; order Passeriformes; family Paridae; genus Anthoscopus; species Anthoscopus minutus. The sequence goes on from VWYI01015674.1 coordinate 3,398, forward strand.
AGCAGGCCCAGGCCCTGGGATTTCTATTTTTCAGCTGATCTCCCAGAAATAAACTCCGGAGCTGCTGCTGTGCCTTCCCTCAGGAATTCCAGGGGGTGCTGGATAAATCCAGATCCTTCTCTGGGATGGGGAATTTGGAGGAAACCTCAGCAGCAGCGCCTTCCCTGCCAAGCTGTGGCTGCAGAAGGCAAAGCAGAGCATTCCCAGCCAGAGAGTAGAGTCAATAAATCCACAGCAAATCCAAAATTCCCTCCAAGGAGAGGAGCTAAGGAACATTTCAACTCCAGGGTAATCCAGACACAAGCGATCCAGAGATTAAAAGTCATCACAGCAGGCAGGGGTTGAAATCTCTCCAGAGAAAAGGGGCCTGGTCAGGAAAATATTCCACATTTTCTTTGCTGCTGTTCCATTTCCTGGTAAGAACTGGAATTCTTCAGAGAGGAACAGCTCAGGGTTGCTGCTGCCCCATGGCAGCGCTACACTTCAGGAATATCCATCCCACAGGAATATTGCAAAATAAGGAATCAGCTGGTTCAGCTCTGAAATTGCCTCTGAAGTGACCAGCTTGAGAAAAGTGCTCTTTAAAGTGAACAGACTGTTCTGGAAAAGTCCTGATGTTGGTTCGTATCCCAACAGGAAAAGCAGAAGCCCAGCACTTGGGCGACGTTTATTCCTTGGATTTATCCCTCAGCAGTCGCTGGGGGCTTGGGGGAAAATACCTTGATTTCTTAAAGGAGGAGAACAATTCTGCAAAGATAAAATTCAGAAATTTATCATTTAATCTTCCCAGCACCCCTGGACAAACCATGCTCCAGACAGGCTCTGCAATCCCATGGAGGAGGACAGGAGAGAGGGGAAAACCAGGAGGAATCCACAGATGTTAGAGCTGGGTTTATGTTTAATCTGACGGCACAAAGGAAAGACCAGGAGCAATGGCATCAGAAATTGGCTCTGATCTGATTATAGAGCATGGAAAAGAGGGAATTTTGGGACAAAGCTCAATAGGGAGAGGGAAATTTCTTTTTAGCAGCTATTTTTGGTTATGTGAGATGCCAAGAAAGGCTTTTATTTCTTCTCTTGGCAGGGGATTGGGATGGAGCAGCATCCAAGGGAGGGCATGGGGATGGGGAAGGGTCTGGAGAATACGAGTGAAGAGAGGCTGAGGGTGCTTGGGATGCTCAGCTGGAGCAGAGGAGGCTGAGGGGAGACTCATCAGCCACAGCTTTTGGTGAGGGAGAGAGCAGGAGCAGGGACTGATCAGGGACAGCGCCCAGGGAGCGGCTGGAGCTGGGCCAGGGCAGGCTCAGGCTGCAGAGCAGGGAAAGGTTCTTCCCCCAGAGGGGCTGGCACTGCCCAGGCTCCCCAGGGAATGGGCACGGCCCCGAGGCTGCCAGAGCTCCAGGGATGCCCAGGGGGGATTGCTGGGGGTCTGGGCAGGGTTTGGATTTGGCACTGATCGTCCCTGTGGGTCCCTCCCAGCTCAGCTTTCTCTGTGATTCTGCGACCTTGCCAATCTCAGTTATAGAATCCCAGAATGGTTTGGGTGGGGAGGGACCTGGAAGCCCACCCAGAGCCACCCCTGCCAAGGGCAGGGACACCTCCCACTGTCCCAGGCTGCTCCAAGCCTGGATTTGAACACTTCCAGGGATTATCTCTCAGCAAAGGGAATGAACGTGGCCAAAGCTGCCGAGCAGAGGAAGTGCCCAGCCCTGGGTGAGCCCAGCCCAGGATCTGCCCGTGCCCATCCTGGGACAGACGTGGCCAAGCTGCTGTGATGTCCCCACTGCTGGGTGACCCCACACCCGCAGGGAGCGCCCCAGCAGGGACCTGTCCCTCTCACACCATTGACATCAACTGCACAGCCCGGCTCTTGGAATCATGGAATTGTGGAATCCTGAAATCATGGAGTCACAGAGTCATGGAATTGTGGAATTGAGGAGTCATGGAATTGTGGAATTGTGGAATTGTGGAATCATGAAATAATGGAATCATGGAATTGTGGAATCATGAAATAATGGAATTATGGAATCATGGAATAATGGAATTGTGGAATCATGGAATAATGGAATTATGGAATCATGGAATTGTGGAATCTTGGAATTGTGGAATCCTGGAGTCATGGAGTCGTGGAATCCTGGAGTCATGGAATCATGGAATCCTGGAATCATGGAATTGTGTGATCCTGGAATCCTGGAATCATGGAGTCATGGAATTGTGGAATTGTGGAATCTTGGAATAATGGAATTGTGGAATTGTGGAATACTGGAATCATGGAATCACGGAATTGTGTAATCCTGGAATCATGGAGTCATGGAACCATTCTGGTTGGAAAGGACCTCTGAGGTCACCAATTCCAAATCACCAATTTCAAAACTGTTCCTCTGTCACAAAGGCATCTGCCATGTCCCTAAACTCATCCTGCTGGATCCATGGCCAGGGTGGAGCCTCTTTCCTCCAGGACCTTCCTCAGGCCGGAGAACCTTCAGCAGCTGCTTGAGGTTCATCTTTCACTTTGGCCACGGATATTCAAACTTTGCTCCTGTGCTTTCAGCAAAAAAGAAGGTCCTGGACCAGTGGGAAGGGAACTCAGGAAGAAAACTGGGCCAAAATTTGGGAAAACTTGGCCAAACAAGCCAAAAAGGATGGCAAGGAAGGAGAGCAACCACAGCAGAGTCCAGCACCCCAAGAAGGGTCCAGCTGATTTCCTACATGTGGGAATCCCAACCCGCACCAGGCAGAGAAATCCCATCCTCACACCAGCCCAAATCCCCTCAGTATGGGATCACCGGGATGAAGCTGCACAGGGAGTTCCCAGGATCCAGGCCTCAACAATTCCATGGCAGTTCCATTTTCACAGCCGTTTTAACGAGCAGGAGGCAGCAAATGCAATTAAAAAGTGTTAATGAATAATTAAAGTCACATCTCAGCACAGACATGAGTCAAAAAGGGTAAAAGTCCAAGGCTTGATTAACTTAAAGTAGTTCATACACAAATAACTTCTTATTTTTTCATGTTATTTACATCTGAGGAAATATCCAGAATTAATTACCTGGGCAGAGTTCTGTGAGATTTAAAGGTTAAAAACTAAAATTAAAAGAGAACAATTAATAGATCAAGACAGATTAGAAGTATTTAACACTCCATCAGCTGTCAAGGAGTCTTTAACACAACAGGAAGCAGAATGGTTTCAATTTTATTTATACTGTTGAAAAACCTCCCTCTTTTCTTTTTCTTTCCACAAGACTTAAAATCTGAATCAGAGTCAAGTTTATGTTCTCTTCCCCTTGGACCCTCATGAAAAGCATTTGCACCACAATCTAAACACAAACTGTCCTTTTTTCCCTTCTTTTGAGGAAGAGAAGGGGTTTGTTTGGCAAAACAAATGTCATTTAAAGCCGTCTGTGCTGCACCTCCTCCTGCCTGGTTTATCAGAGCATTTCTCAGGGAGAAATTCTGTCTATTAAAGGGATTTGGACGGCAGAAAACAATTCCCTGAGCTCCCAAAATTCTACAGCTCCCAAAGTACCTGCACCAACAGCCCCGTAGCAGGAAATGCAGGGAAAACAACTTTCTATCCATTTTTTCCAGCACTGACCCTGTGAGCCCAAAGCTCTGCTCCACCTCTGCTCCTCGGGATGTGTCCTAGCACAGAACCCTTGGAAGTGCTTCCCAACTTATCCCAGCCCAGGGAAAATGGCCCTGAGAGCCATGGAGGGGAGCAGGAACAGGGAAAGATTCATTTTCTTGGGAAAGGGGTTGTGGAATGCCCATGCACCTTTTCCTCCCGAGCTCTCAGCTCACCTGGAGAGAGGCAGGGCGGGCACAGAGCTCCGCAGGCATGGGGAAGCAGCAGAAGCTTTGCCTTGGGACCACCAGCCCTTCCTGGCCACCCCAAATCCCAACAATCCCGAGGCTCCCAGGACATCCAGGTGTGAACCAGGGCGGCTCCAGCAAGGGCTGGCAGAAAACGCTTCCCTGAGCTCCCAAAATTCCATAACAACAGGAAGAACAAGTACAAAATTCCGTAATAACAGGAACTGGACCTTCACCAGCAACCCTGAGTCTCCCAGGACATCCAGCAGCTGCTCTGTGGGCCAGGATGGCTTCAAAGAGGCCAGGAACCACCCCTGGGCACCTTCCCAGCTCCAAGGCTGGGTCACAATCCTGTTTCCATCCATTTCTTGGCATCACTGAACCTTCAAAGCTCAGGGGGTGAAGCAGAAGGGGCTGGGGCAGGAGCAGAGTTTGTCCTTTTCCCTGTCTAACACTTTTCTCCAAGTTCTTCCATCTTCCAGTGTTTCCTCAATTCCTTTTATCTGAATAAAAATCAAGGGGGGGGGAAACCTCACAAGCCCTCAATCCATGGCTATTAAATATTTGTGCCAAAGTGATCAAATTCCTGCTAAAAGTTTGATAAAAATATCCCTGTCAAACTCTCCAAAGCAAAGATATTCCCCCCAAAGGAACAATTCCGACACGCTCTTCCCTCACAGTGGTGAAATCCTGGCTGTGCTTTACCCTCTGTGAGATTCCCCTCTCACTCCACATGAATCTTTACCAGGAATTTCTGTAGGAATAATCTCACTGAATTCCAGTGTTTAGTCTGAGACAGGGAAAAAATATTTCTCTCCCAAGCCCCTCTGCTTTAACGCAGAGCATTTTGCTTTGGAATAACCAACCTGTTTGGGGAGAAAGAGACAGAGCATATTTTGGCTGGAATTTTATCTTCAACTCCCTGTTTAAATTGGCCAAAAAATTGCCTCGAACACTGAACAAGCTTTTAAAAAGGAAAAGAAAAAAAAAGAAAAAAAGAGTGCTGATAGCTGCCTGAGCCTCCAGCACAGCGAGATTTCAAATTCTTGTGGTCTGAAAGCCGTTCAAAGATGAAGATTCCGGACGGGTTTTATGATGTGTGGCTGCCCCATAAATTTGTGGTGGCTCTGCAAGTGCTCCAGGAACTTCTGGACACTGAATGGGAACAGAACAGTGAGAAATTCCCTGTTTATTGTCAGGAAGTGGATGCAGGGAGAGCTGAGCATCGGTGAAACAGCTGTTGGGGGATGGAATAAGGAGAGGGTCCTTTCCCAGTGACACAGACTCATGGAATGGTCTGGGTAGGAGGGATCCTAAATCCCACCCAGTGCCACACAGGGCCAGCTGCCACTGTCCCAGGTGCTCCAGCCCCAGTGCCCAGCCTGGCCTTGGGCACTGCCAGGGATCCAGGGGCAGCCCCAGCTGCTCTGGCAATTCCAGCCCAGCCCCTGCCCACCCTGCCAGGGAACAATTCCTGCCCCAGATCCCATCCAGCCCTGCCCTCTGCCACTGGCAGCCATTCCCTGGCTCCTGGCCCTCCCGCCCTTGTCCCCAGTCCCTCTCCAGCTCTCCTGGAGCCCCTTTGGGCCCTGCCAGGGGCTCTGAGCTCTCCCTGGAGCCTTCTCCTCTCCCCAGCTCTCCAGCCTGGCTCCAGAGGGGCTCCAGCCCTGGAGCAGCTCCGTGGATTCCTTGGGCTCTCTCCAGCACGTCCACATCCTTTGGATGTTGGATCCTAGCTCTGCAGGTGGGGAATCACCTGAGCAGAGCAAATATCCTCAGGTGGGGGAATCAGGCATCACTTTTGGGACATCACTTCTAACAGTGGCCCCAAGAATTTGCTGCAAAAATCCTTATTAATAACATTGAAAATCAAAGAAAAGCTGCTGCTTTCTACTGAAACATTGGAATTTTATGAACAGGGAAAGGAAAACACTTCTGGAAGCAGCTGGGACGGGAGTCACCAGGGCAGGGTTGCCTCATTCTTGTGCTCAGCATTGCAGCTGAAATGGGATTTTGCTCTGGGCTGCAGCCGGATTTCATCACTTTGTGTTTGGGGTTTTGCACAACTCGAGCTCGCTGTGCCAAGATTCCCGGCTGTGCCTCTGCCGGGTTTATGGGATCCACAGAACCTTACAAAGGTTTATGGGGGTGCTGTCAGGGATAAGATCTGCTCAGCAGCACACAGGGCAGAACTCCAAAGCCATTAACTGAGCAGGAATCTGTGACTGCACTGAAACACCGAGGAGCCCAGCAGGGAGAGGCTCCCCCTGCCCTGGCAGGTGTGGAGCAAATCCCTGGAGCAAGGGGGCAACCCCCTATGGCAGGGATGTCCCCAACAGTGACCAGCACCCCTGGGCTGTCCTGGCACCCCTGGGCTGTCCTGGCACCCCTGTTCAGTCCTGGCACCTCTGGGGCTGTCCTGGCACCCCTGGGGCTGTTCTGGCACCCCTGGTCTGTCCTGGCACCCCTGGTCTGTCCTGGCACCTCTGGGGCTGTCCTGGCACCCCTGGGCTGTCCTGGCACCCCTGCTCTGCTGCAGGGCTCTGCTCTGGGCTGTGCAGGGGCTTTGGGGCTGCCTGGGGTGACGATAACCCCGTTCCTCTCTCCCACTGGGATGTTTGAGGATAACCCCGTTCCTCTCTCCCACTGGGATGTTTGAGGATAACCCCGTTCCTCTCTCCCATGGGGATGTTTGAGGATAACCCCGTTCCTCTCTCCCATGGGGATGTTTGAGGATAACCCTGTTCCTCTGTCCCACTGGGATGTCTGAGGATAACCCCGTTCCTCTCTCCCACTGGGATGTCTGAGGATAACCCTGTTCCTCTGTCCCACTGGGATGTTTGAGGATAACCCCGTTCCTCTCTCCCACTGGGATGTTTGANGGGAGATCTGTGCTCTCCTGCTCCCCTGAGGAATGCTCCCTCCAGGGCTGAACACACCGAGATCCTTGAGGGAAAGTGCTCTGGGGTGTGGGGGAAATATGGAAATTCCAAGCTGCTGGGAATTTTTTCTCCCTCATCTGTGGGTTGAGCAGATGAGGTTGGTGCAGCCCCTGTGCTGCTGCAGGAGCTGTGGGGACAGCAGCGAGGAAATCACTCAGAGAATCACAGAATATCCCCAAGGATCATCAATCCCAACTCCTGGCCCTGCCCAGACACCCCAACAATCCCACCCTGTCCCTGGGAGCGGTGTCTGGAGCTCTGGCAGCCTCGGGGCCGCGCCCATTCCCTGGGAGCTGTTCCAGTGCCCAGCACCCAAATCCAGCTCATTTTCACCTCCTGCACTTTCCCTGGCCCTGCCTGACTCCAGCCCAGGGATTCTCCACTTTTTTCATCACATCCCAAGTGGGGAAATTCCCTGTGGCTTCTTCCATGAAAGTTCTCAGCCCTCCCCAGTTTCAGCTCATCTATGCTCACATGTCCATTCATCAGGGTGAGGTGGGAAAATACATGGATTTTAGGAAACTTGATGAGTTATACCACTTAATATGCAGCTTTATAATGCCGTTAACTGATTTTGTCAGATAATAATTTCTGAAATATTCCAAATGGTTCAAGTTGCTCATTTCCATCCAAGCAGGGCCCCAGTTATGTTGGAACTGTACAAAGAAACAAAATCCTGGCTGAGGATTTTATCTCTTCTTCACTTTCCTTCCTTTCATCTTCACTTTCCTTCCTTTCATCTTCACTTTCCTTCTTTTCACTCCTGCAGCCAAAATCTTCTGCAGGTTCATTTGTGCAGCCAAATCCATCCTCATCATCGTCCCAAAATCCCAGGGAATGGCCAGCACGCAGAAAACCCCATTCCCTGTGGGGGAAAACAGGGATGGCCCAGGATATGGGATTGGGGATGGAATCTCCCCATGGAGCACAGCAAACTCCATGATTCCCTGTGGATTGAGGATGTGGGGTTGGGGATGGAATCTCCCCATGGGGTGGGATTGCTGCCAAAACTGTCCCAGGGCCCAGGGCAGCTCTGCCCACAGAAATCCTTGGGAATTGCACTGATCCTCCTGTGCCCATGGGAGCCTCAGGCTGTGCTTCCTCCTCCTGGAGATGGGAACACCTAATCCATGGATTGGGAGAGGTCTGGGCTGGTACATCCAGATCCTACAAATCCTGGCTGTTGGACAATTGCAGGGTGGGGATGGGTGGGACCAACACTTCACCTGGAATTCTCCTCTCTCCCAGCATGCCCAAGTGCCCTGGAATGCAGCCCTGGGATGCGCCATTCCCACTGGCACTGCTGCATGAAAATCTCTTCCAGCCCCTCAGGACGAATGGATACTTTTATTTTCCAAGGCAATATTTCTTTCCAAGATCAGATTTCTTTTAATTCCTTGGATCAGGGGAGACACAAGGCACACACCCAGGAGCTGCAGCACTTTAGATCTCATCCTGCAGGGAGTTCACCTTCCACCCATCCATCATCCATCATCCATCC
>VWYI01015675.1:0-11476 GCA_013399455.1 Anthoscopus minutus
GAATGTTTGGGACATGGATTGGGAATGTTGGCGCTGGGTGGCCTGGGCACCCCTGCCCCCCCCCGATCCCAGTTTGGATCTCCCTCTCCCATCCCTGCGGATTTTCCCGCCGCTCCAGCTCCAAGGATTCCTGCTCCGGGTGAAGGGAGCGCCCCGGGGACGCCGCCCTCGCCCCTGCCGAGCTTTTCCAAGGGGATTGGAATTGGATTTGCCTGTCCTGCTCCAAGGGCTGCGGCTCCAGAGCTCAGACTCCCCTGCGGCTGGAATTGGATTAAGCCCCGGAATAAATCCCGTGAGCGCTTCCCTAATTCCCGACAGACTCGCTCATGCCGTTATCTCCCGGGAAAAAGCTCCCGATCGGCCCCTTGGGAAGCAGATGGCGGCACCGGGCCCGCGGGACACGGGATCGACACCAGTGGAAAACGGGGATTGGGCTGGGAGAACGGGAATGTGCCCTGGATGTGAAATCCGAATTTGAAGCTGGCAGAGGAGGGGGTGGGAGCCCATCCAGGAATATCCCGGACAGGGATCGGGAACGTCGGCTCCCGGCCAGGATCTTCCACTCTGCAGATTGGTTCTGGGAAGGTCCAGCCGGGATGGGATCCAGGGTCTGGATGCTGGCGCTGTTCCAGCCTCTGGAACAGGGAGCAGCCGTAATTCCTCACTCCGACTGCTCCGGGCGCCGGGCCCTGATGTTCCATGGGATTCTGGAATGCTTTGGGTGGGAAGGGGCCTCAAATCCCACCCCATTCCCATCCCAACACCTCCTACCCTGCTCCAAGACTTCCTTGGGCGCTCCCAGGGATTCCCTGGGAATTCCAGCCGGGAATTCCTTCCCAAGCTCCCAGCCCAAGCTCCCCTTGCCCAGTGGGAGCCATTCCCTGGCTCCTGCCCCTCCAGCCCTTTCCCAAATCCCAGCTCTCCTGGAGCCCCTTGAGGCTCGGGAAGCGGCTCCCAGCATTCCCTGGATCCTTTCCCTGTCCCATTCCCAGTTCTCCCAGCCTGGCCTTGGATCCAGCCCCATCCCAAATCCTCCTTCAGAAGGAATTTCGGGATCCTGGGAATTGGGGACTCCAGGAAGGGGCTCCCTTCCCTTTTCCATCCCCGACTTCCATAAAAATCCCCCTGGATGGATCCTGAGCATCCTGGATCCCAGAATCCCGAATGGTTTGGGTAGGAAGGGAGCTCAGATCCCATCCCAGGGACACCTCCCACCATCCCAGGCTGCTCCAAGCCCCATCCAACCTTTCCTTGGTCACTCCCAGGGATTCTCTGGGAATTCCAGCCGGGAATTCCTTCCCAAGCTCCCAGCCCAAGCTCCCCTTTCCCATTGGAATTCCATTCCCTGGCTCCTGCCCCTTGTCTTCCTTTTCATCCCGTTGGCTCCGTCCTCCCCCCGTGTCCCGTTCCCATCTGTGTCCCCCCGGCTGGAGCAGGGATGTGCGGGATCAGGAGCAGCTGGATCAGGCTGGGATCAGGGAAAAGCTCCTGCTCCCCTGAACCCGGGACAAACCGGGATGGATTCATCCCTGTTCCCTGGGAATAGCGGGAAATGAGGAAACATTCCTGGCTGGGATCCCATTGCCAGCCCGGGAAGTGTCCAAGGTCAGGCTGGACTTTGGGGCTGGGAGCAGCCTGGGATAGGGCTGGGATCCATGGGATAATGGGATAATGGGATAATGGGATAGGATGGGATGGGATAATGGAATGGGATAATGGGATGGGATAATGGGATGGGATAATGGGATGGGATAATGGGATGGGATAATGGGATGGGATGGGATGGGATGGGATGGGATGGGATGGGATGGGATGGGATGGGATGGGATGGAAGCTCCACGGATCCCATCCTGAGGGATTTTTATGGAATTCAGGGATGGCAGAGGGAAGGGAGCCCCTTCCTGGAGTCCCCAATTCCCAGGGAATTCTCAAAATTCTTTCTGAAGGAGGAGTCGGGATGGGGCTGGATCCAATCCCGGAGAGCTGAGAGGGATTTGGGAAATGGGCCAGGAATGGCAGGACGGGGAACGGCTCCCACAGCCCAAGGGTTGGGAATTTTGGGATTTTAAGATTTCGGGATTCCCTGAACCAGTGCACAGCAGGATGGAGGGAAGGGCCAGGGGCGTGTCCGGCCATCCCAGGCCCCAAATCCAGAGGATCCAAACCCAGAGATAAGAATCCAAATCCAGAGTGAGGGATCTGAGCATGGAGGTGAAGGATCCACGGAGGTGAAGAATCCAAACAAAGAGGGAAGGACTCAAATTCAGAGGTGGGGGATCCAAATCCAGATGTGGAGAATCCAAATCCAGAGGTGGAGGATCCAAATCCAGAAGGGGAGAATCCAAATCCGGGGATGGAGGATCCAAACATGGAGGTGAAGGACCCAACCCCGATGTGGAGAGCCCAAATCCAGATGTGGAGAGCCCAAATCCAGATGTGGGACCCAAATCCAGATGTGGAGAGCCCAAATCCAGATGTGGGACCCAAACCCAGATGTGGAGAGCCCAAATCCCCAGGGAGGGATCCAAGCCCGGGGCTGAAGGCCCCAATCCCGAGGCGCAGGATCCCTGTGGGGGCTCCGGCCATGGCATCGCTTCCCCGACCCGAGAGAATTCCCAAAGCCACGCCGGGATCCGGATGCCCCTGGAATTTTCCTGTCCATTTCCCTGGAATTTTCCTGTCCATTTCCCTGGAATTTTCCTGTCCATTTTCCCACCTGGGCTGAGTGTGATCCCATTTTCCCTCCCCCAGCTCCCTGGGCTGCCCCAAAATTCCCCCTTTTCCTTCCCCCAGGAACATTTTCCCCAGGGTTTATCCCGGTGTCCAGGCCCAGCCCAGCGGAGCCGTTTCCAATCCCTAATTAAATTCTGGGAAGCGCCTGCAGTTGTCTCTGTTTTCCATCAGGCACCTAATGGGCCTCTCCCGGTCATTCCGTGTCCTTGGATTTCCTGGAAAACCATCAAAGGCAGCCCCTGCCTCCGGCTGCTGCCGCTTCCAGGGATGCGGAGCCGGAGCCGGATCTGGGCAGGGATGAGGGAAGCTGGGACCCAGGTGGTGCAGAATCCCTTGGAATCATGGAATGGTTTGGGTGGGAATCATGGAATTGTTTGTGTGGGAATACCGGAATGGTTTGGGTGGGAATCCTGGAATGGTTTGGGTGGGAATCCCAGAATGGTTTGGGTGGGAATCCTGGAATGGTTTGGGTGGGAATCCCGGAATGGTTTGGGTGGGAATCCTGGAATGGTTTGGGTGGGAATCCCGGAATGGTTTGGGTGGGAATCCTGGAATGGTTTGGGTGGGAATCCCGGAATGGTTTGGGTGGGAATCCTGGAATGGTTTGGGTGGGAATCCCGGAATGGTTTGGGTGGGAATCCTGGAATGGTTTGGGTGGGAATCCCGGAATGGTTTGGGTGGGAATCCTGGAATGGTTTGGGTGGGAATCCCGGAATGGTTTGGGTGGGAATCCTGGAATGGTTTGGGTGGGAATCCCGGAATGGTTTGGGTGGGAATCCTGGAATGGTTTGGGTGGGAATCCCGGAATGGTTTGGGTGGGAATCCTGGAATGGTTTGGGTGGGAATCCCGGAATGGTTTGGGTGGGAATCCTGGAATGGTTTGGGTGGGAATCCCGGAATGGTTTGGGTGGGAATCCTGGAATGGTTTGGGTGGGAATCCCGGAATGGTTTGGGTGGGAATCCTGGAATGGTTTGGGTGGGAATCCTGGAATGGTTTGGGTGGGAATCCTGGAATGGTTTGGGTGGGAATCCTGGAATGGTTTGGGTGGGAATCATGGAATTGTTTGGGTGGGAATCCTGGAATGGTTTGGGTGGGAATCCTGGAATGGTTTGGGTGGGAATCATGGAATGGTTTGGGTGGGAATCCTGGAATGGTTTGGGTGGGAAGGGACCTCAAAGCCCGTCCATTCCCACCTCCTTCCATGGGCAAGGACACTTCCCACTATCCCAGATTTTCCCACATTTCCACCTCCTCCAGGTGGGGATAGGCTGATCCCTCTGGGAAATGGTTTTTCCGTGGATTTTCCTCCCCAGTTTTCCCTGTTTTTCCCGCCTCTCCAGGTGGAGTGGAGGAGCTGGAGGTTCCTTGGGAAGGAATTCCTGGCTGGGAGAGCAGAGAGGCACTGGGCTGGAAATCCCAGAGAATCCCTGGATCCCTGGGAGTGCCCAAGGAAAGGCTGGAGCAGTTTGGGATTGCGGGGTTGGAACGGGATGGGATTGAAGGTCCCTTCCCACCCAAACCATTCCGGAATTCCCTGAAATCCCGAGGCCTGGAGGGGATTTTCGGCACCTCCAGCAGGTTCATCCCTCCTGGGAATGCTGGGATGGGGCTGGATTTGGATGCATCCAGGCGGGACCTCCGGGAATGCGCTGGTGGAGGCCGGAAAACATCCCAGAGAACCTTCGGGAATTCCTGGAGGGCCCTTCCCGGTCCCGCCTCCTCCCCGCGGCACAAAAATCCCGGGATTTTGAAGCATCTCCAGGGTTCCCCATTCCCCATCTCCGGATGGAGCCCGGAAAACCATTCCCAGGATCCGGGGTTCCAGCAGAACAGGACCTGGGGATTTTGGGGGAGTTCTGGAGGTTTTGGAGGGCGCCCGAGGGAATTTTCGAGTGATTTTGAAGGTTTTGGGTCATTTTGAAAGTTTTGGGGGATTTTTGGGGGTGTTTTGGAGCTTTTTGGTGGTGCTGAATGCGATTTTGGGAGGTTTTGGGGTGTTTCGATGGGTTTGGGGCGATTTTGGGGTGAATTTTGATGGTTTTGGGGGTGATTTTGAAGGGTTTGGGGGAGTTTCTGCGGAGATTGAATCCCATCGGATTTTGGGCTGAATTTTGAGTATTTTGGGGTGATTTGAGATGACCTGTGGGCTTTTTGAGAGTGCCAAGTTGGATTTTGGGTGGTTTTGAGGGTTTGGCGGAATTTTTGAGGAGTTTTGGGGGTGCCAATTATTATTTAGGGCTGCTCTGGGGTGATTTTGAGGGGTTTGGGGAAATTTTGAGGATTTTTGAGGTTGCTCAATCTGATTTAGATCTGATTTTTTTGTGATTTTGAAATTTTTGGGGCGATTTTGAAGGTTTTGAGGAGATTTTGGCAGGGTTTGGGCGTTTTTGGGGCTACTTTGGAGCTTCCTGGTGGTGCCAAATCCTATCCTGGAGAGTTTTCCTATCCTGGGACGGTTTTTGAGGCTTCTGTGTCAATTTTGGGGTGCATTTGGGGGTGTTTGGGTCTGCCAAAGATGGTTTTGGGGTGATTTTGGGGTTGTTTCTGAGAGTTCTGCCGCAAATTTGAGAGTTTTGGGAACGGCAAATCCGATTCCAGGGTGATTTTCGGGGCGGTTTTGGGGTGAATTTGGGGCTGCCAAAGCTGACATTCCAAGGGGATGCAGAAAATCCGGGATTGGGAGGTCAGGAGCAAGGCTTGGGATGATCCCAGCCCGTCCCACGGAGGGGACAAGGACACTGGGGAGGTCCTTGTGGTTTTCCCATTGATCCCGAGGATCCGCAGCCGTGACCACAGCCCGGCTCCGAGGGCTCGGAAGTGGAAAACGTCAATACTGGGAACGTCCCCAATTCCAGTTTGGGAACGCGCTCCCCTTCCCAAGGTCACAACGGAGCGTCCCCGACGGCCTCCACCCCGCTGCCTTTTCCCAAAAAAAAAAACCACCCGGAGATCTGGGATCTGCCCAGTTCATCCAGACGGGATGGGAATTCCCGGATTCCCACCATGGAGCACTGGGGAGGAGCGGCCACACCGAGCCACGGTGACAATCCCGGGGATCAGGCTGGGGAGATCCTGCTGGGAAATGGTTTGGATCTGGGGGTCGGAGCAGGCGGGGAAAAGTGGAGAGGAAAATCCACGGGGGAAAAAAAAATCCTCTCCCAGAGCGGGGTCAGCCATTCCCGGCTGGAGGGGAAACACGGATGGAAACACGGGAAAATCCAGCTGGGATAGCGGGAAATGTCCCCGTCCGCGGCGTGGGATGGGACTGGAGCGGCTTCGGGGTCCCTTCCCAGCCAAAATTCCAAGATTCTGTCAGGGTAGAGCCTTGCTGAAGCAGCTTGATCCAGGAAAAAGGAGGGACAGAGCCTGGAATTCTCCTCTGGAGCCTCTCCAGGCTCATTCCCAGCAGGAATTCCATCTGCACTGAGGGGGGGGAATCCCTGAGATTTACGTCAGCCCCGGTGCGGCCTGGCAAAGCTCCCTGGCACTGGGAATGGCGGGGACGGAGAGGGAGAAGCGGGAATGGGGGCAGATCCCAAAGCACCCCTGGGTTTCCAGAAATCCCAAATGTTTCAGGGAGCGCCGCTCTGATGGAGGTCCTGGAGAAGGAGGAAATCATGGAATTCCGGGGTCCTGGAATGGTTTGGGTGGGAGGGGAGCTTCAAATCCCATCTCTTCCCGTGGGCAGGGACATCTCCCACATTCCCAGATTGCTCCAGCCCGGCCTTGGATGCTTCCAGGGATCCCGCAAATTCCCCGGGAATTCCATCCCAGCCTTTCCCCACCCTCCCAGGGAAGGATTTCTTCCCAATATCCCAGCTCCACATCCAATCCCGCGTCCTCCAGGCATTCCCAGAGTTTCTGGCCCCATCCCGGGCCGGCACCGCCTGGATCCGAGTCTGGAATTTTCTCTCCCGCAGGGAAGAAGCGTCCCAAGCCCAGGCGGCGGCCGCTGCTCTCCCAGCCGGGACATTCCCGGCTCCATCCCGCCCTGGGATCGGGGCTGAGAGGATCCGGGTGGGATCGGCGCTGGGAACGGGACAGGACATGGCTCCATCCATTTCCTGGGATTTCGGGGTTTCCCGAGATTTCCCAGCCAATTCCTGCCCCGGCCAGGCTGGCTCCGGCCATGGAGCGCATTTCTAAGGGAATTTCCTGAGGAAAGCTGGGAAGGATCCTCGGGATGAGCAGCTGGATCCTCCTGGGATGTTTGGATGCTCCCGGGACGTTGTGCAGAGCGCAGGGAATTCCCAGGAGGAACCGCAGCTCCCGGGAATGAGGAGAGCGCAGGCCGCGCTTCCAGAGGGCAGAATTCCCATTCCCCATCCCCGCGGTGTCCAAGAAATTCCTCTGGGAAGCGGCTGAAATGCGGAGCAGCGTCCGCCAGGATCCCCAGGGATCGGCTCCGGCGGGATCCCGGTCCCTGTCCCGGGATCCGCTCATCCCAACCCCGCTGGGAGGGAGGAAGGGATTGAGGAGCCCCGGAGCTGATCCCGGGGCTGGGAGAGCTGGGAATGGGTCAGGGAAAGGATCCAGGGAATGCTGGGAGCCGCTTCCCGAGCCTCAAGGGGCTCCAGGAGAGCTGGGATTTGGGAAAGGGCTGGAGGGGCAGGAGCCAGGGAATGGCTCCCACTGGGCAAGGGGAGCTTGGGAAGGAATTCCCGGCTGGAATTCCCAGAGAATCCCTGGCAGTGTCCCAGGCCAGGCTGGAGCGCGCTGGGATCAGGGAAGGAGTCGGGGCTGGGCTGGGCTGGGATTTAAGGCCCATTCCCACCCAAACCTCTCCTTGGATCCCGAAATCCTCGCTGCCCCGGCTCTGGGAATTCTGCATCCGCAGCGCCGAGGGAAAACATTCCTCCCCCATCCCGGTTATCGCCTGGAGGCAGAGCTCTCCCTCCGAGGGCCGCGTCCCGGGAAATGGGCAGGAATGCGGGATTTTCCTTGTTTTGGCTGCGCGGCTCCGTGTTTACAGCGCTCCGGCTCTCTGCGCATTCCTGGCTCGGGATTTTTGGGACAGGGAGAGGATGTGCCGGGAATGAATCCCAGCTCCCACCTTGCCGGCGGCTCCCGGTTTTCCGAGGCTCGGAGCCCGGCAGCTCCTGAGGAAAGCAGTCGGGGAAGAGAATTCCCGAGGAGCCGGAGCTCCTGGTGGATGTGGAGGGGAAAACGCCTGGAAAAGGGAGGATTTTGTAGCTGCTTCACCTCTGAAATCCAAAATTCCTGCCAGGAGCAGGGTTGGGAATGTCCTGCGGGATCGCAGATGGGAAATGCAAAGCAGGAATTCCTTTTTCCCAGGACTTAAAGGCTTTCCTGGCGAATTATTTTTAGAAATTGATTATTCCATCCCCGGGTCCCTCATCCTTGGGATCTCCTGATCCCCTGGAGCCTTGGGAAGGCCCTGTTCCCATAAAAACTCGGGAGCAGGGATCCGTGGGGTGGATTTGTTCCTTCCTGGGGTTCATCCAGGCCGGCCCTGCCCCCTTTTCCCTGGAAAACGGCTCGGGAAGGGCTGGGACCCCAAATCCTTCGGCACAGGAACTCCCCCGGAGCGGGTAGGGATTCCTGCTGGGAGCAGCCCGGGAAGAAATTCCCAGCAGGAATCCCGGGCTCTTTATGGGACTTGGATCCCAAATTTGCTGTGAGGACACGGAGGGTTCCAGGATTTGGGATCTGGGATTGTTCCCACCCCTTTTCCCCCAGAGATTTCCCCCATGAACTTCCAGGATGTTCTCCAGCTTCCTGGAGATCCCAAGGCCTGCATTCCTGGAATTCCCAGGGATTGGGAGCAGGATCGCCCTCCCGTTCCTGCTCCGGGCCAAATTCCCACTGTGATCCACGGGATCCAAATTCCTGAGGGAAATCTGGGATGAAGCCTCTTCCCCAAGACTCCCACGCGTGATTCGGGGCATCCGTGGATTCCGGATTTGGGAATTGCCCGGGCAGGGGTCGGGGATTTCGGCTCCGCTCCCGCTCTGGAGCTGTCCCTGCTCTCCAGGAAAATCCCGGAGCTGGAGGATTTCTGATCCCACCCAGCGCTGCCGTCGGGAAATTCCTTTTCCCACGGATCTTCCTTAAGATCCAGGATCAGATTCGCTCTCCATCCGGAGAACCCGAGTTTCCTCTCAGCTGATTTTTGGGAGTGCAGCACACCTGGAATTTCGGGGATGTTCCGAAGCTTTGCTGATGCTTTATCCACGTTATTCCGACAGCTCCGAGCGGAGAAATCCAGGCCCCAAATGACCCAGAGTGAGAATTCCTGGGATTTGCTGCCTCCAGCACGGGGCTCCCCCAAACCCCTGGGTGCTCCCAGAAAAAAATTTTAAAAAGAGGGAAAATCCAACACAAATCTCCAGGAATGACAAAAAAAACCCCGATCCAGGCCCTGCTCCCGTCTCCGGGGCCGGGATCGGAGCTCGGTGTTCCCGATGTGGGAATAACTTCCAGCGCTCCGAGGTATTTATAGCATCCAGCTCATGAGTTTTTAATTAAAATTCCATTTCCTCGTGCTCCAGATGGCACGGACGAGCAGCTCCGTGTTTTCCTTGGGTGCTGCCGGGATCACGCGGCTCCGGCCGGGATGGGGCTCTTCGGGAGGGGATTTTTTTTTTTTCCCTGGGATAACGGGGTGGGATTCTGCTGCCCTGGATTGGGATTCCCGGCTGGATTTTGAGGGGATGGAAGGGCGGCTCCTCCCGGCCCAGAAGTGCCGGATCCGCAGGGATCGCATCCATCCCGAGGGAAGGGAGGGCGGGAAGGGCTCCACGTCGGGAAAGATCACATCAGGAAAAGCAAAGCCGGAGCTAAATCGGGATGGCTGGAGAGGGAACAGCGGGAAGAGCGGGAAGAGCGGGGCTGGGATGGATCCCGGCCGCCTCCCTGGCACGGGAAAGTTCCGATGTCCCGCCGGGATGAGCAGCCGGCGTGCAGCAGGGATTTGCAGGATGGCTTTTCCGGCTGGAATCTGGGAGATGTTCCCTTCCCGCAGCACCCGGAGACCCCAGGAGCTTCCCGGGGCCTGTGGAGCCCCTCTCCAAAAGCTGGGAAGTGACTCCTCCAAATAGGGAATGCTCACGGTGCAGGAAAATTCCCAGATCCCGGAGCTGGGGCTGCTGGGGTGGGGGAAAAGCAAATTCCTGGCTCAGGTGATTCCCGACCTGCAGAGCGGCTGGATCCAACATCCCAAGGATGTGGAGCTGCTGGAGCCAGGCCAGGGGAGGCCTGGAGCTGATCCCGGGGCTGGGAGAGCTGGGAATGGGTCAGGGAAAGGATCCAGGGAATGCTGGGAGCCGCTTCCCGAGCCTCAAGGGGCTCCAGGAGAGCTGGGATTTGGGAAAGGGCTGGAGGGGCAGGAGCCAGGGAATGGCTCCCACTGGGCAAGGGGAGCTTGGGCTGGGAGCTTGGGAAGGAATTCCCGGCTGCAATTCCCAGAGAAGCTGTGGCTGCCCCTTAATCCCTGGGAATTTCCAAGGCCAGGGTCTGGAGAAACTCATCCCATCCCAATATCCCAATATCCCAATACCCCATTATCCCAATATCCCAATACCCCATTATCCCATTATCCCAATATCCCATTATCCCAATTCCCCAATATCCCAATACCCCATTATCCCAATATCCCAATACCCCATTATCCCATTATCCCAATATCCCAATACCCCATTATCCCAATATCCCAATACCCCATTATCCCGTTATCCCAATATCCCAATACCCCATTATCCCGTTATCCCAATATCCCAATATCCCAATACCCCATTATCCCAATATCCCATTATCCCATTATCCCAATATCCCAATACCCCATTATCCCATTATCCCATTATCCCAATATCCCAATATCCCATCCCAAATGCTCTCCCAACCCACCTAAGCTCTGTTTTCCAGAGGGAGAAGCCTCTCAGGAATTCCCTGGATATCGGGGAAGGCAGGAGGGTCCCAGGCCGTGTCCTGTCCCATCGGCGCCATTCCCAGTGGGATATCCCGGGATTCCGAGTTGCTGGCATGCCCGGATCCCTGTCCTGGGAGAAGGGATCCATGGAGGAGCCGCCTCCGCCGGGCCCTTTCCTTTGGCCAATCCCCAAAACCAGCCTGAATCCCTGGATTGCAATTCCAGAGCCCAGCCCAATTCCCAATTCCCAGGATGGGCCGGGAGCTCATCCCAGAACCCTCACTCGCAGATGGGATACCAGGGAATTCCCAACGCTTCCCATTCCCAGCTTTCCGCTCCCGAAACCTCTGCAAGGGCAGGGTCGGAAAGAAAATTCCAGCAGGATTTTCCTGAGGAGGGGCACGGAGCAGGGGCCGGGAAAGGCTGAGCCGGGACATGGAGCCGATCCACGGCCTCGGAAGCTGCGCTGGGCCAGGCCCGATCCCCTGGGAATCGCCGGCTGCCGGGGCTGAAATCCATTAGGATCCCGCAGAGAGAAAACTTGGAGCTTTTTGGGAATGACTCGGCAGCTCCGGCGGAAGAGCCGGGGCACTTTTGGCTTTTCAGGAGCAATTTGGGGCGGATTTTTTTCTGGTTTGTTCCCCTTTTAATTCCTTTTATTTTTGGCAGCAGGGACGGAGCAAATGGCCCGGCTGGAGCCCGGATCCATTTGTGGTTTTCCAGAGGCAGCAGCGGCCGGAGTTCGGGAGTCTCCGGGGGCCCAGGGAATGACTCATGTCGGGAAAGGGGAGCGGGGACAAGGAGAGGGAGAGGGAAATTGGGATGGGGAAATTGGGATGGGGAGAGGGAAATTG
>VWYI01015677.1:322-28593 GCA_013399455.1 Anthoscopus minutus
CCCATTATAAACTAGAGTTGCTGAAGTGTGAAGGGATTTTATTTGTAAAGTTCAACCATATACTTTTATCAAATACAAACTATAATAATGGAATGTTCTCATAAATGTCAGCACTTTATCATCCTTAACACTCAAAATCCCTTAAAGAAAAAATAAAATGAAAGCAAGAAGACAAATGTTGAGCTTAGCCAGATGAGAATTTGCAGTGAGCATTTTATGGACCAAATTCCATTTGAACAGAAGACTAGAGAAAACATTTTAAGATATTTTTATTTAAACTAAATAAAATATTTAGGCAGGTGAATTTGTGTGGAATATAAAGGAAAGCATTCATCAAGTCCTGCTGCCTGTTTTGCTCAGCTCAGTATTATGGTAAGTGAATCTATGTGAGTCATAGAGCAGGAGCTTTATACATGTTTCGTTATGAGGGTGGATCCTCATACTGATGTGGACTTGCCATAGCCAGCTGTCTGTGAAACTTGTAGAATAATCACTGATAAACTCAAAACCACAATATTCCTTGCATGCCTTGCTGGGTATAGCCTGAACATCATCACTACAATACAAAGGTCCCCTTCTTAAAGATGTACAAAGTTTTTTAGAAATAATCTCATAGTATTGAAGAACTGCAGTTCAAGGTAAAGAAAACTGATTGCAGATATGTTTTTTACCTGTAGGCAAAGCCAGGTATCCAACCTGCCTCTTCTAGCCTACTCCGATCTCACAAGCACTTATCAGTATTTGGTGTTTCTAAAACACGACTTCATGGTGGTCTGAATGTAAGCTGGGATATTCATGAGTCAAAACTCTGCTCAGATGCTGTTTGCACTGTAGAAGAACATCAGCTGCTTTAGCCTGAGTGAGAATTTACTAGCTGAAAAGATAATCTGTGTAAATTATCTGTATTTATGAGACTTGAGATGGGCTGGGTCAGGCAATACTGGCTTCTCTTCAGTTACAGAGGTTTTCTTCATATTATTTACTAATGTATTACTAAATGTCTTCTCAGATCCTTTCTGTTTGTTTGTTTTCTTCTATTTTCTTCCTTCAGTTCTTCTTCCTGTGTTATCTGCACCACTAAAAATAAATTTCCTGTATTTTCTCTTATCTGCTACTAATGAAAATCTCTTTTCCTCTTATCCATTCTGTATTTCCTTGTCTGTTTTCCATATTCTTAGATTTCAAAGTTCTTACTTATTTTTCTTATTATTTCAAGTATTTTCCTTTTTTAAAGTCTTTGTCCACCTTCTCCATATCTCTGCTGTGAACCCATTCTGCAATTCAGAAGGGATAATGAGATTATTTCAATTGTTGAGCAACATTTTCTTCTCATCCATGCCCAGTTTACCTTTATTTAGTGTGAGCAGGTGGCACTTAGTAAATCATAGGAGAGAATCTGCAGAATGGCTGTCAGGGTGCACACAGAAAAACTATTGTCAATTCTTGACAGTGTGATTAATATATATGCAATCAACAGTAACCAATACAAAGGGACATTTTAAATAAAACCCCACCCCAAAATCTCAAAGGTAAGTAAAGCAGTGTTCTAGGGTTCCAGTCCTGTTTTTAAGTGTCAAAATTACACTTTCAGTAATGAATCCCAAGTTAACACCAGCAGCCTGAGCTTTGTTCCATTGAGTTTTCTTCTACTGAGATTTTGCCAACTGCTCCTTTCCTGCATGCAGAGCATGGTGAGCACAGCTCCCTTCCCAGCCCTCAGCAGTTGCTCCACAGATGGGTTCTGACTGTGTAGGAGGTCCAGCCAAAATGAAGTCCTTCTCACAAGGGCAATACGCCTGCACAGAGCTCTGTGTTTTCAGCTTCCAGGTAGCTAACTACCTAGTTCCCAGCTAGATAGTTTAGAAAGAGCTTAGGTTCTTCTGCTCAACAGCGCAGAGCTCTGTATAAACCAGGGAAGCCAAGGTGCACTTTAATTTTCTCCACTGACACCTTCTCCATGCCCTGGATTCCATGGGATGGATGTACAGCTGCTTTATCCAGAAGGCAGTCAGGGCACAGTCACAGCTGCTCACATGCAGGGACTCTGAGCGCCAAGGGAGGGCTGTGGCTTTTTCAGCACTCTTGGTAATGACATGAGTCCTCAGAGTGAACAGCCTTCTCCTGGTATTCAGACCCTGACTTCCAAAGGATTCCTGCTTTTAAAGGTATGAAGAGCCATCAAATATTTTAAATAAGCATTGTCAAGATTTTTGACCCAGTCAAATAATTAATGTTGGGTATTTTGGTTACTTGCTTTGGCAGAAAGTTTATTTTAACCACAAGCGCATGCAAAGACCCAAACCTCAGAGCAGTGACTCCAGTGGTACCCCTAAACCAAGCTGTTTGTGCATATTCTTTCCAACACAAGCTTTCACTCAAGGCACCGTTTACTGTAGGACACAAGTAATGTTGGTTTTACATTCTTTTGACAACTGAACTTTGCATGTTATTTAAATCAGGGAAAGAAAAATGTATTTCACCATGTCCTTGTTTTTTGTAGAGGCAACAAAAACTACTGTTGAAATAACTGGTTTTTGCTTGTAAGAACAGTCCTTTGAAGTGTTTAAAAGAAAAAAAAAAGAAAAAGAAAGGAAAATAGTGGAGACCCAGCAGGACCCACATACAGTATATTTATGATCTGTGCATTTGATTGTTGCAATTTATTGTACCTAGCCATGCTACCTAGTGCTTGGGGGAAAAAAAGGCATACAAAAAACAGGCCCACAAACCCCAAACAACCCAGCTAGTAAAAAAATAGCAGCTTGTTTCCTCAGCAGAACGGGTCAAAAGGAACCAATCATCTCAATACTGTACTGCCTGTGCAGGCTTCTTGGGGGTAGACACTTGTCATATGTCTCTGCCCTCACATTGGTAGGCACATCTAAGAAATCTCCTCTTCAGCCATAACTGCGACTCTCACAGCAATTCTGTTTCTTGAAACTGGTAAATTGTGGCTAATGCTGCAGGGAGGTTTGTGGATGTGAAATGAAAGACAGCTGCTGTACAGCATGGTCTCCTATTTTTTAGCATATTAGCATATTTACTACCCTGACAACATACACTCTGGAAAGATATAAAGAAATGTAGAAATGACAGTAATGAGTAAGCTATTGCTAATCATAATAAACCTCATGCTATAATCAGAGGTGTCAGTATAAGAGTTTGCTGTTGTCATTTGCCAGTGACTGCGCTCAAACAATATTTTCTTTCTGTGTACTTGGGTCCTATGAGAAGCACATTCCAGTAACAGTAACTGAATAACAGAGTTGGTATTCAGCATGTGACAGTTTAAGATTAAATTTATTTTTATGGTTTTGTGAGTTTATAGTAATGAACATCATGCATCAGCCTCATGTAAACTGGTGCCATTTTATCTGTTTTAATACATTTATATACTGTAGATACAGTCTGTCAATTTAATCAAGGCAGAATTATTACATTTTTCATAAGATAATAACGATTTCTGTATTAGCTACTCTATTTTATTAGTGTGAGACATCTTTTTAAGGATCAAGGCCAAAACCACAATTATTACTTCTTCTTATCAACATTCAGCTTTAACAGGCAATTACAGCTTATGCATATTTTATAACAAGTATTTGGAGCACATGCTGATTATGTAGTACTTTCTCAATGCCCTGTAATATCCAAGAATGCTTATGGCAATACTCAGTATTGTGGGATCTTACAGTATGAAAGAACCCTTTTCCATTTATTGACTTTCATAAACCAGCATTTTTTGCCTGACTTTGCTATATCTTATTTGTTTCAATTATTTAACATGAAAAAAGAGGCAGAATATTCTTTCTTATATTTTCTATCTCCATGAAGGCATTGCATTGCTATATGATAACAGAACAGCAGCAGAGGAACTGCCATGTGAAAAGATACCTAAAATCCCTCCAGTATTCCAAATATGTAGCCTGCCTCTGTTAATGACCAGTTTCAGGTATTTTGGTGAAGCAAGGAGGAAGTCATAGAAAAAAACTTCATCTTGATCTTCAACAGGTAGCAGGCAGCTTTTGCTTTGTAATATATTTGTATGTCTTAGAACACCATGGCCCCATTGAACTTATCCCATCTAATCCTCATTTTTTATATCTATAGAAATCTCTGGTTTTTTCAGCAGTGCTCAGAATGCGCTCCACAAACTGAGAATAAAAGTATGTCTACAAGGTGTGCCATGTGAGACATAGCATCTGAGGTAGCTGAGGATCATGTCCCATTTCCCTGCCATCTTTGAATCCTTAACCATCTCTTAGAAACTAAAATTAGGGTTGAGTGGCATTATTCTAATCTCCAGCTTTGCCTTACTCAAAGATTTTTCAGTGTCAGGGAATGCACATCTGCCCCTTTAAATCTTCTTTCTATCTTTTTTGTGCTGTCTCAGCAATGTTCAACAGAAAGAACCGGAGCTAAGAACTTGGATCAAGATGTGTAATTGTGCTTTGAATTCTGCTATCCATTTGGCTTTAATAGCAATTCATGGCTGAGGGTTCGACAACTTAATCACAGAATTCATTGTCAGTCATCATGAAGATTGGTAACTTAATGAGATTCTAGCCAAGCCCAGGAAGCATCTAAAAAGTGTCAGTGATTTTTGGGAAGGTTTTATTTAAGAAGCAATAGTTTTTCAAGGAAAGCATTTCAGAACTTTCATTTATCTTTATCCAAATTCCGTTTAATGTTCCACTTTATTCTTATGAATCTTCAGCTTAATGTTACTATAGAGAAATGGGGAAAATCTGAGTAGAAATGAAGATGTTTCATTATTTGGGCACAAAGTGGTGTGTCGTGTGTTCTTTCCTGCAGCTTTCAGAAGAGCAGGGACCAAACCCTGATCCCTCAAAGCTTTCAGAGACTTTGAAGGAAATTTCCCAAAACTTAATTTATATATGTGACAAGAGTCTTAGAGATGGGTAAAGGAAGCATTCAGCCAAACACCTAGGTGTTCACATAAATGTCATAAAACTTCATTTTTTGGCATATGGTTTTCGAATTCAGTTACTCCACAGACGTTTATGGTGATATATTTCTGTTCATCATGTGTTCTGTGGGAGTTTTCCTACACAGTATTTTAGAACTTTTAATGTTCACAGTCTCCCATGAAAATGGTTCTTTTAAGATTGAAGTTTACTATGCTATCAAGTAAAGCAAGAACTCTAGCAGACAAAATCTCCTGATTTCCTTTTTAGCTTCAGAGAAATCTCCAAATAGATGGGCAGCATCTTCAAAATTTGAGCAGAAAGTTTGCCTTGTCGGTTAAGCTGCAATTGCTCATCTAACTTTTAAGGCCATATCTTGAAGTAATGCAGTAACAAATACCAAATTATAGTTTTGGTTTCAAATACTTTGTACTTCAAATACAAGAACTTTGTACTTCTTTCACACTGCACAAAGGAACCTTCTGTACTAAAAAACTTTTTTTGGCATGGGTTCCAAAGGGCAGAATTTCTGTATCCCTATTATACTGGTGTTCTCCTGACATGTGTGGTTAATTTCACAATGAGATAATAAATTGTGGCTTTTCCCCTAACTTGTATTTTGACATATGTGATACAATTGAATCAACTTCCCAGTAAAAATCAGCAGCTGGAATGCTGATGTGTTTGTTGCTTGCAGGGTTGTGTGAATGCACCCACAGCCGTTCCAGTTTATCATGGCAACACACAATTCTGAAAAGGCACATATCACCATTATGCCCCAGAAATAACTTTTCTCCTCTGAAATCCTCACTATGAAAAAGAATATATGCATTTTTTAATTCATTGTCAAAGGAGTAGATTTAGAATCTGTCTAAATTAAAGCATAACTTACAGTCTCTTGTGAATAACTGAATAACTTGGTTCAATGTCAGGTCACAGTGGAACATAGATTGTAACAGGAATATATAAAAGCTCTGAAGGGAGCAGAGAGACTTTATTCTGGAATGGTGAACATCGTTGCCAGAGTAACATAAACCTTGTGTGTTTTCACAAGGAAATGAGTCACTTGTTTCTGTTGGCTGGAACTCTGTTTTCTTTTAATTTCATATTTTAGCTGCCTAATATAGTTTGAAAGAACCCTAGGATTGCAGTCTTTGGACTAAGATACCTTGTTAAGTAAAGCAGAGTAGAAGGGTAGCATGCTAATTGCACAGAATAAAGAAAAATCGATAGTAAATAGGATATTCTCACATGTGTGAAGGAAGACTTTATCCTTTTCAAGGACAGTTCTGTGAACTATTTCCATGGTTGTGAAAAGAAGACTCATTTTCGCATGTGTTATGTGTTTAGCTGTGTGTGTGCTTACATCTGTGACTTGTGTTCTTTGTGCAGATGGATTGCAGGTCCCTCCCTGATTTGCAGCCGTGAGTCCCACAGTTAATTTAAGGACATAAGCCTTAGTTGCCCTCAATGAAGAGACTATATTAATGTTAAAGCTCTTGGGTTAGATCCATGTGAACACTGAGGCAATATCTCCTTTCTTTGGACCAACAACTCATAATCAGTAAGATTCTTCTCTATTTTCCTGGTGTTAAGGCAGCACTGAGCATTCTCACAGAGAATTCTCACAGTGTCACCCTTTCGTGCTGAGGCGTCCTCACGAGACTTAGGATCAGCACAGCTCATTCCTAAAACACTTTCTATTTTCTCTTCTTACAGCTCCAAGCTGTGGAGATTGTGCCAAGCAAAATAAGTAATACAGACTGTTTAAGCAATTCTCAGCTACAGTGGAGTCTCTGAAGGAACGTAGCTGGCTGCTCCACCGTAGACTACTTTATCCTGTATGTAATTTGGGCAGAAACTCCATATAGCTCTCTTTACTACTACAGCCTTAAATGGAAGTAACAGAGAATAAGGGTCAAATATATTCAGTGAAGAATTAAAGTATACATTATGATTTTTCTCATGGCAAAAAATTTATAGGCATAAATACTGCACACCTGTGAATGTGTATGTGACGGTTGAGACACAGGAGAAATTTTAATTCCGTGTTGTACATGTGTACAGATGTAGCAAATAAGGCATTTATTGTGTCATGAATTCAAACAGAGCAAATTCCTGTTCCCTATGGTAAAGATTACTCAAAATGCAATGTTTTATTCTTAGACAGAAACACTTGGAAACACCAAAGAGATGCTTAATTTGTCCTATTCCAAAACCAGTGTATGCATGCTTGTTCCAACTCTCCTGAGAATCTCTAAAACAACATTTATTAATTAAATATTGAAGCAATTTTTTGACAACCTAATGAAAACAAAACCAAATATTTTTAAATACTTTCAGTGAGGAGCAAAGGAGAAATGGAGAACATAACTGAAAGTTAAAGGTCAGATAGTGCGATTGATTCAGGAGAAATAAAAGGGTCTGGCCTAACTAAAGTGGCACCTTCCATTAACAATTTAGACAAGGTAGCTAGTTATGACTTTATGGGCATGTTAAAAATGCTCTAAATCCCCAAAAGCTCTGAAAAATTATATTCAGATTTGAAGTAATTTAAAGACTGCACTATTAAAACTCCTGTTTATTTTGAAATATATTATGCAGAATAATTAGGGGTGTGTTATAAAAAAGTGTGCAGAAAACAACATAAAAATATCTACAATATATAAAACTTCTTTCCTTGCCAAAAAGCAGTTTACCTTATGAAAACTGGTAGAGAAACAAACAAAGGAAATAAATATCTTAGGTACAGGCACTGGAGAGTGGCCTTCTCTAACAAAGGGTGACCACTGATGGATGAGGCTGTTGAAGAGCAACATTAACTTGCAGTCTTTGTGAAACATGTAACTACTAATTTCCATGTGTCTTCCATTCAATGGCTCTGACCTACCTCATCAGTCAATTTACCTAAGTATTTTGACAGCTGCAGGTGTTATAGAGTGTGTGAGTACCTTAAAAAGAAGATAGCTGTGCTATTAATTTTAACCAGCATTTTACTATTTGTTCTCCTATTCTCTTCTGTTCAGACAGTCAGAGGAATGTGGAAAGTGCATCTAATCTTCATGAGTGTTGTTATGCTGCTACTGATATATGCCAAATATTTTTTATTCTGTGTCTTCTAGTCACAGATTTTCACATTTGTAATGAATCTTTTCTTGTTTCTGAAGGA
The DNA here is from genome assembly GCA_013399455.1 of Anthoscopus minutus. NCBI lineage: Eukaryota > Metazoa > Chordata > Aves > Passeriformes > Paridae > Anthoscopus > Anthoscopus minutus. Next base: position 8,417 of record VWYI01015677.1, read on the forward strand.
CACATCTTCTGTGGAAATCTACAGAAATATGGAATCCATTCTTACAACTCAGTCAAATAGTTCCTTGGACCATTTAAAAACAATCTGTCCAAAGTTCTTCAGATATCAAGATCAGAATCTTGAATTCAGCAGGGATTCAGTGCAGGGGTATTTTGCCAGATGGGTGTTCAGATGTCAGAAACACTGAAGAAAAATAAATTAGAATAAGTACATTATTGGTAATTAGAATCAAATACTATCTGGAAGCCTTGTTTTATGAAGTGAAAACCCTAAAAAAGAGACCTTACAGGTCTCCCTTAAAATGTCCAGACAAGATCTTTGGCCTCAAGTCAAAGCTGTCCTACCTACATCTATTCAGTGTTCCTTATATACTTAAGTGAGTGATGACTGATGAATACTGAGGAGATAAATCATTAAGAAATCTTGGCTTATCTCTGTACTAGTTTTATCCTTCAATAGGATATCTGTTTTAAGGATGATGAAGATATAAGAAATATTTTTCAATTTTTTTTTTGGTGGGGGGATCCTTTTAATTTAGTAACTGCAGTCCTAAAATAGAAAGGTCATTCTAAATAGTATCTATCTATTTTTTTTTCTAATCATTAGAAAAATAAAATAAAAAATTCATCAAAACTTCAGCCCAATGCTGGTGCCTATGCAAGGCACCATTTAATCTGAAGGCACTTTAGTAGAACATATTACACTAAAACAGGAAGATGGTACAAGCATTTACCTGCATTCACACATCTATTTATCTAGTTATTTTATTAGTATTATCATAATACTTGGGCTATTAAATCACAGACTAGGTCTCCCCTTGGTAATTTCACTGTATTTTGCTATGGTGCCACCATGATTCCATACAACAGTATCTGTTCTAGAAGCCCAACGTGCAACAAAAAGGTGGAATCACAAACAGATACAGAAAGATGGAGCAGGAAAGAACTGTAGAGATGACACAGGCTCCAGCACTTTCAGATGTTTCTGATGGTGCAGAATTGGGCTAGGAGCAAGCAGACCCAGAGCATACCAGTTCTGTGACTTTGAAATATTATGGTCCATCAGCTCCAGTTTTGGGAGATAAAATTTAGGCACTTTCAGGTTCCTTCCCATCCTGTTCTCAGTCATGTGTTTCATGGGATACCACTTCTTCAGAAGTGTGTTGTTACAGTTTCCCTACTGTCAGCTGATAAAACTCCAAGCTAAAACTTGATTTTGCAAGCTGCTTCCTTCAAAACATTTCCAGGCTTTAAATATTCCACAGAGTGAAATTCTAAGTAGCCCTGCAAAAGGAACTGATAAACCCTTGCCAAAATTCAGACTTACTGCCACTTTCTACCATCTTTCTGAAAACTTGAGCTCCCACTGTGCAATAACTTATTCATGGTCTACACTGAGAATTAGTTTTTATTCTGGTGAGTAGTACAACTACATCAGACCATTGTCCATCTCACAACATCATGCTTCACCCTCCACAACTTGCCCTTACTAAAAACCTGAGTAAACTCTCCAAGTACAAATTATTGTTTGAACCACCTAAACTAAGAGTTTTCACTGATAAAATAATCCAGCTGGCAAATAGGAAGAAAACCCACAACTTCAAGCAAAGTTTAGAAAAATCAAAAAATCCCTGTAGAGATTTTCACTTTTTTACAACATGAGAATCTCTTCCTGTTTTGAAACTATATTATTCAAGGATAGATAAAAAATAGGTAAATGCATCTTCCAGAAGGAGCCTGAGCTAAATAATTTGTCAAAAAATGATACAAAGAACCACAGTATGTTCCATGTAATCAGCCCTCTGTGAATAAAAAATAATTCTTCCAATATATCTACACGTCACTTTTGCATAGAGCTAAGCAATTACTCTCAATCATCTTAAAGGCTAGTATGTGTTTGTAGAATATGTTTTTACAGTGATTAGTCTTTTATGAGAATGAATGATGACTTGAAGGAAATCAAGGAAGTGTTAAATTAATAAGGGTGTCCCTTCTATGCTTTCATAAGAATTTTCTTAAGTGTCTAAAGCTGTGTAGTTGGCACATACAATACTTCTGGTTTCTGAGAAAATCTGCAGTTTGATGGTCGAATGGCAATGAGCAATGTGGATATCTTTTTTCTTTCAGTGAGATTTAGATTTCTGTCTTTGTAGTATGGAATGCAATGTAAGAATATCCATAAACTGTCATTTGAAAAAGAAGTCAGTATAAAGTACATGGTTTTAATTTCCACTCAGGATAAGCTACTGGATAAATTATATCAGTTTTTAAATCCAGGCTGGATTTAGCCTGTTGTGTACATACATAGGTCTGCAGTATTAAGTAAAGGGTTCCTGTGAAAATCAGGGCAGAATATTCATTTATCATTTTAGCTCTGTCATGTTTTAATCTGGTAGCTTTGCAAAGGGGGGAAGAAAAGATATTGGATGATTTTTCAGTAAAATGAACTTATATGGGAATGAAGTGTTTCCCTTTTAGCCCCTAAAAATAGGCATGGAGTAAACATGGACAATGCTGAGCAAAGCCAGATCTACACTTACAGGGAAGCAGTTTGTTGTCTCTGTCATATAACAGGACTTCCATGTAATTAGAAGTTAGTGTTTCAGACACGTCTAAGGCAAAAGGGTGCTGTGAATGAAGTTCCTCAGTTATGAATTCCTGTTGTACTCAGTAACAATATGTTGAATTATTTTTAAAAAAGAGATTTCATCAGAGTGTAGTTCTTCATTTTTTCATAGTACATTTTACTTCCATCAAATTATACAAGTTTCAATTAATTAACCATTATATTTTGAGACAAAGGAAAAAATACCATTCAGTAGTAATATATAAATCTGGCACGGAGATATAAATGCTGGCATGACAGTACTTGGAACAGCTCAATTTAATTTATTTCCTGACTTAACACAATAAATTAGGATATATTTATATGTATATATCAAGTAGTCTTACATACCTATATTTGTTATTCACATTCTCTTGCACAACAGTTTCAAGTGCCCTGAGGATTTATGACTCATCCAGGCCTTGAATTTTAATCTTAATTTGTAAATTATGTGACTTGAGATGAGATGAGATGAGATGAATTGGATGTTTTACACCTCTCTTGCTGTGTATTTCTTCTTTGCCAAGCTCAAGATAATTGAGCCAACTCAGTCCAGGAAGCAAGATGACAGGTGGTGCTGTGCCCCCTCTGCTGAGCCCTCCTGCTTTCTAATTGTATCAATTATGGGATTGTAGCTAATATCACTTCATAGTAATTTTGTTGTCCCATGTAAATAAACCAGTTTCTATTCAGAAAGCATGTTAGTTCTTTTTGCTTGCCACTTCATTGCATGATGAGGATGAGTATTTCTTGTCTTAACAATATAAATGTTATTTTAAAAAAATCTCCTTATCCTTTTCATCTTTAATCTCTGTACAGATTTATGAAATGTTTTAGACCCTGAACTTTTTAACTTTCTCCTGATCCCTTAGACAAGCTTTACTGACTATGGGTGAGTTCTTAGGATTTTTTTCTCATGATGAGATCCACAATTGTTCATTTCAGTGGTTCTTCATCAGGTGATGAAGAACTAACCACTGTCTAAAATGGGATAGCTAAAGCACTGGACTATCAATCTTATATGGTGTTGAAAATCCTATGTTCCACATCCGTACATTTTTCAGTGTGGAAATGAATTGTTTGGTACAATGTTCCTTCTGTGTAATTATGCATATACTTGTTGCATAAAATGCTGATTTCAACTAACAAGTGGGTATGATACAAGAGATGGTTTTGCTAATTAGTTCTGCTAATGAAATTGTTGTATCACATTTTGAATATTGCTCCTGTTCTTGGATGGGACTGGATTATATAGTTTTCTAGAACAGGACAGCATTATAAAGCTCCCAAACAGACTTGGAGCTGCCTGCTGTCCTCAGTGACTTATCAGTGACCTCACTCATGGGCTGTCAGGGGAAAACCAGAGCAAGAACTGCAGGTGAGAGCACTCAGTTTAAGGAAGATATAGCTTACTGGTTTGGTAAATTTGCTCAGGAGGGATTGGTACCACAGAAAGGCTGGGCTTAAATGGGCCTGAATATTTACTTTTGTAGAGACGTTGAAAAAGCTAGAGAATAGGTACTGGTAGCTCCTACCCTTGCCAAGCTTTCACGTGGAAACAGAAGTTAGATCGTTTGGTTAAAGAGGGAAAATATTCCCTTTTCAAACAGCCTGTGGTATGTAGCCTGGGTTTATACTAGAAATTATTTTTATTTTGTTACAAGTTTTTTTAGAAATAAATGTGAGGCAGCTACTAATTAGATGTGTATGAATGTGCTGGATAGCCATGTGCTATTAGAGTGCTTTATTTTTCAAGAAGGAAGCACTGATGAAAATGAGCAGCTAGTCCTTGTGTGCTTCATAGTTTTACAAAGAGTCAGAGCAATGCTGCAATAAATAATACTGAAGCTTGTCAAGAACCACAGTACTTGGGATGCCTGCAGATCAGCCCTGCAAAGGTTTCCTGCAGGGAGAGATATTCTGAGTATTTCCCAGTCCCAGCAACAGTTTGTCCCTATGCTGGAGAGAATGCTTCCTTTGGAACAAGGCAGGCAAAAGCAAATGCCTGTTGCATGTCCAAGTGTTCTCCACATTCACTATTTGGCATGTTTTTTTAACCCAAGACCAATGGCAGCAGATGCTAATGTTTCTGGCTGTGAACCTTGGGGATCAAGGTTCTTAATATAATTTTTACTGGGCTAGTCTGGATGCTAACCCTGGGTAGTGGTGGAGGAGAGGAAGGAAGACAAACTGCTGGGAACACCCCACACTGGTGTCTAATACAATCCCAGAGGGTCACCAGAGTTTTATGAAAGAACTTTTGTAGTCCTGTTAGGAGCAACACAAACAATTTCAAAAGCAAAATACAAGTCAGTGAAGCACTGACAAGGATTTACAGAAGTATAACTGTTGATCCCAGGGTACCTTATCTGACTCTGCATCAGCTTAACAGAATTAATTTATTATGCTTGTTTTTCATGGAACATATTTTAAATCTTAGTTAAAGAATACACTGCCTTTTAATTGCTGGTAGCTTTTAGAATACACCTTCTTTTTATATTTATATAATGTCTCATTGCCAGTGCTATGGACTTACTTGGGAAAGCTCACATCACAAAAATCAAAGGAGACATTTAATAACTCTTTTGATATTAGACCTGAAATGTTTTTGTTCCCCCAATACAGCAAGGCTTCTTTATTGGCCTGTCAGCATTCCAAGGACTGCATTTATGTGAAAGATTATGTCATAAAAAATGTATGCAACAGCTCTGTTCTAGGAATGTGAATTCTAAATAGCAAAGTGCAATAGCTACAGTACCAGAAAGCATTTTCTTAAGAAAATGTTTTTTTCATTTCATGCAAGAAGCTTTCTCAACTGTTCAGAAAAGAGGGCATCTACCAGGTATTTTTCTCTATCTTTTTCAAGCAACTATTCAAGACTAAGTGTAAGTGTTAAACATTGCTGGGTTCATGCACTTGGAGAGTCCCCTAGGGTTAGATTCTAAAGCCCTTTCATGGCCTTTATACTCATAAATAAGGGATTTGCTGCATTTTAAAGCATATCAGATCACAGTGAAAGTTTAAATTAGCATTCACTCCAAGGAAAACAGGGTCCCCAACCCATGTTAATGTTCACCTCTTGGGTACATGCAAAGATTGAAATGAGAGGCTTTCCAGACACTCTGGGCATTTCCCTCCTGCTTCTCTGAACTCCCACCTTGCTCCTTCTGAACTTCTATGCAGCAAGAGAAATGCTGGAGGAAATCTGCTATATTGCTAAAAATGAGTTATATTACTGCAGTTATACCACATGGGTGTATTTTATCAATTTGTGTAATAACTCAATGGCAACCAATGACAAAGCTGTTTAGATGTTCAAATCCAGCTCCCAATTAGCAGCTGTAACAATAATCCGTCCTAAAAGCTATTAGCAGAGTCTGTAATGGGATGTACATTTACATCCCGAGACTGAAGAAGTAATGATTATCTCTGAGTCTCCTGTTTGAAAAACATAGTGGGCTCTTCTCATTCTTGCAGTTTTTCTTCCAGGGATCCTATTGGTATGCAGGTGGAATAAAGCATGCATTATGATGTATCTGATAAGAATATTTGGGGCTGGAATTTTCAGCGGCTGCATGGTGAGGCACAGAGTTTAGAACTTAGACTTGTAAATGTTTTCATCCAAACCAGATTTTCAGACATACAGTTGAAGTGACTAATGCACCTAAGAAGATTTGCCAGCCTATGCATTTATGACTGTACAATTCAGATATTGTTTTGGAAATGTTTACATTAGTGGGTAAATACAATGAGAGTAAGAAAATAAAAAAAGCCTTTGCAGTGCTCTGCAATCCGTGCCCCTCTGAGCACAAGCCCACCCAGACTGCAGCAGGGGGGATGCTGTGTGGGCAACCAACACAAGGTTGTGCTGCAGAGCATCGGCTTAGCTGAGATTTTCTCTTCTCTTTGGTGGAATGCTCTGAGGTTTTGTGTTTGAGCATCTCTAATTGATACGGAGAAAGACAAGAACCTTAATAGACTGAGTCTTGCAAATACCAATTTTCTGTTTTGTTCCATGATATTCTTGTATCTAAATATTAGCAAAGATTTATGGACTTTTACAGCCCTTTTTCCTGTTGCTCCCTTTACATGGGAACTGACAAAGCCAAATTCTGACATGAAGCAAATATTCATATACCAACCCAGTGACTGAGATTTTTTTTCCATGGATCTCAAAAAAGTTCAGGTTTCTCCTTTAGAAAGCACAATAAAGCTGAGGGCTTTGGGCATGACATTCAACCTCTGAAAGTGAAATCTAATTATTTTGCTTCAAGATGATAAAGTTAATGAAATTAACAGAGGAATTAGAAAATAATTATTCCAAACTGTGTAACTGAAATAGCCATCTCCTTCTCCTGCTCTGAGTTTTGTTACTTTGCTTTCCTCAGTGGTTTCATATACTCCAACCTGAGTTCTCTGCTGCCATGAAGCAAATATTACAAACACTGCTGTGATAACAGAAAAATGCTATTCCTAGTTAAGCTGCTCCAGTGCAAGCTGCTTCCTGATGCAATGTTTGGGAGAAACCTCGAAGCTTCTTCTTGTCCATAAAGGAGAGGACTTCCCATTCCTTTGTGCCAACAAAAAGGTAGAGAATTCTTCTGTATGATGGCTGCTCCTGTAAGGTGTAACAAAGAAAAATGACTGCTGTTATTTAGGAAATTGGGCAATTTATAAAACATTGTTGAGAACGGTAATCTGAACAATGGACCATGTCAAAAGAGATACTGCAGCAGCAATAAATGATTAATTAAATAGAAAGTGCTTGAGGGCTGCAAGTTGGAGGTTAGCCTTGCAATATTAATTAAAATTATAAAAATAGGTGGCATTCTGAAGAAACAGCTAAGTCTATTGTAGCAGAATAATTCTCACTACAACCCTGCTGAAGATCCATGAGTCACAAAGACTACATTTGGCTCACCGAGTTAAGTGCTGAGTCACTACTTTGGGAGACAAATCTGTCCCTGTTCCACCAGGTACAATTAAAAAACTCAGAAGATGCCTTGTCATTCTATAATAATGACTTATCTTTCAGCACTTAAAAGGATTGAGATAGGACTGTACACAAGAGTGAGGGGGAAGGACTTATTTTTATAGGATTGTCTTTTTTACCCGTTGCAGAAGAGAAAAAAAAAATCTGAAATGGTTGTTTTCTTTTAAGGCAAGTTTTACAGATTATTGGTCAAGTGTGTTCATTCTTTATCCAGTATATTGAGGATAATTTTAAAAATAAATGCTACTTTTTTCATTTTGATTTTGTCATTATTTTTACAAAACATCCACAGAAAGGACTTTTTATCATGATCAGCTCCATGTTGATGCTAACACATCTCCATATTAATCAGTCTTTTATAATTAATAATCTATTCTTCTTTGCTTTTCTCTTACAATTGCCTCATGATAAGAAGGACAAAGGAACAAAAGTGTGGAAAGAAGCACAACCAGAATAATTTATTAGTAGGAAATAATGTCAGGCAAGGATTTGCATACATTTTCACAAATGCACAATTTTGCACTGTTAAGTGAATGTGCAAGGAGGAAAAAACAGTGTTCTTTGACTACTGTAAGGTTAGGGGGCCAGGGTTCCAACTCTTTCTTGGAAAGCTGGTGCTGATATCATTCCATTCTATTACAGGATATTTGCCACTTCCTATGTGAAAGTGTGTATTCAATGGTCCCTCCTCTGGCACACGCCCAAAATCTCTATCCAGAGCCCTATTCAGGGTTAGCCTAGTGTAAAATGGGTCAATTTAACAGACTTTAATTGGATCAGTTTTCAACCATGAGTAACAAGTATGGGTCTCTTCTTTTATCACTTAACTCTAATTGCTATTTTCCAAGTACTACATGCCTGCATCGAATGCTGAAGTACAAGGCTGTTGCTGTAAACTGAGCACCTCATTCTGAAAAGGGAGACCTAACTGGTTTCTCAGTAGAAAGCATAGAAAAGCATTCAACAGTGAGTTACTTAGTTCTTAAAAAGATTAATTTCTACTTACATTGATCTCTATAAAAACAGAATTCTCTTCTCTCAGCTACTTTTTAAAGCCTCTCATTAATTTAAGCCTACAAAGTCCTTGCTGGTAGAAAAGAAAATGGCTGAAAGACTGCTGATTATCTGCTTTAGGATGACTCATTCAGTACAAACAACTGTGAATCATGAACAAACTATCTGCAGGCAGTACCCATAAGACTTAATATCTTCCACGTTACTGGATGATGCTAATGTTTCACATTAGTGTTGCTTTCTTCTTAAAAGCCCAAAGGCTCACAATATTGTCTCGAAGAATTATTGGTTTAAAAGTTGCACTGAAATATTTATAACCAGTTACCATTGCATGGGTTTTAGCTAGTCTCTTCAGATTCTTTTGTGTGTAACTTCAAATATCTTAAAAATTAAAAGGAAAAACGTAAAGGTTTGTCCATGGCCATATACTGTTATTACTGTGTACATGGGTCATTGGAAGATTGAAGTCTGTGATGCACTGCTCAGCTGCTTCAGCTTGCATAGCCAGTAGAAAGATGCTCCACTGGATGATGAAGAGACAGCAGGGGGTGAGAGAGTAGCTCAGCAGGATTTACAGATGTTTCTAAGAAGAGAGAAATGGTGAGATTTTAAAATATTTGGGTTCATTCCAACTGCAGTATGCAGCATCATGTTAACAGGTGACAGAACAGCAAACACATCTACTTGATTTCTGTTGCTATTCCAATCTCTTGGTTCCATCATGATGCACTTTGACATCCAAGAAATCTACTAGTCCCAGTTTCCTAGTCCATCTGGTACTACCTGTATCATTCCAGGTTCTTTTGCCTCAGCTCTCTCCTCCCTTTTCAGTTTCTTCATTCTTATTTTTGGTCTGGTTTCTTCTGGCTCTTCCTTCACATCTTTCTTTACTCTGCCTCATCATATCCACTTCAGGTCTCATTCTCAGCCTTCACCTGACATTGAGCCTAGCTCACTAGAGGTCTCAGTCTACTTGGCTTCCTATATTTTGTGTTCTGAACATATACTCCCTGAGCATCTTATGTTGCCAGTGGTCTTTATGTAAGGATCCTTAGATTAATCCTAAATGCTGCTTGTATATAGCCAAGCACTACATGACAACTAAACACTTTGTTTCTGATAGTGCCCTTTTAATGAGTTGCAGGTGCCACAAACTTCATGTTCCCTTTAGTGCTTTATTGCTTACTAGATGCAGTAAAACAGTTGGCACACTGTAAATTATCAAGTGGTAATTATATTCATGGCCTCAATACAAGAAGAAAATCCACTGTTAAGAACATATTTCTTCTAAAATGTGGTAATGAGATGTGTTGCACCTCCTAAGAAGAGCTTGCAGGGTGACTCTCTATTTAGAATACTGCAATCACAGTTCTATTTTCGGCCAGCATTTCCATGGTCAGAACGGAGAGTGACTCTGTACTCGCAAACATGTATTTCTCATTCACTATACCATTTAATTTTTAGTCATCCACTAATAGAAGGTAGTTCTGTGGTTAAAACTGGAAGGATGTGATATGTATTTACCAGAAAGGTATCAATATGAATTTATTACATGCTTTGATTTTTAAAGGTTGAGCTGTGAGCTACAATAACTTGATGGCTTAGCCAGGCTATTCTAGTAGTTTTCCACTGTTCCAAATATCTCCTGTATATAAAGACTCCATGACAGCCACATCTCAAATGGTAATAGTGTCTCTGAATAGCATAGGATGCTTCCTATCTCTAATAAGCTGCTTTAATATACCAGTCATATAATGATGCTCATCAGTACAAATTACCACAGCAAGGTCAATGAATGTTAATATGTTTCCTGCAACAGAACTTTGAAAAATAATATAATCCCCTCCTCCTCTCCAACTAAGATAATTCCAGGCTGAGTACTGTTCCACAGCAAAATAAATTAAGGAATACTGGAGTGTATGGCTATGCTGACGGTGATTCTGTAAGAAAAACAATCTCATCTTAGAGTTCTCCTCAAGTGTTATAATAATTATTGGTTTTTAATGGTTTGTATTAATCTATGAACATTCTGTGGTAACTGTAAACAACTAGGATAATTAGGGAGCAATATTCACAGAAGATTTAATTTAAATAATTTCAGTTTTAATATTCGGAATCTTTCTCCAGGCTGCAAAACTCTACCCAAGCAAACAGGCACATGGAGTATATGTAATTGCCATGCCATGAGACAGCTGCAATAAATTCTGGCCCTATCATTAAAGAAATTGGGGTTTGAATAAAGTTTCTTTATGTTTTTTTTAAGCTACTCTATGTTATACCATTTAAAAAAAGAAATTATCTGATTTCTTCTTATTTCTTAGGTGTTTCTTCTTGATTTTTGAAAAAATACAGATGTACACTGAAAATGAAAGTTAATCCTATTCATATGCAGGCAATAAATCATGAAAAATTTAATGCTGTATTTGGTGCACCTCTATTTAGGACAATATGTGAAAAATAAGAATAAGTTCTTAACAGGAGCCTCAAGCAGATTAATTTTAGCGTATGAATCTTTAATTCAATATTGTCTCCAAAAGTTCTTCAGCAAAGAAAAAAGGTTTTCTGAATATTCTGTCCTGTTTTCTTTCACAGCTAACTTAGCCACCTGTCATATTTGTAGCAGATAATTAATTTCAGAGCATACAATTAGTCTAGCTCAGAATAGTCTTTGCAGCATACTATCTTCTTATTATTTCTTTATCATGCTTCCCAGCCCATTGACTCATTACTTCTGTTACTACATTTATATTTTACTCTTGGGTGAACCCACAAAATAATAAAATGATAAGATAACAGACTGACACTGCTCATTATGTATTGTAATAACCATAATAAGAGGGATAATCACATCACGCTTATATTTCATGCATACTTCATTGCCTTAAACTCTGGCCTGTACTCATTGATGATTCTCAGTTTTTTTCCTTGGTGTTTTCTAGAAGGACTTAATGTTAAAGAAAAAATACATTGAAGAGTAATGGACAATTTATTTGAAAATGTAAAGGTAAAATAATGATAAATATCTATTTGAAAAACACTTCTAAAAGTAATGTCTTTATTTCAAATTAAATTTCATCATTAAGATGATAGACAAATTAATAAAATTCTGGTTTGCTTCACAGCATATATTACAGATACAAAGGGGCTCTCATGAGAACAAAAAATGCATAAACCATAGTGTACTGCTTTTTCCTCGATACATAATTCATACATGCAAATGTTCTGCAGATATTTCACTATAAATATAATTAATTGCTGCAGATTCACAGATGAGGCTATGTGACTGTGCATGCACACAGTGCCAGCCACACTCATTTATGCTGATTTCAGGCTAGAGACTCCTGTGACAAGCATAATAGGTAAAGAGGGGGGGGAAAAAATCAGCATTTAGGGACACAGCATCATGCAATACCGTGTAGACAATTCCCTTCAGAAATGACAGCATTTCCACCAAGAATCTGATTAAAGTGGTCTGAGGTAAAAAAAGAAAGGTCTTTCATCTTAATAAATAAATGTACAAAGTCATGTTGCATAACATTAGCATACTGCAGTTTGGTGGAATTTATGCCATTGTCACTCAGCAATTATCTCTTCATGCTGTTGCTGATTCTAACCATTGGGAAAACTGAAAATAGGTGTAAAATGTTTTAATGATGATGATATTTTTAACAGCTTTGCAAGGTAGAAGTTCTGTTGCTTTTCTTATGGAAGCTTTTGTTATCAAAAGGTACAGAAATTTTAACCACAGTCTTGAAAAACAGGGAATTCAGGCTGATAAACATAAACACAGGGGCCATTTTGAAAATTCCAAGCAAGGAGGAGCTCTCTGGATTTGGAGGAGGGAGGCAGACACAGGAGATGATCTAATAGGCCTTTCCTTTTCATATAGTGTGTGATTTCATCACTGATAGCACAGAGCAGCTGTCGGCACAAAGAAAAATAAACTATGTAGTAAATATTTTAGTGTTATTTCAAAATCTTAGTATCAACATTGTAAATATTTAATCATATTTTTGCTAAAAAGTCAGTAAGACCAGGCACTGAGAAAGAAATTCTTCATTTCTATCTAGATTTTCAGATTCCTATCTACCATTGTGTCAAAGAAAAAAAAAAAGAAAACCAGGAGATTCCATTTAGTGATTTATTTCCTGTGGCATAATCAGGTGTAAAGGATACACTCTGAAATTTCATTACAATTACATAATCAATTTACCAGTCTGATCAAACTGAACAAGCTGTTGAGTTCACGGTCCTTAAAATCAAAATAAACACTTGACTTTTAAAAATCTGACCACCAAAGGCTTCCAATGCCAGCAGCAGGAAATTATTTAATCCCTTCTGAATACTAATGAAATCTAATAAATATTTATAGATCATATGTTACCACCTGGAATTTCTAACAAAACTTCAAATTTATGTCAGTGTCTAAAGATTGATGCCCTAACAGATTCCTCGTGTGCAACTTTTGGAATTTTTCTGATTGCCATGCTCTGTCTTGTCCATTTCTGTGACATAAAGTTTACAAGAATTCTGAGATTTATCTTTTCACTTGTCTTCTATAGTGTTCAGCGAATACCTTCAGCCTAGCTTTATATACCTTTTCCATTTAACTTGATGGCTATATTTAATTTCTTTAAATTATCTTATTTATTCTACTTGGAGATAGGTTTGGTATACCAGCACAAGCTTCAGTTTCTTCTATTTTGGTATTACCATTAAATATCTGTTCAGAACATGTTGTCTGTATATTTTGCAGCTTATGCACAATTTCCCAAATGTAAATGGGACACAGATTCAGTGCTCTGCTTACACTGACACTTCTGATATAGTATATTTTAGAAGAAAACTCTTGTATTTGTGAACTGTTGCTTAAAGTAAAAAAAAAAATTTGATTATTTCCCTATATATATCATAAATGGTACAAAAAGAACCCAAAACAAATCTCAATTTTTGCTGACAAATCAATGTAAATTTTTTGTCAGGTTCTCTTCTTCAACTTGATTCCCTGAAGGAAAATGAGAAAAGAAAAACTTTAATTTTTTCTGTAGAATGAAGTCCTACCCATTACTCTTCAACACTCAAAAGCTTATTGCAAGTGAAGGTGTGTGGGAACATTTTTGTCCAGCAACATCTCTGATCTTGCTATAAAAAGTTGTTACTATAATCTTTCCTTACAAATTGACATCCCACAGGCTTTTCTTGTATATCCTTTGAAAACCTGCAATACTTGCTCTTCTACCTTTACCAAAATTTGTAGACTGGTATCCTATTCATTATCTCAGAAGATTTCTTAAGAACTATTTAATTATTCCCATGTTGTTATCTATTTTTCAGCTCTTTAAGTGTCTCAAAAGAAAATAAAATCCATCCTATGTATAAGTTAGAATGGCCTTTCTCCTGTGAAAATGCTGGTGTTAGAATGTAATCATAACTCCATCCCGCCTTTGATTAACATTTTGTTTTCTCTGGTTACTGCAGATCTCATTAAAATTCTAAGAGATCACTCATTCAAGAAGAAAAAACATCATAACTAAGATACTGTAGCTAGGAATGTTTTCAAAGGGTTCAGGAATGAACTAGAAGAAATATCTTCTTTTTAAAAATCCATCTTTTTAATTTGTGGTTCACCAGTTTGCTCTATCAAATAGAGTTACAATAGAGGTACTGTAGAGCAACCAATGGAGACATGGAAAAATTCTCCTCTGGAGGCACAAATGCTTGCAGAACCTACAGTAAACACAAGACCAAATGGCAGAATTACAAAGATTCACTGATCTAAATCCTATTCAGAGAGATGCTAGAGCTAACTTGCTCAGAAAGTACATTTTTTTCAGATTGACTTCATCAATTGAGCTCGTTGCTGGGTTATGCTGAAGCTCAGGTATTGCACTGAACTAAAACAAATGTGGTAACTAGCAGTAGAGGTTCATTGTTAGGAGCTTGCTCTGTAGAAGAGCTGTCTTTGAATATCTAGAAAATAATTCATAGTATCACTATAGACCTGTGAGAATTTACCATGGTTTATATAATAGCTATGTTGAGTACAGCTACACTGCTATTGTTTTATAATATACTTGTCATGGACCCATCACAAACTCAAAGGACAGCTGAGAGGATCAGCACTGATCCCATCATTCTTGGTGTTTGGTACTAATTCTGGTGAGCAACATTTTCTCTGAATGGCCTTTACATGCCTTTCTAAGAGGTTGGGTGTCATCCAGAAACAATGTTCTGAAACTGTGCTTCGTGTGCATCCCCTAGTAATTCTCAACCCTGATGCTGAAATTGTGGAAAATTACTTGAAATTAGGCAGAAAAGAAGAAATCTCACTCATGAAATTCCAACAGCATTTGTGCCAATCAGATGAATAGAAAGGGAGAAGGAAAGACACACCAAGCAGTGCCCCCAGGAAGGGAGAGGCTGCATGGGGAGCTCAGCAGTGATCAGTGCTGTCAGACTGTCATCAGTCAATCAGCAAAAGTTGTTTGGCCAGCAAGCACTTTCTTGGCTAGAAACCAGTGGCTGGATCTGCTGCCTCTGGCTGAAGCAATAGATGGAGGCAGAGGAGTGCTGTGGAGGCAGTGTCAGGGAATGAGAGTGGCTGGGAACACAGTAGGAGCTGGCTTTGTCACAGGACTTTTTTGGGTAGGTGGTGATGAGATGTTTCCAATGCACAAACACACAGGTAATCAAACTTCAGTGGGTGTGCTGTTTATGGAATACTTTGAATTTTATTTGGATTTTGTTCAAATATATGCAATAATGAAATTTCTTTGAAAAGCTTCTCTGCTTTGCCCTGTTTCTTTCTATCTCATCACTCTTCTGCTTTGCAGAAAGACATAGATTTTATTTGTTTTCCATTCCATCTGTATAGAAATTTCTCTGTAGAATTGATGTGGACTTCATGGCTTCAATTTTGCCTACATTAATGAATTTATATTTGGATCTGTCCCATATATGAAAGCATGTGTGCCTGCTTTCCTAGTGTGCTGCAAATCCTACTCTGCTCCAGGGCCTCTGGGAAATGCTTTACAAAGGAAACTGTCAATGCACAGCTTCTGAGTGCGTTAAGCTGTTACTAAGGAAGTAGTGAACCAAGGACAGCTGTTAAAGGAGAACACGTATTTTGCAGCTTGAATGAAGAGGCAGAGGAGCTTTAAAAGGTTTATGCCCTCTATGTCACTCATTCTCATTTACCTCACATGTTCTGATGTGGACACACTAACTCTGAGTTATTCTGGATTCTGCCTTCATCACAAGCCAAGGTGAAGTACTTTTCAGTGCTGAATGCTCACATGCTGCTGAAAGGGCCCTCCACAGATTTAAAGTGAGACCCATTCCTTATAGCTATAAGGCTTTTCACCACTGAAGAGCTGCTGCAAGCTAAAAAGTAAGAAAGTACAGCTTTAGCAGAAATTTATCTCCCTTCTTGGGAGCATAGATGCACTGTCCCTGCTCAGAAAGATTCAGGTATAGTGGATGAATCACCATAATTAATTCTTATACATTATCATTGAATTATGCGTAAAATTTCTACTGGGCTGGTCAGGATAATGCTATGGAGAATGACTGACATTTCTCCCTCTCAGCTGTTCATCTGCTCCTACTCCTATGAGGGTGCCTGGGAATAATTTTTTGTTGAAAGAAAGCAGACCACAGAGTCAGGATTTTTCCCTTCTGTCCATGTACTTCTCTCATGATCAGGTGGGGATATTAATTTTTGTCTTCAACAAAATGTGATGAAAGCATTAACTTTAAACAGATGGAATATATGTAGATTGGGTTTGTCTATTGTTCTCTACTTTTACCTTCCCTGTTTATACCATCTGTTCTGGGACTGTGTTACTTTAGATTGTAATCCTTTTGAAGGAAGAAATAAAGCATCTTATATAAAGCATCATTAATACGTAGCAAATAATAATGACAATGTAACTGGGAGATTAATTAGTTCCTTACTATTACCATACCCTACATGTTTTTATTAGTGTTTGCCTTGTAATGTACATAGTTCTGGATTTTTTTCACTATGACCAATTATTTAAAGCATGTTTCCTGCTAAAATATTTACAAAGAAAGTATTTCTCTGCTGTTTCACAGTTTAATGCATGACACTACTGAAATTAAGGGGAAACACATTAATTCAGGGTAGACTTTTGGTTGGCTTAAATTTTTAAAAAGCATTTTAAGTTTTTGCTTTCTTTATATTCAGAGACTTTTACTTTTTTTTCTTTTGTATGTTAGCATTTATAATTGCCTGAAACTTCTTGGGCTTTCTTGGCACTAGGACTGGCAGCACCAAAATACCCTGATAAGGCTGTTTTGTGCAATATTTCCTGCCTTGCCAAAGCCAGGAAGTGCTAACACCCCTGCAGAAGTTTCACAAGTTTCATGGTCCAAAGCTATTCAACAAAGCCACTGAGCTTTCTGGATGCTAAATGCTAACTGATCTGGGGTTTTTTTATGTTTACCTACCATTAGCACTGTGCCTAAAATGATGCCAGTTTGTCCTTTTGAATTGTTGGCTGTCCTTGAAAACTAAACTCCTGTGCTTATTTATTCATTCAGTGGGACAACCTCCGTTCTCCAGCTTCTTTGCAATTTTTGTCCAACATACTCCAATTAATTTCCTGGAATAACCAAAAAATAAGCATCTTGGGAAGTCACAGTTTAGGCTGAGTTTGCTAACTCTTTGTGGTGTGACTGAAGTACATCATTCACAAGCCAGTTAGGGTGAGGCACTGTTGAGAATCTTCCATAAGTGTAAAACATAACTGTCAGACATGATGGTTTGGAAAGAAAATTACCTCTGTGCAGCTCTTTTTTTCTCTATTTTTTTTGTACAAATAATATTTCCACTTGCTGTGAGCGCACAGCTACTGAGAAAGGGACAGACATCTTGAGGAATCTTTTTTAAGGAAGAAACAGGTTATAAGAATTTGGAAGTTCATGGAAAATTATGACTGTGAACACAAGTGCTGAATAAAAATGTTTATCAATAAGACTTACAAGAATCTTTTTCTGATAGAGATCTGATGGAGTTCTATGCTATGCAAAATGCAGGACTACCCAGTGGTTTAGAGTAGTGCTTTTTTACCTTTATGTGTAAGACAAGACTTGATAGTGAGATCATTATATAAATTATCTGAGAGCATTGCAACTTCTTTTTCTAACCCAACAAAGTAGTGTTTCATCTCTCCACCTGAAAGACAGGTCTATTTTAGGTGGTTTTGTGTTTGTGAGCATGTTTAAGTGAAAAGGAAAAGATTCATAGGTTGGAAGGGAAAACAATTCTTTCTCAATAAGGTCCACCCCTGTCCCCAACTTTTACATTTATAACTTCCAGAGACCAAACTCCAGAGCTGCAGAAAAAAGCCTGCTGGAGAAGGGAGTCATTACAGCAACACAGGAGACTATGAAAACAAAGTGACACAGAGGAAATAAAGCAATTTTTTCCCATCCTGTGTGAGCTTAGGTGCATAAAACTAAAACCTTGCTGGGATCCTGTGCTCCATCTTCATGTAGTCACTCTATTCCCAAAGGGATGGAGTCCAAAGTCTACCACATCAGCTTCCTCTTTATGAATAAGCTCTTTACAAGTTGTCTGCTTAGGACATTTTTCCAGATTAAAGAGGTACCTTATTCATTCCGTTTTTTCATAAATTGTAAGCACCTATATTTAAGAGCCAAAGAACCATAGTATAGATGACCCCTTATCTCTGATCCCTCAACCACTTAAACTAATCTAATAGGAAAGGATCAGAGATGGGGGGATAAACAGGGGCAGGACCAGCAGCATAAAAACAGTTATGCAAGTAAAAGTAACTGGGTGACTGTCACACACATGAAAAGGACTATTCATAAGAATTGGATCATCAGACACAACAAGGCAAGGCCAAATGACCCATGTTAAAAGATGTGTAATGCTTACCTTTTAGCAATAAAATAAATGTTGTTCATGAGAAGATGTGATCCTTCCTAAGCAATTTTCTCAGCTTCCTGAATGTACACAGGGAAGGAAAAATTGAGACATGAAAATTGACTCCTGGATTTGAATCATGCCATGATTGAATGGCAGACTGAAGAAAGGTCATTTTGAAGGTATTGTCTGTGAGTAGCTATGAGAGCAACTATAACTGAAGCCATGCCTTACCTTTTCCTTTGATAGATTGAAGAGGTTGAGCTGAAATATGAAGTCAAATATCAGTGTTACTCATGTAAATTTTTAGTTTCTTTTAATTTAACTACTCTGTTTTGAAAAAAAGGCTCCTCCATATTTGCAGGCCTTTTAAATCCACAGTCCACCAGATCCCCTCATTTGAGTTGATGAGGTCCATGTTTATTTATGCCTACAAGAATACCCATCACACACACAAATGTGCTTAACTGCTCCCAGCTGAGTTAGTTCAACATACATTTTGCAAAAGGACTTTATATTGAGCATGTGTTTTTTAGGAATATCTTCACCTCTTTATCCTGCTTTATTTATCTTCTGCTAAGAAATTAGTTGTCTTACTATATCCTCCTAAGAACATACTTTAACTGGAAAGAAAGAAAAAAATGGAAATTGAAAGGACAAAGCAACCTATCCACTGATTTAACAATCTATATTTTAAAAATAGATTTTTTTTTCTTTTTACTGGCAAAAAGAATCTGTGCACTGTACTAAAAATTGACAGCTGTAATTAAAATCTTGTATAAATATATAAAAAATATATGGCAAATTTTCTTTTCTCTGTTAAATACTTATGAAAATACATCATCAACAAGTATTTATTTCAGTTATTTTAATTATTCAAATTTTCAGTTCACTCAGATTAGTTTTACTTTCTTTGTGGGTGTTTTGAGTGCTTAATTGCATTCTGAGATGGGGAAAATGTCCAGGCCTGGTAAGAAAATACACAATCAGCTGTTTAAAAAACTACTGTTGAATTGTATGATCTGTGGTGGCCATGATTAAAACAAATAGTGTGAAAAAAAGATACGAAAAGATAGAAGGGCTTCCAGCATGGTCTGCTGTCTCTTTCTTTTTAAATACAAATGAGAAAAAGGAACAAAATTTATATTAATTTACTTTATTTTCTTTTATTTTATTTAGCATTCAGAATGATGTTGTAGTGTCCTTGCCCGTGGCAGAAGGGTTAGAAATGGGTATTTAAAGTCCGTTCCAGCCCAAATCATTCTGTGATTGTCACCATGGTGGCGTGTGGAAAGGCCGGAACCTGTGAGGCTCGTATCAGCTCATGGAGCCGGTACCGAGCCAGGCGGGGAGCGCTGCCTGCTCCGTATCTCCCGTGGGAGATGATCGCCCTACGGCACCCCGGCACAAGGAGCACACGGCACCTCGCAGCATCAAGCGTTTCAGACGTCAGAACTGGAATAAAAAGGCTGAGATGGCGTTCGGCCGGGTGTGGAGCTGCCGGATCCCTCGGGCTTTGGCCGGGACCGAGCTCCCCGGGATCCCGGTCCGCGGCCGGCCGCTAGGGGGCGCTGTCCCCGCTCCGGCCCGGGCCTGGCAGCGCCCCGGGACCTGCCCGCCGCCGGAGCCGGCACCAGCGCCCCACGGCAG
>VWYI01015677.1:28803-89087 GCA_013399455.1 Anthoscopus minutus
CCCACGGCAGTGACCCATGGCAGCGCCCCACGGCAGCGCCCCATGGCAGCGCCCCAGGGCAGCGCCCCACGGCAGCGCCCCACGGCAGCTCCCCAGGGCAGTGCCCCATGGCAGCGCCCCACGGCAGCGCCCCACGGCAGCGCCCCAGGGCAGTGCCCGAGGCCAGCGCCCCACGGCAGCGCCCCAGGGCAGTGACCCAGGGCAGCGCCCCACGGCAGCGCCCCACGGCAGTGACCCACGGCAGCGCCCGAGGCCAGTGCCCCACGGCAGCAGCCCATGCCCCAGGCCTGGCAGCTCCGGCACACCCGGCACAGAGGCTCCGCCTGCACGAGGCTGTTCTGAGGCGTCAGGAATTGCTGCTTCACAGAATCTTCTGGGTTGGAAAGGGCCCACAAGGACCAGCTCCCTGCCCTACACCGTTCCCAAGACTCACACCATGTGGCCGAGAACATTGTCCAAACGTTGTTCATTGTCCTGAACTCTGTCAGGCTAGAGTTGTGGCCACTTCCCTGGGGAGCATGTTCCAGTGCTTTTTCTAATATCCAACCTAAACCTGCCCTTACACAGCTTCTTGCCGTTCCCTCGGGTCCTGTCACAGTCACCACAGAGAAGAGATCAGTGTCTGCCCCTCCTCTTCCCCTAGGGAAGAAGCTGCAGACTGTGATGAGGTCTGAGTATCCAGACTGCACACATGTTGTTCTGTGCAAGACACTGCTGCTCCTGCCTGGCAGGGCTGTCCCACGCACAGAACTGTGTGTGATATTCTGAAAACTCTGCTCTACAGCTGTTGTCACACATGTTGGCCTTCCTTAGGTTTTGTAGGGAGTCTAAGGTTGTAAATGAGCTAGAAATTATAATACATTAAAACTACAAAAACTTTGTGAATTCCTAATATATTTGATCAGTGAGTATTAAAGTATGAAAATCTGAAAATATAAATTCTAAAGATGATTGCTAGGTTTATCAAATACTTGCTAGTCTCTAAGTCCTCTGAGAAAAAGTTATTAACATTCTTCATTGCTAGAGATGTGTTGATTAGAGCTCAGACTTTCCCTTGTTTATTTACAGTTTTTAGGTCCCCTTGGAACATATGCTTGAAAATTTGATGTCTCTGTGTTTGCCTTAGTGAAAATGGAAGCAAAAGTGCTTTATAAACATCAAATTATTTTTTAAAAGAGTCAAAATTCACAAAATGATGCAATAAATACTGCTAACATTTGGTAGAAATATTACCCCATGATCAGTGGGACGTACTTGCATAAGTTTCCCAGTGGATTAAAGCCCCAGAGACCAGAACTGTAAATGCAATATTTTTATTTGGGTAGCTTTCCACCAAAATAAATACACACTGGTTTATAAAGAGTTGTTGTGAAACACAAGAACTGGAAAGGTTTTTAAATACTATGAACATTTTGCTGTCTATCTGAAACACTTCTTTGGTACAACAATGTTTCTGACAGACATTAAATCCTAAGGAAGGGAAGAACTTATTAAGACTCATAATTTAGGAAACCAGAAATATACAAAACAGTTAAACCAACAGATGAGAATTCAAAGTTTTTATTAGTGTATTCACTTATTTATGTTAAAAACAGCAAACTCACTAAGCTGTTGCAAAACTGGAGAACTAGCCTTGGAATCAGAAAATCCAAAATTATGTTGTTGGGTTTTTTTCTAATATATATTGTTATTTTATTTCTATTGTTTGCAACAAAAATTATGTCTTTTATAATCTTGTAACAGTCACACAGACCTTTCTCAGTTTCATGTCTGTGAATACACTCAAAAAATAGTTTCAGACAAGTATTGTGAAGATGAATCAAAAACATACTGTGACATGATCACAGTACAGTAAAAAGATGACATAAATATTGTAAATGTTTGTTATTAAATGCAAAAGGGTTTGTCTTCTCAGTAATTTGGCATGTCCTGAAACATCACAAAATGAAACCAGAAGAATTTCAGTTTATCAGACTGACACTCTTCCTCTATCAATTTTCAGATATAAGAAAATTTTAATCTCCTGAGAAATACACCATAAGTGGTACATCTACCTGACACTTGCTGTTAGTTCCACAAATTCCCATCAGCATTGGCATTACTGTCTGCCAGACAGAGGAAAATAAATGGAGTTGCTCAACTTTGCTTTGTCAGTGTTGCGTGACTTGAGGACTGTTTCAGCAGGGGCTTCCACAGCAGGGTCATCAGCTGGAATGAATCACCTAAGCTTGACTGAAGAGCTGGCACTTCATCTAGACCACAGAGATGGATTCAAAGCCAAGGAGGAAGCTTCCATTTTTGCAGAGATCAAGGGTGCTGACATTTTAATGTTTTTCTGAATTATGCAGTAGAGACACATCACCTATTAGTTCTGACAATGTATTGCCCTGTAAGTGTTAATCTGCATGTACACAGGCAGAGTGTTCAGCATTTACAAATAGTTTGTGATAAACACGACAAATTGTGAATGAAGCTCAAATACATGGACTAATTCAAAATGGCAATGTAGTCTAGTCCTTTTGTGAGAAAGATGTTTTCTGTGTGTAAAGAAAATCAAAAATAGAACTGAGAGGTATCTGTTGAGATAAATACTCTAAGTGTTTGGTTAATGTGAAAAAGTGGGTTCAAAAGTTCAATAAAATTACTTATTCTCTAATTTCATTAAATTACAAATTTAAGACATCAAAAATGTAGAACCTAATATCATATATTTGATTATGGGTAAATTGCCTATGCTTTTGAATTATTCATGTGCTTTCATAAGGAAAGAAAGCTCATGCAATTGTTTTCCCTACTCACCTTTATCATCCCTTCCCTACTCACCTTTATCATCCCTTATGCCATCATGATTTTTGAAGCCTTCAGGAGATTTCAGTGAAAGGTGATGGTAGAGCACAGGTCACAGGTAGGATGACCCTGAAAGCTGCTTGAAAGTCACTAGGGAAGGGGCAAGGAAGCTGGTGTGCTGCTGGAGAGCCCCCAAGTGGGGTTCAGCCTGGGCCATCTGGCCAGACAGCACTTGAATTAAACCAGCTCACCCTTAGTGGGACCACACAGGAGTGAGGGGCAGCTCACAGTGTTGCTCTCTGTGATGGAAGCAGCAGGAGGAGTTTGAGACACTGGAAAGATTTGCTATATGTTTTATAAGCTGTAGAACTTGTCTAAAATAGAACTGGAAGGTGGGCATTTCATGCTTTTGATTAGTTGTATTCCAAAAATAGAAAAATTTAGGGGCATTTAGGGGCATTTAGGGTCATATTGGAATGAAGCCTGAAGGATGTATCCTTTACTTGCTTAAGATGTGCCTACAGACAGTACAATATGTCCCTAAAGATATAAGATGGCTGTTGTCTGTGTTAATTAAACTTTCAATTTTTAAATTTTTTTTTGCATGGCAGGAAAAGCACACATTTGTTCCAAAATGTTTATAAATGATAAAAATCAATGGTTTGAATTCCATCAGGACCAGCCATGGCTGGTTGGTCAAGCTGGTAAAAAGATACCCACAATTATTCTTATTATATATCAGGCAAAGCAGGCTGGGCTTGGTGTTTAAAGAGAAAGGGGAGGAATGGCAAATACTGCCTAAAATGGGATGAGGAAACTGAAAGGGAATGTCCTAATGAAAGAATTGTAGCTGGTCAATCTTTTATAGAGGTACAGTTATTCTGTTCCTTGTTCATCTGCTCACGCCGTGAAGAGAGACTATTGCCAGAGAGACTCCAGGATAGTTAAGAACTGCGTGGGATGGAAGTTTCTGATAAATAATACATGAATAGAAGTGGGATTCTTAACTACCTCCACCCTAGAGTGAACATAGTCATGTAATACAACTCACTTTTGCCATGAGTGAAAAGACTACTTACATAAAGCATGCATTAAATATAGATCTATAGAGCTGGACCAACAAGAGGTGCCTCACAAGGTTTTATGAAGAATGCTGGACAAAACCAAGTTGCTTTCAATGTGCAATCATCTCTGTTAGCTGGGCATCTTGGGGTCAGCCAGAATATGGAAAATACAGAAAATGGAGCACTTATGTGAGAAAGGATACTCTCAGACCTATCCAGACACGAGGGAAAGGTTATGACACAAATTCATGGTGATGTGTTTAGCTGCAAACACAAACCATTTTCATGAGCAATCTGGTGGCATCTCTTGTGGGCATCCATTGCCAATAGTGGGAGCATTGCCTGGTGCACATGAAACCATTAAAGGGGAGGCTCAAACGCAGAAGTATGTTAAATGCCTGGATGTTACTGCCTGTTAAATACTTCCCTTGCACAGTCTTAGAATAATGTATAGCCCTGTGGATCTTCAGAATGAATTACGGTGCCTGCAGTTGTCAGGAGCAGCTGAGCCAGTACAGTGCATGGCTCAGCTGTAAGGATAAACAAGGGCATGCTACATTCAGCAGTGTTCCTTACACCAGGACAGCTACTGTAAAAGTACAGAATGGTAGTCACTCTGTTGAAATAAATATTTAAGTATTTGCTGAAAGGGTTAATAGCCACTAAAGCTAGAGAGCTGATTTAATTGATGACAACAATCAAGTGCTTTTCATCTTGGTGGCCTATGAACAATGGCCGTTTATTTAGCCTTTGTGCTTGAGTGTGGCCTAGGACATAAATTGAAGAGTCTTTCATTTGTGTTGCAAAGCAGTCAAGGCCCTGTGATGGGGCTAAGGGTGGCATTACAACAAGGAGGTTTTGCAAGTAATTGGAACAGTGTGTGTTGAAGGCATGGGGAAGAGAAAAGAAGTGTTGGTGGACAGCTTAAACCTCATTGCATTTCTGAGGATGTAAAACAGATTCTTGATTTATTAACATTTGTATGTGAATTGGGATGTAGTACCTGGCCTCTCTGCATCCACAACTGATGCACTGCCGCTGCTTCCATTTGTTTTAGTCCTTTTATGTGAATCGAACTCGGCAGATTCTTAGCAAGTGATTGTGGTGCCCTGCGCAGGCAAAGAATGGGGTGAATGTTTGACACAGTTTGCAAACAGAAGTAAGGCATGGGGTAATTTAGCGACTTGCCATCTCACCCACATGCTGTGGTACATCTGGTTTTGAAGAAAGATATCCCAAAACTCAAACTAGTATCTTAACTAGAAAAAAATTCTTGTTCAAATATCCCTGACTGTGACATAGTAATGACTTCAGCATAAACACGGCTGTCTCTTTCAGCTCAACCAATGCAAAGATCACAAATGGTGCAGAGTACAGCAGTTCCCTTGATTCCTGAAGTGAGATGGTTTAAATACATTTCCCTCCTATTCTGCATTTGACTTTTTCTGGCTTAGGGTTGAACTTCTGATGTCTAAGTTAATCTGTACAGAATGAATGGAATTTCTCTTAAACACTGTTAGAGTCAGTGTATAACCAGTGATTGGGTTCAACTGAGTTGCCCTAAAACTCCTCTGACATAGCAGCCCAATGTCAGAGGAGCCAAAGGCCAGGTGTGGCCTTTGAAGGCCTCAGTAAATATCCTTATTCTCCTTAACTCCGTTGAGCCTCTGTTCCAGCTCTTCCAGGCATGAATATAGCGTTTCTCAGGAACCCAGAAGAACCCAACTATATTTTCATCACATTTTAATCACTCCTGAGCAGTTAGAGAATATCCATAATAAAGAAGTAATGTAAAGGGAAAAAAAAGTAGAATTTATTATTGTTTCATTAATAGTCCACGAACTCTGGCCATGAACAAAATTATGGAGTACTGTTTTCCTTAACACTTTGTAGGAAGTCAGCTTTTTACTCTTTTGGGTATCTACTTGATTCCAGAATACACCTCAGTGTTTATCTTCCTCCTTAATCCTATCCCTTGTGTGGTACATAAATAGGGGAATCATTTTAAACTCTTTTAACCAGTATTTAATCATCATGACAGGAGTTGGTACCACCAGACGGCATAAACTATTTCAATTTAGACGTTTTTATGTGCCCTTGCAATTAACATAAACTAAGTAATTAAATCCAAACATATCCATTGGTATGAAAAGTTTAAAAATTAGTCATTTGGTTTAAAGGTTCATTTGAAATGCATTCTTTTGGTATTGCACAACTTGCATTAATATTACTAAGCTGGCTGAAAAATCAATGTATTAAAAAGAAGAGATTGTCTTGTGTGATGCTAATTGATTTTTTTGACCCAAGAATTCATTAATTCAGTAAACACCTTAAATATAATTTTTAAGAAATTAAAATTACTCTAACTGAAGCTCATGTAAATGATTCCAATAGAATAATTATATCTTCTAACCTTTTTTAAATAAAAACTGAGTATTATTTTCAAACCGTCAATGATTATCACTAGGATCACTGCATTGTAAAAGTTTGCCATAGTAAGTTGCAGGTTTATTTTTAAAATTCAATGGAAAATATTAAACTATGAATTTTGAACTTCTTTAATGTCAGCTTCACAAATATTCCAATAGAACTAGATCTTTAATTAGAAAATATTCTGGTTAAAAATGGAACTAAATTGGTTTCATCATTACATTAATAGTGACACATGTTTGAGGATGAGATTAATCTTTAGAACAAAAGACTTTGAGAAAGATCTAAATCTTTGCAAGGAGAGACTGGGAAGGAACTTGGAGATCAGCTTTAGCTGCTATGGTTGAAATAAAATACTCTTTTAGCCAGATTTGTTCTTTCATCACTTCCAGGAGCCGTTGCGGCAGAGTGCATTGCTGCTCCTCTCACTGGCAGCCATCAGCCATTACTATAACTTGACACAGTTAAGCTGGAGATTGTTGCAGTTGTAAATGCTGGAATGATACAGGCTGCATTTCCCCTCCCCTAATTTCCTAAAGGCTTTGTTTTTTTTTTCCTTCTGGATGCTTCTCTCCTCATTCAGGATTGCACAACGTACTTGTCGCTGTTTACACGAAGAAGAATTCTAGGAAAACACCCTTTATTTCCAGATGTCTTCAGTATAATGTTTTCTTTCAGATCTCATTCTTTCCTTCAGGAAAATCCCCACAAAGTGCATCCATCAGCCTTTATTTCTTCTTTGTTTTTCTTAGAAGGAAACTATGTGTACTTGCATCGGTAACCTATCAGCTTGTGAGAGGCCAGCACCGCCTTCTTTGTAGTTCAACCAAGAACTTCAGACCACGATTTGGCAGTTCTTGAAACAGTCTACAGCAGTATCCTCACGTATCTGGGCTGCAGTAACACATTTCCCCATCAAGCATTGAAACTTTATTTCTGCTGTCCACCGACCATGCACTACTCCACAGCCATATTACCTGACATTCTTTGGAGATAATTGCTGCCTGTTTGCTTTTTCCACTGCACAAACACCAGCAAACAGAAGACAGCTGATTTTAGCCACGGCCATTTCAGCTTCTCCAGATGCACATTCTTAAACCTCCCTCAAATACCTCATAATTCTATCAGGTATCTATTTTCCCTAGCTTTAATCCTTATCCCTCTCACAGAAGACATTACCAACTCTTATGTTTTCTATGTTTCTCTTTGTTTTCATAGTCATTCTAGCTGTGTGCTAACAAACAAAAAAACCACTCCAAAACAATCTAAACAAAACCCCCAAACTTAACCAAAACTCAAAAGCTCCCATTTCTGGAGAAAATGCCTTATCCTAAAGATGCAACTAGTCCTTTAATCTGTGTGGACCACAAAGCATGTACAATTCTCTTCCCTGAAAAAACTCCCAACTTTTAAAGTGATCTTAATAGCTGGCAAGGAGAGCTGCAATGTCATTTGTGTAATTGTCCTCTGCTCAGCTGGAATTTGGAAGAATGTCTGCAGTTACCTGTCATTGCTCAGCCTGCACCAGGGATTCATGGCTGCACAAAGATTGCCTTTGGTATCACCCTGGGATGCCTGTACATCCTTCAGGTTTTTAATATTTCTTTCTGCTGTTATCACAATTAGTTTGGCCGATGCCAATAAAACCAGGAGTTTTGGTGGACCATATATACATTTTATTAATCAAACAGTGCTGCGAAACAAAAATTATTGTGATTGAGTGTGACAAAGGAATGGCATCTGCTTAATGCTCTGAAGATCAACTTATCTTTGGGTTGAAAAGTGATGGGTTTGTCAGAAGTAAATCCACTGGACTGAGGTTTTTACACACAACAAACAATAGAGCACGATGTGCTGCCTGTCCCTACATCTAATCTTCAGGAAGTTAGCTTTTATAGAGAAAATATTCAAGTGAAAAAAATATAGCTATTATTATCTAGAACAGGAATGTTTATTGTTGGAGAACTCAGCACCACTGCCTAAAGTACAAATTTAAGAATGTGCAATGGGCCAGACAGAGAATTTGGTCTGGCTTTGTGGTTGCTGCTCTGTAAACTCATTTTAGCACTACTGTCTCTTCTGTTCCGGCAGATAAATAGACCCTGTACTGTCAGGCGGAATTAAAGCCAAATTTGGTTTTCCAAAATTGTACCCAGTTTTCCCGACCTGCTTGTGCCCTGCACCACTGCTCAGCAGCGAGATGCACAAGAGGGAAGGCGATAACAAAGCACGACCAGGCTAATTAGGTCAGAGCCGAGCCGGGCGTGATACGGCCACTGCAGCCCTCCTCCTCCTCCTTTTCCTCTCCTCCAGAACATGGCAAGCTCCGCTCCGCTGCCGCCGGGCACCGCATCCTTCCCCGGCGCTGGAGCGGCCCTCGGGCCGAGCGACGCCGCTCGCCTTCCCCCGGCCCGGGGGTGCCCCGCCGCGGGGCCACGGCCGGGGCTCGCCCCGGGCGCCGAGCGGGGCTAAGCGCCTCCCCTCGNCTGGAGCCCCCCAAAGTACCCCCCCATCCCTGCACTGCAGGCTACATTTCCAGCTTCATGGGCAAAGTGTGGAAACAGCAGATGTACCCCCAGTACACCACCTACTACTACCCCCAGTATCTGCAGGCGAAGGTAGGGTCCGGCACGCCGGGCGGCGCGGCGGGTCTGGGGCTGGCCCCGCTCCGGGCGGCCGGACAGGGCCGAGCTCGGGCGGGAGCTCCGCGGCTGCGGCACGGCCCGGGGGAGGCGGTCAGGTTGCACCGGGGGACGGAGACAGGAAAGAGCCGGCAGCCCCTTCCTGCCGCCCGCCGCCGCCCCAGGAGCCCCCACCGGGCTTCCACCCCTTCCCCTCGCTCCCGACCGTGCAGTCTCCGACCTGAGCCCCTCTCGCCTTTCCCCTCCCGCTGTCGGTCCCTCCTCTTCCCCAGGGCTCTCGGCGTGTCTCCTCCTTCTCAACCACGTCCTCGGCCAGCCGCCGCAGAGCGGAGCGCTGCGGGCCGCGCTCCCGCTGCCTTCGCCCAGCGCAGCCTCCGGCACGCGGGGAGAGAAGCCGAAGTTCGGCCGGCTGGGGCTGCCATGGCTGTGCCTTCGCCGCCGCGGGGGTGCTGTGGCATCCCGGGGGCTGGCAGGGCGTGCTTACTGCTGCGATGGGGACGGCCGTAATTCCAGTTAAATACGGGCATTGGGGAAGCTGTCGGACTCGGGTGGATACTCATTGTCTGTGGAGTTGGACCTTTGTGAGCTGCCACCTCGCAGTTTTCAAACTGGATTTAAAAACGCGCTGAGGGTCCAGCTCGTGATGATTAATGTTGTACATGGGTAGCTGCTGCTTTCGGGGATATTGATGTTAGTTCTTGCGGTGGAGGATCTCCACCTTTTTCCCTTTCTCCTTCAAGTCTTTAAGGGCAGCCAGCCCCACTGCTCTAGAAACATCATGCTGCAAACTGGCAGATGCAGAGGTGGTTGCATCAGCTGTCTGGAACATTTAGCATAAGCCTTTCCAACCACCAGTGACACTCAGAAATCAAAACAGACCCATATGAAGCTTCAATGTGTGAACTTTTTTTGGAGGTTATAACCGTAGTGTGTTTGGTTGTGGTTTTACAATTTTTTTGCTATTGAACTGTCTTGCCTCTTTGGCAATGACAGGAAAGAATTCCCTTCCCTTTATCTGCACACTTGATAGGCTCTTCTTTTTATTGTGTTCGTGTTACTGTATTGTGAAATGTATTTTAGAATGCTTGGCTGAAAAATAAATTCCATTTGATAGTCATGAGACATTTTACAAGGCAGCAATGAGGAGGCTTTGAAATGTGCTTTCATATAAACAGAAAAATTGATAGAAATATGACAGAGGTCTTTAGGTGATTTGAAATTACTAATCTATAAAATTTGTAATCGAAATCAGGCTAAAGATGTACAGACTATAGCCATTTAAAGATTGAGCTGCAGAGTAGTCACTGCAGTACTGTTTACATACATATCTATTTAATGCATTATTTTAAAGAAAGGTATAACACCTAAAGGACAGCCTTTTGCATCACTTAGCTATATGACAATATGTGCATTCTCAAATGAAACAAATGTCTTTATTCAGAAACTTTTACCTTCATGATTTTGTGTGGCAATTGTAAGTTACAAACCAAGTACATAACATGGAGTATAGATAAAGCAGTATCACTTGGCTATTTTGACCTGTAAATAATTGAAGAGGCAGATAAACTCTAATAGCTTATGGTAGTTAGTAAGGAATGTTCCTAGAAATCCATGATCCTTTGAGAAAGCATGATAGACCATCTTTTGAAAATGTTTCCTGTACAGATAATTTAATATTGATTTCTATTACAGTCATTGACATCTTCAAACTGTCTTGCAGTCTTTGCTATAAAATGATACAGTCTGAAATTACATTGCTCTGCTGCATCAGAGAGAACACAGAGCCATTTGACCTACACACATGAAATGAAATATCTGAGATCCAGTGAAAGTTTCCTGTTTTCATATATCTTGATTTTATGAAATAAATAAAAGGACAATAGGTGTCTCATTGGTATAGATAGAGTGACTCTAGGTTTTGATACTCAAGTATGCAGAATCCGGTAATATAAGAAATCTTTCCACTATGGATCCCCTCTGACTGTGTAGAAATATTACTTTAATTAATAGTTTTTAGCTGTTCTATTCTTTGGGCCCTAAAACAACTCACTGTCCACTCTATGTCCATTCTTTCAGTAATTCTGGAGGAATCTTTGGTATTTTTTAAACACAAATAGTAATAGAAGTGAATTGCCTTTCCTGAATGAATGATGGGTAATAGTACATGATTATACTGGGTGAAGTAGGAAAATCTAAACCAGAAGTTCTGCTTATCATTCTTATTTAAATAATGATGGAAAATCTGCTGACTAATAATCTGAAAATCAATAACTAGGAGGTGACAGGAATTTCTTGAAGATGGATTTTTCTGCGGGGCGCTTGAAAATATTTATTAGATAAATCGCATTCCTAATGGCTCTTTAGGTTAAAATGTTGATGTGGTCAACTATTTTAATTGATATTAATATGTTAGAGATTTTTAAAAAAAGATTTTGTATTTGACTGTTATGATCTTCACAATCTTATTCATGAAGTATTCAAGCTGGTTATATGGAAATATAAACATTTGCTGTGATTCAGCAGCTCCCTCCCCCTAGTCTTAGGGAGCTCAGCATCAAAAGAGATTAGAGAAACCATGGACTTAAATGGAAAGAACAAAATTAACATTGCAAGAAGACTTTTAAAATGAAATACCATTATGGCAATGAAAACAGTTTGAAATGGCTTTAAGTTGAAGCTTGTAAAACCTTCACTTTTAGGACAGTGTTTAATCTGTAATGATATGTTTGCTATATCTGCTAAATTTTATGTCTTCTAGTGAGCGTATGTTTTAGGATAGTTCCTGTATTCCAGCATTGTATGGCTTGTCAGAGGGCATAAAAATATTTTTCCAAGTTCAATGGCTGTTTCTAATGGTTTAGGTGCTTTCTTTAACCATATTTTTGTAACACTGCTTTTCAAATTTCAACTCAATTGTATTTAATTTCAATACTTGCAGCTTTACTTGTAATTGAGAGATTTTGCCTTTCAACATTTTGGAAAATTATTTTCATTAAGATTACATATGCTCTACCAGTACTTAAAGGCCTGTCTGCTTAATAAAATGCGGCTCTGCCAGGCAGAGTATTGTAATATTTAACAAGACAGAGTACACAAAAACAAATACAAGTGTATAGAGACATGTTTAGGCCACAATCTGTTTGCTTTGGTCAAGTGAGAACTAAAAGTGAGTCTATGTTTTGTTTTCCCATATCAAATGGAATTCAGGGTCACAGTGCACACAACAGTTTACAACTAAATTGTGATAACTACCTGCATTACTGATATTCCCTTGGAGAGTAATGTGGCAATATGAGTAATTCCACTAGTAGGCTTCTGTATCATAAAGGCAAGCTCTTTATGTAAGAGAGATTTCGTAGAAGATGGCAATATTTTCTATAGATAGCATGGCTCATCTAAAGTGTAAGTATTTAGTAGTTGTAGATAATACCTATGTGATACTTGAATCCTAGTTATTTTGTATGGTATTAGGTAACAAAACTAGAACTACTGAAGTCTTGTGAATCTTGCTAAATTACCTTTGAGTGGGCTTTGAACTTTATAATTTGGTAGCTGCAAAACTGGCAGCTATGAGAAGAGCAAATATTTCTAGAATTGTGTGGGTTTTTAGACAGGACTGTAGATTGATATAAACTGTAGTGAGCAGGCAGATTCTGCCATGTCAAAACCTTGGTCTCAGGTTGTTGAGAGCAGGCTTTAAAATGGGAACGCTTAATTTTTATCCAAGCCTGTTGATGGCAGAGTAAGAAAGAAATTAGTTAAGAGTATTAAACAAAGTAGATGTGAAATTGTCTTATTAGCAGACACTGGATAAGCTGCAGTTTAGGATCAGTGTATGAAATTATGTGTATGACATAGAACATTCTGCTTCTAAAGCAGAAGTAGGACCTGCTAATTGTTTGCTGCTAATGTATACCTTGGCACTGCGTTCTTCACCAAGCACAGGTCTGTCACCCTTTGAAAAGTTCCAGTAGCTTATGAGCTGATTTTCACCAGCATCAATGACAACTAATTCTAATCAGTTTAGTTAGATTTATTCCCTATGCACTTACTTGCAAGATCTATACATAGTAAAAGACAAGTTTACAGTAAAGCAAAGTGCGCGTGTTTATAAGGTTGGACAGAAGTGATCTGCACATTTTATATTCTGGGAAGTTGTATTCATTGTCCCTAGCTGTGATCTCTGTGGCTCTTGACTGAGCTTAGAAATTCATTGAAATAAAAGAAAAAAGGCACAGGTTAGTTGCAGGCAAACTTTTTGTCTCCACACAGTTACCAATGCCATTATCCTCTTCAGTTTCTTGAATGTGTTCTCTTCCATTCCAGAGAGTCTGGAGGCTTATTGTGCAACTATCCAAAGAATTCCTTCCAAAAATGTACTATACTGTGGAAGGGAAAGAATTGTAAAAGCTACCCATTTTAAGAAAAGCTTGAGCATTTTGGTAGTAAGATAACCCCTCTGGCTCTATAGAATTATTTCAGAGGATGGAAAATAGAGAAAAATGGAGTATTACCTAGAAAGAGCATTTTATCTTCTGAAAATCTCACTCCAAAACTGAGAATGTCTGTATATCCACACATCAGACCAGTCACTGATGACTGATTTTGTCACTGCTGACAATGATTGTTCCAGCCAGCTTGTTTTGTGAGTGGTATCTCTATCCTTTTCCCAGTTATAGCCGCTTTGAACTTCTAAAGTGTGGTTCAGGTAGCCTGTGATGAACTAGAAATATGCCCTTCAGAGAGTATTTCTAGAGACTCCTGCTGGGAATAAAGCTTATATGTGCAAAAGCCTCTCTAGAAATGAGTTGAGCAAAATTCATACAAAGCTCTGCAAGTGTTCATATCATGAACTTAAGTGTACATCGTTGTAACTCTCTGGATAACTCTGATAAAGGAACATGAACTGCAGAAACACTTCATACCACCATCATCTCGAAGACTGGCTTCCTTGAAGTCAACATGAGTTTGGTCTTTCATTTCAGATAAGCAACATTTACTAGAACCTTGATTTATGGTTGGGTTATGCAGATCATGCTTAGTTTGGAGGTGATTTGCAATGCCATGATGGCCATAATCTTCACTTCAGAGGAGCAAAAGTTAGGGAGTGCAGAACGGAGATCGGGGCTGGAATCAAGGAAAAGCAGAAATGGCATCCATAAGGTGTGTTAATTTTGTATTTTTCTCCTCTCTTTAAAAAGAGTTTTTGAAAAGCCACAACTTTCCTCTCTGAATCCAGCCTCCTTACAGAGAGGGACAGCATAAATATACACAAGCTACAGACTGAATGTGCAAATGACAAAGTAAAAAATATTTTCTCCACGGAATCAATGGTGGAAATTACAGGTTCTTACTAGCTTTGTAGTTTCTAGAAGTTTGAGACTAAACTCATCCCCAGAGGATCCCACTCTTGTGGCTTAATTTGATACTGTGTGATTTGCCTCATTTAACAAATGTCAGCAAAATCTTGGTCCTTCTTTGTCGTTTTGTAGTAACTGTACTGCAGATATATGAGCAGATCCTGAGTCTGATGGTCTTAGGGGTCTGACTTTAACAGGAAAGTGATAAACCTATATGTGACTTGAAATAGTCTTGAGACATTTATTCCGTGCTGTTTTCCTTTTGTATTTGATTGTTAACCCCCTTCGGGCACTGGCTTTGTGAATGTGAAGTTTATATCCAGTTGGTAGGCAACAGCTGTAAGAAACCAGAATTACACAATGTCTGATTTGTGCTAGTGTATTTTCTAGCTTTACCCTCAGCACAGGATCCCAAGGCAGTCATGAAAGGTGTGCAATAAGTTTGTGTGGAGAAGCTAATTTTCTTTGAATAAAAATAGTTCTTTAAAGTATATTTTTTTCAAAACTTAGCTGGTACTCTTCATAATAATACTAGTTTTTTTGGGGCTTTTTTCTCATTACTTTTAAACTAGAATTGAGCATGCTATGTACTTCTAAATACTTTGCTTCTAGTTAGAGCATAAGTCTCTAGGTCTCAGTCTCAAGGATGAAATTTCCTTAGTACATTTCTGAGCTTCCACTCAGTGTTGAAAGAACACAGAAAAGGTAGGCAAAATTTTTAATGTTTTCAAACGAAGAATAATACAATGTAGTAAAGCATTATTTTCTAAATCTATTTTTTCTATAAAACAATACCTTTAAGAAATATATATTTTTAGTATATACATCAAAAAAACCTGATTTACATCTGATTTGAAGTCCAAGTAGCAAAGTTTGAGCTGTCAATGTTGATAGTAGATGCATCACTCAGAAAGGTAATTGATGCTGCTAAAACAGTGCTCCTAATGAAGTACATGTGATTGTGGTAGTAGGATAGAAGTTTGAACAAAGGTGTAGTAATAAATGGGAAAATACATCTTGGTACAGTTACATGTTTCAGTTTCAGTCTTCCATAAGCAAGAGCAATTAACAAAGGTTTAGAAAAGAAATTGTTGTTCATTAAATTATGCTTTTGATTTGAGAAATAGTCCCTTGAAGATGTATGCTCAGATTTAGCTAAAATTATATACTTACTTTTGTTCAATTGTATAGACTTCTTGTGGCCTGTGCAAAGTAGTATTCACAACTATTTCTGCTGGGAAAACTCCTACTTTGCTAAAAAATTGAAAAATGTTGGAAAAGTATGTTGATTAAAATTTGTTCTATTTGAGTTTTAATTCATTTCAGTCAAAACAGACAAAACAGATTTGGGTCATATTTACTGTAGTTAGATAGATGATCATTATTATCTGACTTCATGCATCTCCTTAAGTCTTCCTCAGCTGAAAATACCAAGATCTGTGTTTAAATGTTGTTTCAGTAAATTTTAGGTTGAATTATTGTATCTCAGAATTGAGGAAGACAAAGAGTTTGGACATGGGTAGGTATAACCAGATACACAGCTCACTTGTTCCATGGGAGCTTTTGGAGCACTGTGTTCTTGTTCATGATTTGAGATTGTAAGAGCAGATTTAGTCTCAGTTGCTCTGACTTGATAAAAGATTTCAAAATATATTTAAGCCAAATTTCTGAAATCTCAGCATGCATGTAAGGCCTGTGAGAAATGCTTCAGAATCATTCCAGGTAGATAAATAGAGCTTACAGATACAAAATGGAATGCAAAATGTTTGGTGTGACTCAAGTGTATTGAGGGTTTCTAGAGAGGCAGTGAACGGACTTCACTTTGTGGATTTTACAACAGGTTAAGAAATGAATTCCTGGTCTTGTCTCTTGGCAACACACACTGACACAATTTCCACAGCAGTTTATAGGCTGTGGTAGTATCTGTGACCTCTTCTATCCCTCAGGCCATAGCTACATAATCACTTTAATTTTACATAACTATGCACAGCAGCCAAAAAGGGCAATCTTGTCTTCCCCCATTGCTCCCATCAACCCGTTCCTCTCCCTTCCCCTGTGCTGGCCTGAGCATTTATATGATCAGTCAGTGATCTGAATTGAGAAACCAGTCTGGCTAAAACTGAGCCCAAACCCCCCAGCTGCAGTACCTTTTCACAGTGGAGCAACTAATGAGGCATTTGAGAAGTTTGAGATTTGCATGGCTGCGGGTGAAGTTATCTCCAAAAGAAGTCCACTCCCTTGGCTCTCACTTTCGTCTGACACAGTAGTGCTGTGCAGCTCTTCTGGACAAAAGGTTTTCTGGGGCCTTGGCCAACAGGGCTGCTGATTATATATAAATGCAGACAACTGTTAACATAATTTTTCTATGACTTTATCGTCTTTTTTGTTGTTTTAAATTGTGTTAGATGTTGGCACAGTAAGTGTTAAAAACCTTTTGAGTCTGTCTTTCATTCTTGGGACCAATGATTGTGGAGGTAAGTGTGAAATAATTTGCTGAGAGGGCTTAAGTTCGGTATAGGCCTGGGAGGAAAGAAAGAATCAAATGTAAATGAAACTTCCAGAGGCCTTGTAGCATAGTGTTACATCTAACTTTCCATTTTCAGCACAGTGCAACATTGATATTTTATTTCATTCTGGAGAAAGAGGGGAGAAGGCTGGCACTTCAAATTAGCAGCAGCTGCAGAATTAAGACAAGGGTGTTAGTGACTCATTTGGAAAAGTACTAGCTAAAACATTCTGTCTCCTAGAAAAAACATTAAAGAAGGGTTTATGATACAAACTTAGGATTTTGTGAATCGTGTCAGTGACCCTCTGGTTTCCTCCAGGTGGCTTTCCTGGTTAGTGACCGTTTGCTTTTGATTGTTGCACATGAAAGTGAGGAGAATACATGGGGACATTTTGAAGAGGGAAACATGGCTCCTACCAGAGTCAAAGACTCCAGAGTGCCTCTTACTTCTTTTGACCCAGTCAGTTGTCCAAAAGCTCAGATTGTTATTGTTCCAGGTAGCTGGAAAAAAGGGCTTTACGTAGTAGTTTCTTTGATACATTTGAATAAATGACTGAGTAGTGAAACTCCAGTTTCCCTGAACATGGGAAACTTGGATCATAGAGGGAGTTTCTTTGTTCTCAGTCCCAAATTTATTTCCCTGATTCACTATTCTCACTGCTCAGGCCTTCTACTGGACTGTATTCACAGTGTTTATATTTAGGTTGTTCTCTACTCTTTCCATATCTGTATTTGGGTGAGGTTTTTTATCCTTCTCTGATGAATATGGGTATTTCCCTATCTTATGCCCAGGTCCTACAAATGGCTTTATTTAGAAGAACAGGCTGTTTTAAGAAGAGAAGGCTAAGGAGAGATCTAATTGATGTCTAAATGTATCAAATAACAAAACATTGAAAAAGTGGAGACAAACACTTCTTGAAGATGCATGGGGATAGGATCACAGGACAATTCAGGTTGGAAGGGACTCCAGGAGCTTTCTAAATCAGCATTCTGCTCAAATCAGGTTTGTCTAGAAGATCAGACCAGGTTGCTTAGAGCATTATTCGCACTATTCTAGAAAATCTCCAAGGATGGGGATGCACAGTCTCTCAGCACAACCTGTTTCAATGCTAGCTATTCTTGTAGTGATTTTTTTCCTTATTTCCAGTCTGAACCTCTCTTTTTTCAACTTATGCTCATTGACTTATCCTCGGGCCATGGACCATGTGAGAACCTGGCCCCTTCTCCTTGATAACCTCCTTATAAATTTCCATTCTATAAATGGAAAGATGCTATTAACTCCCACCAAAGCCTCCATTTCTCCAGCCTGAACAAATGCAGTTCCTTCAGTTTTTCACTGAATATGTGATCCAGCCCCCAGCCATTTCAACAGCCCTGCACTGAACTCATTCTGGCTTATCAGTGCCATTTACTGGGGGCTCAAAACTGCATGTGGGATTCTGAATGGAGCCTTTCAAATGGGGGATAGTTACCTCCCTTTCTGAATGCAGCCCAGCAGGAAAGCCAGAGCATGCTGCTGGCTTATGCTTGGCTGGCTGGCTGCCACAGCCCCCAGGTCTGTTCCAGCAGAGCTGCTCCTGATCCAGTCAGTTCTCAGCTGACACAATTTCAAGGGACTCTTCCTTTACAAGTACAGAACTTTGCACTTCTCTAAGGTAAAAATGTTAAACACATCAGTCCCAGTCTAGTGACTTGTAGTGTTCCACTTGGTCCAGGCGTGACATTCACTGCTCTCCCCTTGTCTACAGAGCTGGCAGTTTTATCATAGAGGGGAATAGGCAGTAGGGTGCAGCGCAAGTAATTAGATGTGGAGAAATCTTTTTTTTTTTACTGTAAGTGTGACCTGAATGTATTGAAAGGGGTTCTGGAATCTCTTGGAGATGGTAACAAACTCAATGGGACAAGGTTCTGAGCAGCCTGCTGTGGGAGGGAAGTTGGACTGTATGACCTCCAGTTGTCCTTCCCAAACTAGTGTGTGATTCTGTAAGACTGGCCCTGGTAGCCATCCATCAGCATAAGGAACTCTAAAGAAACTGTTACTGTTCCTTCCATGTTCCATCCTTGTAAGCTCTTCTATGGAGTTTGGAAAGGAAAGGTATAGAAGGAAATCCCTTTTTCTGTTTAACAGAACATGCATTATACTAATATGCAAATAACATTTCAATAATCATAAATCATGCAAATGCCCTTATCCCATTTTAGCAAATATCTTGTTTAAGCTGCTTAAAATTTGAGGGTTTAGGTTTGTCTATTTATTTTTCTCCTGGCAGAACATTATATTGCTACAAAATTATGCTGTAAATTGTGACAGACTTGTGTACATTCTGATACCAAACCACTTTTTTAGGCTGACATTTTTGTTGCTGCATCAAATCTGAATGTGTTGGTAAATTTTTGTCTGGAACACGGATTAAAAACTAAATAAAACAATAATTAACCCCCAAATCTTGTTTCTTTCCAAGCAGATATTATTCAGATGTACAGAAAAATACTGAGGAAGGCAGCATTCTTTCTAGCAGAAAAAAACTGGAAGAATTGACACGTTCCTATTGCTTTTCACTTGCAGTTCTGCTATATTTCACATGACTTTTCTTCCAAATTACCGTAAGTTCATCAGCTGCAGGAGCTATGGATACATGAAAGGCTTCCAAAGCCACCCACCCATCTTCTTTAGCTCGCTCTGCTTTTATTAGCACTTCTTTCCAATGTCTTTTATATACTCTCCCCCAGATTTTCTAAGGATTTTCAATGGCAGGTATAATAATAGGAACTCACATGTTCCCAAATCCTGGAGTTAATCTTAAAGATGCTGCTTTTACTAGATCTTAAAAAAAAAATAAAATCACAGCTATGGTTGTCAACCAGATTGGTGATGAGGAAAACATGTAAAACCCACCAAATGTCAGTTCATTTTTACACTGCTAACTAAACTGATCATAGTTGTCCATTAATTCTGAAAATAAGGTTTCTTGTAAGGTGCCAGAATATAAATTTAGGGACCCAACACTGGGCTAAGTTGGCCCTATGATGACTTTCATTGCCAGAAAGTCAAAGATAGCAGCATTATCGCTGCAAGTCATTAAAACAGAAAAGAAGTTACCAGTTGAACACTTCTTTATTTTTTTCTTTATCCCGGAGTGTTTACCTTGATGGTGACTGGGCTATCCAAATATATAAAAAAGTACAGATTTTTCCAAAAATACAACATTGAGAAAAAATGAAGATACATTTATGTATTGGGGTTGTCTTTGCTCTTAGGAATTTCAAATGCTATTCTTGGAATTTTATTTAGTTGAGGGCCTGGGACTAGGGAGGAGTGTTACCAAGCATTTGACACTTGCATGCTGAGTAGCTATGCTGCTTTCTGGGAGAAGTAGCAAAATACCATAGTAAAAATGGAAGAGAATGACAAAAGTGTGCTTTGCCATGTTGCCCCCAGAAGAGGCAGAAAAGCAACTATGCATATTTTATATGTGTTGCCCTTTTCCTTCTTATAAAATTGAAAGTGAAATTCTATGTCATATGAATAATTGAATAATGATCAAATGAATAATAGATACCTTTTTTATTCGTATTAAATATAATGGGTTATTTTCCATGCTTACTTACACTCTAGTCAGCTCTGTCAAGGTTTGTATAAATGGTTGCTCTTTTTTTGATATTCATATGAAGTTTAGAAATGTGTATATGCCAAATAACAGAACTCCTGGCACTTCTGTGGCACACCTTTTAAGAGTAGGAGTTTTTCTGAGTGTTGTCTTCCAAAATGTTTTCTGTCCTTCTCCTCGATGGAAGCTGTGCTACTGTTGTCATCTGGGGAGGGTGCTGCACATCCCAGTGCTCTGGTGGTGGTTGGATACACGCATTTTTAAAATGTGTTGGATGTATGCTCTTGTTTAGATGTACCTACCAGTAGTTAAAAATATTTGTAGTTGGTTCAATTTCCTTTATTGACTAAGAATTGTTACTCTTTGATCTTTGAAAGTATCGTGCCTCCTCTGCAGGACAGCCCGTGCTTCGAGTAATTTAGATATCAGGCAACTAGTGAAGTATGGATGTGCATGAATTATGTATAAAATACTCTGGGTTGCTGTCTATGTAATGAAGGCATTCATGTTTAAAATGGGCACTTGTTTGTGATTTTTTCATAAATTAGGATTTCAGTCCTTCTGTTGACACGGATGCTGTGTTTCTTGTGCTCTTTAATTTAAATGTCCCTAAGATCTAGTCTTTGCAGAAAAATAATGTATCAGAATCTTCCTTTTATGTCAAGAAATAATAAACATGATCTTAAGTTGAATATTTATTTTATTACAGCCCCCAGTTTTTCAGTTTAAATGATCTGGAAAATCTCCAGACTGTACCAGACAGCTTGTAGCTTTAAAGCAGAGTTCAGGAGCCTCCAGATGCCTTAGAGACAGAGGAAAGAAAGCTCACCAGTATCAAGGGTTGTGTACAAATCTGAGCAACTCTGGCTTGCCCGATTATTGGAGGATGTCAGGAGACTGAGCTGGGATTTCTGGGAGTAGAAAGCTGAGAGCCATGTCTGGGATTGACAAATGTTTGACAGTTTTAGTGAGAATCTTTTGATAATTGATACTTATAGGAATAGCATCTGGAAAGAATAGAAAAGGAAATCATGCCTC
This sequence comes from Anthoscopus minutus, assembly GCA_013399455.1. Classification (NCBI taxonomy): domain Eukaryota; kingdom Metazoa; phylum Chordata; class Aves; order Passeriformes; family Paridae; genus Anthoscopus; species Anthoscopus minutus. The sequence continues at coordinate 50,239 of VWYI01015677.1, forward strand.
AGAATGCCACTGAGATAGCAGCAGAGAAGTAGTCTGGGTTCTGTAGTTTTATTTAATGTTGGCCTGATGGAAGTGACAGACATTTTAGAACTACCCCCTCTTAGTCCTTGCTGCCATGTTGAGGCCAGAGCACCTGGTCTTAACAGTGCTGTGTTTGCAGAGAAGGGAGATGGTCCCATGGGACTGCTCCAGTCTGATTTCTCTGCTCCCAGCACTGAGCTTCTCTCTGGAAGTGGCTTAAATAGGCTCTGAAAAGCTGGCTGGAGACCTGTCTCTTGAGCCTTGTATTGTCATTTGAGATAGGAAAAGAGGAAAAGGTAACTGAAAAGTGCGAAGCCAGATCGAGGAAAAATGTAAGGAAAACTAATTTTGAAAGAGGAAAATTGCTGTAGGGAAGAGATAAGGGAAAAGAATAAGGGAAAAGAGCAGAGAAGGGCAGAAGCCAAATTCAGTGGAGAGGCTGTGGCATGTATGCCAGAGCATGGCACAAGAAGACACCCCCAGCTGCCAGACCATCCATGGGGAGTTGCATCTCCAACAAAAGGAAATTGAAGGCAGTATTCTGCAAGAACTCTGTTTGGGGACTGCTAAAGTTCATTAAGAGTAAAAGGTTATTTTTACAAAAACAATGGATGATTTTGGGCACCAGACAGACAAGACCTCTGGGTAAGGCCTTGTTTTATACAGATTGTGAGAGGACAAAAGGTGCTCCTGGAGCAAATGTGAGTTTTCTTTGCCTCTTATCTGCTGCAATCCTGTTGTGATACTGGATATAAAGTTACAGAGGTAAACTTCTCAGAACTGAAGAGTTTGGCGTTTCTTTTTATTTCTTGCAACTTCTACATTTGTTTTCTTATTGCGCTGAATCTAGAGTAAATGCAAGAACTTCCTTAACACTCTTGCAAGTGATGTGGTGGTGTTGCAGTTCTTTTTGATATTTTATATGTTCATAAATTCTCTTACACTGATAGGCCTGGCATGAACCTGAATCCAAGAAAATATACAGTATAGCAAAGACTAAATGGAGTTACTATCTACTTAGCAGACAGAGTATCACTGCTCCTGGTAGAAGTGGCTAAACAGAAAAGAAACCCAAAAGGCTCCCATCTCAATATAAAAGATCAGAAGAGTATGCATGGGGAATAGAGCTCAGTTGAAATTATGGAGTGTATCAGTCAGAATGAAACTTGGAATTTACAGTAACATATTCTTGTTTTTAGACTTCATGCATAGAGAGACATGCTTTCTTACATTAAAGTTTTCCTTGCTCACGTGTGCTGTTTGTACTATGCCAGAATCCTTATGTGTCCATGCTCTGGTCACGTCTGTTAGCTCAAGGCTAAGCCCATCACTGCAGCCTGAGGAGATCCCGTGTTTGGACTAGAAATAAGATTCTAGCCTGCTTTGGTGAGCAAAGAAATGGGCTTTCTGTTTAAATTAAGATCACTTGGAGGAAAAAGCAGGATCAAGAGCAGGTTAAAAGTGCTCAAGTCATCACTGCAGAATAGCATTTGCAGTTTCTATAACTGCAATAGAATATCTGTATATTTTAATTCATTTTATGTGAAATGGCCAGAATTAATGCATGTTTTGGCCTTTGGCAGTGGTGGAGATCATGATACTCCAAAGGAGTGGCACATAGAGTTCGTATTTTTTCTGTCACAGTCTACTCTTGTGGAGAAACACAGCCCACAAAAGGGCTTCAGTTTTATGGAGGAGTTGCAAATAATGCAGAGTGATTTTGCACTTTGAGTATGCTGTCCTGAAGCTATAACTACATCCAAACAAGAGAAGATTCTTTTTATTTTGTTCAGGTTTAACATCTCTGTTTCATAGCTTTTGCTTTTCTTTCTTTTGGATGTTTTGTTTTGTTTTGTTTTGTTTTCTTTTGTTTTGTTTTCTTTTGTTTTTTTTATCACAGGTTATGTTGTTGATGTTAACACTCAGAAATCCTAAAATCTTAGAGATTTGCAGCATATAGTTTCATCCTGCATTGCTCTTGTGTGCAGTCATCCCTTGAGAATGGTATTTAGCATCTAGTTCCTTGATTCTGACAGCAGGGATCCTGGAGAGGTAACTGCTGTGCCAGCACTGGGCACAGTATTAGCACAGTGAGCACTGGTGGAAGGCCAGGTATGAGAATTTGTTAGGTATTCTGGAAAATTTATCCCCATATAGTTTCAAGCAGACAGAGCTTTCTTCCTGGAAAAAAGAGTGCCATTGTCCAAAACAGCTTAATCCACTCTCAAAGCCAGCTAAACAAGAAAAGGAATTCTTCTTCTGCAAGGTGATTGCCTTGTCATGGCGTTACTTGTAGATGTAGTTATATTTAAATCTGTTAATGGATGCGTGAGGCTTCTGTTCCTGCTTCTTTCCAGGACAAAGCCTTAAAGGTTTGATGATACTGAAGTAAACACTGGAGTGTTAGAGAGTAAAAGCTGTCAGTGGTGCAGAATATTGATGCTAACAAGATTTAGAGCTTGTCTGCACTTGAGAGTATAATGGAATTTATAAGGAAATGCTTTTCTGGAATTATTGAGCATATTAAATTCCCATATAGATGCTCATGTATCTACACATCCCTATCCAGGTTTATTTCAGAGTAGTTCTGGTAATTTTCCAATTGTAGATGAGAATTAAGCTGACTCAGTGTGCTAAACTCGTGTCACCTAAAACTCTATTAACTACATTGTCCTCTAATTAATGATTTTAATAGTTTTAATTATATGACTAAATCCAGTAATAGCAGAAGTAAATAAATGCACAATGAATATTTATTCACTTCACTAAGTGAGCATTTTGCCTGCCTACAGTATTCGAGACTGGGCTGCAGAGCACTTGGCAGAACACAGATGAGATTTCTCTGCATTCTTTTTGATGTCTCTTTTCTTGAGAATTATAAGTACTGAAATTAGACTCAGGTATCTTAGATTTAATTTTAAATTGAAGAGTTTCTAGAATGTGCAGTAGTGCAAAACACAAGTAATTACATGAGTGTATCATAAGTATGTTAACACATTTAATTAAATACCAAGAGTTTTAGAAGTAAAAGGCTGTGTTATACAGAGGAATGAGTATGAAGTTGCTCAGCTTTATGAAAACCACACTTACTATGATGCCTATATAGACATATGTTTAATCTAATTACAGTAAGTGTTGGCATGAGAGACCAACTCTGCTCAGTTGTAGCCCTCCAATTAAAATTGGAAGGGAATGGAGTTAAATAAGTAATGCTGAGTAGAATTTGATGCTAAATACAGAAAAAAACCTCAGTTGCATTGTGCAGAATGTTCTACTTTGTGACTCTTACAGGCTTCAAAGAGAATTGTAATTTTGCATCTGAGGGCAGAAATTGGCCGTGTGCTTGGAAGCATGTAATCTCTCAAGGTAATACTTCATAACTGTGGAATGTATCCCATGACTGATATGTAGCTAAGAACTAAGAATCAAGTTACACATTAGGAATACTTGAAATTAAATATTTTTCTAGTTAAAGAGAGCATTATGCTGGGTAAACAATCTATGGTTTCTTTTTCTAAAGATGCATTGGAGCATAAATATATGAGGCATTTAAATATATATGTTTGTATTTCCTGCTCTTTATTGGATTTTAGTAATAATTATCTAATAAAAAATATTTTTTCCTTGAGCTAATTTATTGGAGTTTTATGTTTTACTCTTGAAGTATCTATTTTTAATTTCTTTTTACATTCTTCTCTTTTTTTTCATTCCAATTAAGTTTGGAATTTCTGATTTTTGGCCATTAATTTCCAAGTATACCAACTTGTTTCAGCAAGGAAGGAGCAATATCCCTAAAATCTTATTAGCATCTGCACAGAAGCATTCACTAAGGCACTGTCAGTAGTCTTTTACCAAAAAAAATTACTGAGAACAAAAAAAAAATTGGTGAACTTTGTTGCATCTGAGATGTATGATAATTTCCTGGCTTTTCATTCTCACAGACACCCTGACCCTTGCAGGTACAAGGGAGTTGTTTTGTCCTCAAATGGACACTTTCTGTGGTGTCAACTCTGCTCACTCTTCCTGAATCCATTCCCAGTACAAGCTGAAACCCATACTGGGCAGGTTTAATGAGGGATGTTGGACTCCTTCTGTCTTGTTTTCTTCCCAGGATACTCCTGCCTTCCTAGAGTGTTCTTGTGCCCAGGAAGGTGATGATCATGATTTTGGCTAAACAGCTCTGATAGCTGGGGAGACCCTTCTCTGTTGCCTTTGAATGATGTAACAAATTGCTGAGGATCCAGCCAAACCTTTAGAAAGCAATAGAAGAGGATATTTATTTGAAATGAAATAGATAGTAAAGAAAAAGCAGATTTCCTTGTATTTGTTTTTTTGTTTGGTGTTCTGTTCCTGTGAGCCCAGGTGGTCGGGATTGTCTCTGGAAGCTGGGTGTGACCCGCTGGAAGGTACTTGGCACTTGATGCAGTTTGTTGTTCCTTCCTCTTTGTCCCCTTGGAGCAGGCTGGCAGCCCTGCCCACGGGCCAGGCATCCACTGCACGGCGTGGAGGGCTCCGGGGCCTCGCGGAAACCCAGGGCACAAAGTGCCCGTAGGAATAAGCAAAAGAGGCAGTAGAAGTGTTTTGTGAAACAATCCTTGGGTTTAAGGTAGACTAGCACTTTTTTAAAAACTTTGTTGCATTCTGTGAGTTCAATATCCTGTGACTAATGGGTGCTGTTAGGGGAATCTCCAGTGCTCAGAGATAATGTCAGGCTCATCGCAGACCTGATAAAGAGCAATGCAACACATTAATCTCATTGTCAGAAGACCATATATACATTTCAGCTGCAACAGAGATGGTATGTTTTGTTAATACTTTATTTCTGTCAGTTTTAACAACTTACTGTGTCAATTTGTAAAATGCTTAATCATGAAAGCAGCATTTGGAGCTTATTAATGTAATTAAGAATATTCACATGATTAAAAATCTGAAGTTCTATCTGACCTTTGCAGATCAAGTCTGAAGTATTTTGTCTGTCTTTACCAGAGCTCTGAATTGCTGAAATTCTGACAAGCACATAGATTAAAATCTTGATGTGCTGTACTTTGCATAAGTTTTTAGAAATATATAGTTGGGGTTGGTTAAATACTATGTTGATTTTTCTGTTATGTTGCAAAATAAAAGCCATTTACAAAAAAGTACATATTGCAGTACTCATCCCAAAAAAGGGGTTTCACATGAAGACTACATTCATACAAATTCTAATGGCCATTCCTTCAGTAAAGTTTCACTGTCCTGCTGAAAATAAAATGTAGCAGCAGTTATATAATAGAAACTTGGAACACTGTAAATTGTGCTCTTTCAGCAATAAATGAACTTTCTTCTTAAATTGAACTGAAGCTTAGGAATGCAATGTTCTTTGTCTCATAATTGTCTGCCTACACACACTCAGTCTGCACTTCGAACAACTCGCCACTGAAGAAGCACATGTCCTGTATTTTTGGTCTCAGATGTATATTTCTGTAGTTGAAGATGTCTTTACATTAACAAAAATAACTTCATAATGGTTATACATTAGAAGTAATGGTGCCAGTTGTACATTATTATGTGCATACATACTTGTTAGAACATGAATGATATTTTCAGAGCAACCATACATTTCATGGAACTTTTAAGTATTTTTGGCTCCATCAAAGTCTTCAATACCACATTTGTTGAATATGCACTTTTTTCCTAACTAATCTAGTATTGCCATTTGTTAGGCAGTGATGAATATGTTCTCCAGACAAACTAACAAAAGACAATAGATCAGTTCTCCATCCAGGAAAACAACACGATGTAAACAGAATATTAGATAAGGGCTTTAGAGGACAACCTCTCAATCTGTAAAAGCAAAAGGTCATCCTGGTATGATGCCTCTAACTGCTTCAGAAGAGGTAAATATAAAATCATAAAGAAAAGTAACTGTCATTAAAAGCTAAGCCTAAAAAGCACAAGCTTTATTATCGTGCTGATCTGGATGAACCTTAAACAATGTTTACAGTAAGGTTTGGAGAGTTGCCTAGCACTGGTGTATGCACAATTAAACAACATAGCTGAACTTTTCTTTCATGTCAGCATACTGCTAAAAAGACCTCCATTGTACTCATATGATAGTCATTCTTGGAACTTACAACATAAACAGGAGGAGAGAACATTGACGTGTAATTCTATCCCATGGAGGCTGAGTGCATCGAGGGGCACGACTGCATTTTCACCTGTACAGCCTAAAGAGTAAATTATATATACAAAATAGTGCTAAGGGTAGGGCAAAACCTGAACTCAGTTCAGACACATGAATGCGTACCTGAATTTGGGAGTTGCAAGTATGGACTAATAGTTATTTAACATATTGCAGAATTAATTCTGATTGGTTTGGGTACCCTTATTTCTGTGAGTAATAAGCATCCATATACTTGTCCTTGCTTTGGTGTAGTAACCCATGATAGGCAAAGACAAATTACTGAAGGAATAAAGGAGAGCCACAGCAACAAGCCAATTGGTAGACTTTGAAAGTGAATAATCTGATTGTAACTGCAGTTCAGCATGTCATTAGTCCCAGAAATATTTATGTTTCACATTTTAACACTAGGAGTTTCCAGAATCACCAGTATCATTTTATATTTATTTTAGTTATTTTTAAGTTTTTATTTTAAAATAAATTATGTATGTGTACACATCATAATTGTTCTGGTAGTGTTGCAACTAATGTTATTCTTTCAGATTTCCATTAACTGGCCACTCTCAGTTCCTATTAAGCTATTTATTTTTATGTAGAGACTATACCCGAATGAACATTTTAATGAAAAAGTTAATATTAATGAATGTATGTAAAAATAGAAGGTAATGTAGGATATGAATTTAAATGTAGATTATATGACTTAATTGTACAACAATTAATGAGACTGTGTGTAGCTGATGACACTACAGAAAAATGGACACTAATTGAACGGTACATGAAACATGTTCCAAACTTTCCACATCCAGAGAACAGTTCAAAGCTTACAAAGAACTTATAAACATAAATCACAGAATCACAGAATGGGTTGGTTTGGAAGGGATCAGAATAGGTCATTTGGTCCAACCTTCCTGTTTAAGTGGGACAATCCCAGAGCACATGGCACAGGATTGTACCCAGACAGTTTTGCAATATCTCCAGTGAGGGGAGGCTTCACAACTTCTGGGTAATCTGTTCCAGTGCTTGGTCACTGCACAGCAAAGTTCTTCCTCTTGTTCAGGTGAGACTTGCTGTGCATCCGTTTCTGCCCTTTGCCTCTTCTCCTGTTGACTGGTACCACTGAGCAGAGCCTGGGCCATCCTCTCTTCAAATATTCACAGACATTGATGAGGTCCCCCCTCAGTTGTCTCTTCTGGAAGCTGAGCAGGCCCAGTTCCCTCAGCCATTCCTCATAAGAGAGATGCTCCAGTCCTTTAATTATCTTCATGGTCCTCTGCTGGACCTGCTCCAGGAGCTCCATGTCTCTTTTCCTCATAAGCCCAGAACTGGACAGAGCACCCCAGAAGTGCCTCACCAGGGCTGAGCAGAGGGTCAGGATCAGTTCCTCCAACCTGCTGGCCATGCTCTTCCTATTGCAGCTGAGGACACCTTTTGGCCTTCTTGGCCACCAGGGCACTGCTGGCTCAGGGACAGCTCCCTGTCTCCCAGCATCCCCAGTTCCTTCTCCACAGAGCTGCTTCCCAGCAGGTCAGCTCCCAGCCTGTGCTGGTGTGTAGGGTTATTTCCCTCCAGGTGCAGGAGCCTGCACTTGTTTCAAAGAGATAATATTTTCTTTCAAAAACAGTTTTTCTTAATCAAGACCTCTTGACCTTTGCTTTCTGTTGGAATAGTACTAATCCTGTGCAATTTCAGATAATCACAACACCTCACTCATCAGAGATGAAAACAGGTTTTTGTGTTTTTTGCAGACTTGAAATTAGTGTTTAACCTATACATTCTTTTCACATTCACTGAGCATTTTTACTGCTCATTGACCAAAAATTATTCACACTGCTGTCTGAAATTGCAGTTTATTACAGTTGTGATAGCATAATTATATTCTACTCTATACTAGAGCTGATAATAAGAGGAAAAATAATAATTTTATGTTGTCAAGACACTCAATCCTTCAGTGGTGAATAACTTTCAGTTTTCAAAAAAGGCCTCTCATTCATCTGGACAGATACTCAGCTGAAGAACAGTGACATGCCAGTATTATTGCTTTTAAAAAATCAGAATTTAGGAGTAGTGCATGGACTCTTGTGGGAGAAGTAGATAAAAAATTTCATTAGCAATCCTGTGGCACGTTTGCTAACAGCATTAGAAGGTGTTCTTCCAAGCAGCCCAATCAAGAAGTGAATGTACAGAGACTCTATTACCTTTGAAGTATATTTTCTCAAATCACTGTCCTTTGAATTAGTCCTTTCTGTCAGATGCAATTCATATTATATTGCCACCTGTTGCCAGTACCTTTCCCTCATATTTTTAATACAAAAAAGTTCCTTCAGTATCTAATGAGTTCTTTCTTTTTAAATTAGATGGCTTTTTGTATATTCTCAGAAGCCAAAGGAACGTACTGGCTTGCAAAGTCAAATTAATATCTTGGTGGTCTAGGTGCAAAAACTGATGGATAGCCACTGGGTAAACCAAGACAAGAACTCACCCCTTTGCTGGTACACAGCTTTGTGCCTGCAGGTCTGACCAAGCTCCTGTGGGTTGAGACAGTGACTGGTACTTAGGTGTGCAAGAGTCATAGTCTGAGGAGAGTAAAAGGGAATGCCAGACATGAAGGCATGTGGCTGCTGCACATCAGTAAAGTCAAAGCTATGTCCACTGTGCTGTGGAGAGGTTTCCCTGTGGGCTTTGGTGAAATTTTTGTTGCTATCATTAACTTGAATGATCTTATGCCCAGCAAATGGAGAGGGAAAAACTCCAAAAGCTGTTAGAGTTCACTTTAAATTGCAACTATCACATTTCCTTTAAGACTGTTAGAGTATCATGCTACACAGCATGTCTTGTGGCTGTAAAGAATTCTGCCTTAATAACATTTTAGTGTTTACTAATATAAATCTACCTTCTCGTGGCTGACAGCGCATTATTTTCTTCTAATAGTGGCATCCATTTGTAGCTATTCCTTCTGTGTACAGGTGTCAGCAGTCCTGGTGCAGATAAGGGGATGTTGCTGCTTCCATGATAAATTTGTATTAACTAGAGCTAGAGCATATTTCATTTGTTATCTTAACTCATAAACCGGGATTTTGCTCAAAACTAGTTTATAGAAAATAATTTATACAAAATATGCTTCTCTGATTTTTTTTTTACTTTAAGAGGAAGCTACTATCTTACTTGAGTGTTACTTGTCTTTTAACAGTGACTTAATTTAGCTTTTTAAAGTGAGAGTATGTTAATTGATATTTCAAAATGTGGGCCAAAAGTCTTTATACTTCAATGATAATATGACTGGATTAATTTTCTAAGGCGTTCACTCGAACATTAGTAAAGTAAGTATTAAAATAAATACCAAAAGATAAAATAGAAATAAAATACATCCTCTGGTAAATATTTTCTGGATCTAACTCAAATTGCTTTAAGGTGCTACAGAATTATGAGGTCCTATTTATGTACCAAAACAGGCCTAAAATGATACATGAGAAATACCCAGGCATTGCAGTGTTCCCTGCCCAGTTTCACAACTGCTGTGATTATCTCATTAGATCTGATACATCCAGTTGCTGTACATTCATGTCAAGATCACTTCAGCTACACAAATCATTATTTCAGTGACCTGTGTTGTTGCACTCCAGAAATTCAGTTGATATCTGTTCACTAATTCATTGTTTCCAGGGAAAACTAATATGAACTTGTAGGCCTTTCTGCCCAACACACCCAGACATGCACATTTAATTGTGTGCAAGTATTCTTTATTTGCTCAGTCCCTAACCACTGATGTGATTGGTAATAGATAAATGAGGAATCCAGATACAAATCATACAATAGGCTTCCCTTCTTGTGATCCCCATAAAATCCTGATGCTTAACCTGTAAATTGTTTGAATAGTTTTGGCTTTTCTTTTAAGATAAATCCTAAGTACAAATTGTTGGAATGTTTCTGTTGTGAATCGTTACTGAAATTTACTGAATTTAGATTTCTTCATCAATTCTTTCTGAAAATTGTTGTTGTTAATTTTTTCATGGCACAAGAAGTATGACAAAAAAGGCAGAAACCAGTTCAATTTGTAGACATAAAAAAATACAAGCCACTGTAAACCATCCAGCTAATTATGGTATTAAAAATTGACATCTCCAGACTTCTTGCTTCCTTTTTTTAACCTCTGTACAATGACAGAAATGGATGTGGCATACATGTGAAGCAACATGAATTTACAGTCAGAAAAGAGAACTATTAACAATAAACCTCCATGGATGCAAACCTGAAGGACTTTATGTGTCCTATTGTGCAGTGCACTCATAGTAGTAGGGATTTGTTCTGGGACTTTACAGGGTTGCCACCCAACCATTTTGTGGCTCCCAAGATATGCAGAGCTTTTATAAAACAGAAGAGCTGAAGAGCATAGGGAAAGTACTTCTTTGTGTGTAGCTTTGCCACTTCGGAGACGCCAGGACACGCTGGTCTTGTGGTGCCATCCCATTTTAAACAAAACTCTCCAGTGCTTTCACTAGCAAGTTGTACTTGAGAATTGATGGCAAGAATATGACCCCGGTGTGGTGTGTGCTTGCAGGCTGAGCGGTGGTGGGAGGCCAGCTGTGGAATGTGGGAAAGTGGCTGAACTGCTGAAGTCATGCAGGGAATGTTAAATGTGTCTCCAGCTGGCAGGGAGCTGTGGCTTAAACACAAGCTCCAGGTTCTGGGTATTGCCGAATGTTCCCGGCACCCTCGGCTCCTGCTGCCCTCAGCATGGCGCCGATGCAGATCGCAGATGGATCGAGAAGAAAATTAGATGTTTGTCGCCTTTTAGGGGAGATTTAATGGCAAGTGGAGTGAGGCAGCGAAGGCTCAAAGTTTATTATTATGAGCTAAGTGTTATGGTAGCACAACCAGTGAGAAGTGTGGTCCAGAAAAGTTAATGCTGCAAAGAAAAAGAGCTCTCATATTTTTCTTTTAATCTTTGGGGTATGGTTCTCTTAGACAAAATGCAATTCACCCCTCTTTAACAACCCACTGAATTTGGTGAGGGAGGGCCGGGGGTGCATGTGCTCTCCTGCAGTTTAGATAACACATTCCAGCTTCTCAGTAAAAGCACCAGAGGCAGGGACTGCCACCTACCTGGCATAGCAAAGGGCAGAGTGGGAGTCTGTGGGAGACGTGATGCAGTTCTTCTGGGTGGGAAGTTAGAATCTCCTCATGTCCCCTAGTATTCCTTGATTAGCAGAGCAGCTGCTGGGAATACCCCTAAGGGATATCTGCAAGAATTCTCACATGATTTTTTTATCATGCTGATGTCACTTTGCATCAGCTCAGAGCCAATGGGAAAATATGCTGGGACAAATCCTGCCAAGGTGCCAGTGAGGTGACTGCTGGTCCAAGTGCATGGGCTGTATAATTCCAGGTCTCTAGAGAAAAGACTCTGTAAATATACCCTGTGCTGTCTAAAGGTACACAGAGAGAGTGACTGTAAAGCTTAGAGGTGGCAACTGTGTTACGAATACACAGAATTTAGAGCAGCATCTGTTAAATATTATTAAATCAACAGTAGAAAATTTCTTATTATAAACTGCAGTATTTTACTGCCAAACCATGCAAGTCCCTAGCAACAGTCCTCTTGAAATTCCTTGTCGCTTTCCTAAGGTTAATTTTCATAACAAGATTACAAATTCAAATCATCAAGAAAAAGCACTGATGGGCTCTTTTTCATCTTTTGCTTAGCTAAAGGCTCTACCCAAGTAACTCTAGTCATAAGACATTTTCTTCTGTTGGAGTCATAACTCAGGATGTGTCACAAATGCCATTAACATTGAAAAAGACACATACTGAGCCTCTTTATTTTTAATCCTGACCACGAGCCTCTTGACTCTGGATCAGTAACAGAATGGAGAAATATGAGAAAAATACACTTTTAAACTAATCCTATACAAGCAATAATTTATGGAGGTTTAGGAATTATCTCTGGTGAATCTGGCACAGATATCAAACATGACTTTCCCCATCTAACCATACCCTCCTTGCCTAGCCTCTCCCTACTCACGTACCTCAGTGAAGGCAGCAAGGGGACACCTGTCCATGCCACTGCTGTTCCCTGGAAGAGGTTGGCACTGCCACTCAAATTTGCCTTGCTTGATCATATAGCATCATCAGCACTGCCTCTTGGAGGAAGGTGTCCCCACCTTGCTAACTACCTAGGACCAGAGAGGAAAGTGTGCTGTAGGTAGTAGGTGAGAGAACAATGCATCTGGGACAGACATAGAGACTCACTGAAGAGAATCCAGTTGGGAAAGAGGATAAGGACACAGCAGCCAAGGGAACAACAGGAGAGCAGCAACAGAAAGAATACCTTGCAAGCACATGGAAGCTGTAGAATACCTTGCAAACACATGGAGGTTCCAGCCTCCTCCTCAGTCTGTGCTATGGGAATAAAATTCTTCTCACAGTAAGGAGTCAGAGTGCCTGAAAAGTAATTCTAGTGGTGCAGGAGGCTGAGGAATTGTGGGGGGAAAGTTTTGCTGAGCTGAGCTACCACGCGCTGTATTTGGAGCAGCTGAGGCTCAAGCATTCCCTTCTGCTCACACTGCCAGACAGGCATTTTTGGCAGAAGAGCAAAAAGGACACCTGGAGGCAGCAATACCTCAAATTACTAGAGGCAGGCTTGCAAATACTCATCTGCCAAAGCCCAACTTGTAGTAAGAACATTCACTGCTCTCCAGTAGTCAACAAACAGAATCGTTGCTGTATGGTATCAATAGAAGCAGCTGGTGCAAGTAGTGGGTCTAAAGGAGACAAACAGCAGACAAACATTAAGTGCTCGTAATTTGTGCTCCAAGGTCTGCAGCTCAGTTCAGATCAGTGTCCTATAATACAGAAGATACATTGTAAAAGTAAAGCTGCGTTTTCAGATGTATTCTTTTACAGCAGTACCAACTTTAAGCACCCCCCTTTGTCTCCAGCCATTCTTTCTCCCCATATTACCCCATCAACAATGCCAGCAGAGCTGTTAGTGGGGCCATACAATGAAATAGATCTGGGAACCAGTCCAGGTTAAAAATAAACAGCAAAAATGAATACTGGGAACAAGCAGGATAAGAGGGAAAATGTTTATGCTAGCATTATTGCCAAAAAAAATTTAAGAAACTTTGCACTAGTGAATTCTCATTTACTGTTGGAAAAAATAACTGATGATGTGCAAAGTAAAATGTGATATTGATGTCCTGGCAGTCTGAGAGAACCAATCAAAATTATTATTTACCTTTGTATCTTATAAAAGGGATTATATTAATGTCAGATACTACTAATTTAGTATATAAATGTTATTGCCATATAGAACACTGCCTAGAGTTAGGCATTTCTGTAATCTATCAGTAAACAATTATTTTCAGAAGTTAAATATTAAATATTACTTTTATGGTACAGTAGAGGAAAATGTAATTATGAAACTCAAACTAGAATTAGGAGGTTTTTAGAGAAAATCCTGTGCCATAGTGTTAGAGTATTTCAATCCTAGATTTTGTAGTCTTTGGTATAAAATAAACCAACAGTCACGGTAAAAGTCTAATTGAAATATATATAAAAATACATATTTATTTTCAAAATCACAAATGAAATGAGGAAATTAATTTAATTGCAAAGTGTGGAAATGGGAGGAAATGAGCTACCTTTTCTGCATAAACAATGACTGCTGTTGTACAGAATAAGGAAATAATCCAATCAGTCAGTGTGTTCTTACTGATGAAACCATCTTAATATCATAGGACATGAAAAAGTTCATAAAGTGAAAATGGAATGAGAAAAGCACATAATATTTAGGGAAAGATCAGATTTGCAAAGGCTAAGATGTATTTGTAAATAGGTCTTTTCATTCATATAAATAGGGCATGGCACACTGTAGTTCATATCTGCAGTCAAAAACAAGCAAGGAAAGCGGAGCAGCGAACACCGGTGCAGAGATGTTGAGGTAGTGGGTGTGTGGTGGAGCAGGGTGCTGCAGGCAGAGGTCTTTCCACACCCAAGGAGCTTGGCCAGCCTCTTCTAATGTCCCAACACCTCAAAGAAGCCTATTTTGTGTAAAAGCGTGGGTCTGTTACTTAGTTTCAAACATAACCACATCTTATCTGTCTGGGGTTTATGCATTATAAATTGGATCAAAAGACTGGATAGTTTGGAGGACTGTTATTTATCTGATAAGGCAAGAACTATCTGAAGAATTTTCTGAGTTGCTGGAATTTGGAAACTGAGAGTGAAAGGCAATGCATTTGGAGTCCAGCTGCAATGGAACATTTTAGTTCATCTGAAATGTATCCTTTTTAGAGATTTCAATGAAACACTGTGTTGAGAGCATTCACTCCGCTTCAGGCGGAGTTACTTGTTTCTTTACCCCAATTAATTTTCAAGATTTTTAAAGGAAGTGAAGATCATTTTAAGATTATATATTTAACTATTTAATAAGAAAAAGTTCAGAAGAAAGTAAAGGGTTTTATTGTCAGTAACTGTTGTGAGGTTTGTTGTTCTTGCTGCATGGTGCTTATCCCTGATATTGATGGAGAGATTAGCTCAGATTAGTTGTGTTTTGTTGCTGGACCCTCCTTGTGTATCCATCTTCTAGATCAAACACCTCCTTACATATTTAAAACTCTGTCCTTACTTCCATGCCCTGATTTATAGAAGATGGGGTAAATCCTTTATCTTCTTCCTGACTAATAAAAGGGTTGATCAAATTGCCTTGCTTTAAGATAAATAATTTTTAATCAAGTGCTGCCTCTGTGGCCTGCTTTCTATCCTTTTGATTTTCACAGATTGTGCAAGTAACTTCATCAGAAGTTATATGGTTTCTGAGAGTTCAGTTTTCACTAGCAAATTGTCTCATCATTTATAATGCTCAAGATCTTAGAATGAGAGTTACAGTTTATAAAGATGTGAATGATTTTGACATGCCTTTATTTAAAAAAATCTTGTTTGTCCCAAACGTACCTAATTTCCAGTCTGATGTTACTGATTAAAGGCATAGTAGCCAGTAGGAAGGGGACAAACATGTCAGTGTTCCATGGCTGCTTCTTGATGATATGAAATGAGATGCTGGTCCCAGCCTGTGTTTGTTGTACTTAGAGAGGCCACTGTCTCAGTTGTTACCCTTCCTCAAACGCTCAGCAGAGTCACAAAAGGGAGCTGCACACTCGTTCTTTTTGAAAGCAAACCTCTAAAAGCAGGTTTGAAGTAAATCCACAGAGCAGATGGGGAAGCTTCCTCTCCCACTGCCCGTATTGAAAAATGTGATCTAGGCATTTCCAGAGCTATGTTAAAACCAGTTTTAACATAGAAAAGGAAGGATTTGATGTTAACTTCAAGAAGAATTAACTTTGGGATTAATGTCTTAATCAAAATTTAAGCAAGTCTTTAACTGCTAAAAAACAAACCTTTTGAGATATAATGTGAAAATCATGCCATGCAATAACTGAGGGGCCAGATTCACATTACATTTTCAGTACCTGCCTTACCACTGGACTTTAAGATTTCAAATGCAATAAGCTGTCACATTCAGTGCAAAAAAAAATTACAAAATATTGTCATCAGGTAGGTTTTAAGGACATAAAGAGGCTGAGAATAACAGTAACAGACTGCTTCAGTACTCCTGGTGCCCATGAATGATCCACTACAGCTAACTTGGGAACTATTGGTTATAGCTCATAGTTATTTCCTATTTAGTCAAGCAAGTTGAAGGCTAGAGGACATTTATGTTCTGACTCTTGTCAGTGAGGTTGAGCGTGGCATAGATGAGCAAAAGATTTTATTGTGAAGGTGTTAAGACATTGAGTTCTCTACTGGATGCTGTGTTAATGAACAGGCTTTTAAAAACCAATGCACAAATGGGGAAAAGGCTTTAAACCTTGCTATCTTCTGTTTACGCTTGAGACTAGCTCCCTAAAATGGTTACAGATGTTCTACCATCTGTAAATGAAAAGTTTAGTAGTAATAAATATGAATAGTAATAATAGTGTTGAGAAGCTTCATTATTTGTGCAGTGCTTCAAGAATGAGAAATGTTAAATAAATCCAATTAGTAATTAAAGTTTGTGCATGTAATAGAAAAATATGCCAAATGACTTAGATTGGAAAGCAATTACTCAAAATTTAGCCTCTTTAGTCCATTTTTTGTGGCAAGATGAAACCCAGGATTGTTGTTTTATACACTGTGAAAACTGAGTAAGAATTAATGGGTGTTTTATAATTCATTGACAACACACCACATTCATTAGCATGCATTTATGGAACTATGATATTCCCAGGTATATATGTCATATATAAATATAAATAAAAAACTTGTATCAAATAATATACTGATTATATATACTGATAATGTCATGCATATATGAGTAATACACTATAATGTATTTTTATTTTTAAAATATTCATGTGCTTATATATTTGAACGCTGCATACAAACACAAATTTCCTAAAGCACAACTTCTAATTGCATGTTAAGATCTGACATTTCAAATACTCAGAAAACAAAGTGCTGTCTGACAGAGCAGACAACAGGCTTGTAAAACTTTGTACTTGAAAATAATGAATTTAGGAAATACCTCATGCCTGACCCCAGCAACAATCTCTTCCTCCCTAAGAGTGATCTATGTGCTCTGTGCTCCACAGTAATGGCAAACACAGGCTGGAGGGAGGGAGGAACGGAGAAAGAATTTGTAGCTAGTGCAAATGTCTCCTTTTTGTATAGATCCATGTTGCTATTTTTGCTTACATGGGGCAAATTTCTTTACTTCTCTCAGGGAAGCTCTGCATTCTGCAACTGAAGACACCATTTTATTCTCAAAGAAAGGCAAATACATCCTAAAGCTGCCTAGGATAGCAGCTACAGCAGGATGAATTTAAAATCCTATGTCTCTGCTATTCAGCCACCACTTTCAAATCAGTATTGAATTATTTACAGAATTCTTCTCCCCTCTGACTTGACTTCTGCGCTTTATGGCCAAATTAGCAAGAAATCTATCCATAAATCTAGATAGTCAGCACTATTTCTAAGAATTTGGAAAAGTGGGATACTGTGGAGTTGTTTTATCTCTAGGATTGGTTTTATCTGTTGTTATACCTCTGAAAACAGAAAAGAATAAATAAACATGTGTTAAGACCACCCCAATGATTTGTGTTGATGGATACCCCTTCCACCACCCCATGAGGGTTGAACCAAGTATAGAAGAAAACAAGGAATGTCCTTACTATTGCTTGCTGATCATCATGACTTTTCTGTGTTTCTCTAACCAGGAAATCCAGGGGCTGTTACTCTTCATTGCCTTGCCCCTTGTGAAAATATTCATAGCAAAACAAAGTGTGCATAAGGTGTCTGTTACCCAGAGCCTTCAAATAAATCTAAATTAAATCTTCAGAAGTCTTCTAACATTGGAATAAGTAATTACCCAGAGCACAGGGAATTCATGAGTCCAGTCCCACATCTCTCCTATCCCAGACTACCTGCTTGTCATCCACTTTCCAGTAATGGATAGCTTGGTTAGTCTGCAAATAAGACAAGAGGTTGTTCCAGTAATACTCAAGATAGTAGAAAGTCTAGCAGCAAGGCCACCTCCTAGAATATTGCAGTTCCTAAATTTTCACTTTAGTTAAAACACTTTTGTACCTCCAAAGAAAAGCTGTTTGGAAGAATGTACTTATACATATTGACTCTGTGTTTGGAAGAATGGTTCTGCAACTGTGTAATTCCCTATTACAGGTAAAGAAAGTTCTAATTTGCTTTCCTATTGACAAACTGGCCTGCCAACACAATGTCTGGTTTTCCTGGCTAAAGTAAAAATCTGAATTGGTCCAGATACATACATACATACATGCATATATATATATATACACACACACACACACACACACACACTTTTTTTAAAAAAGTTTTTTTTTGTCAGTCAGATGCTTAGATCAGATCTAGTCCCCATTATGAATGTTTGCAGGCTGCAAATGCAGAGTTTTCTATCTGGTGACTGCCTCCATGTTTCATTTTCCGTATTTCATACAGCCATTATCTGTTTCATATATTTAGCCATTATCTATTTAATAATATTTGCAGTAACCTGCCAGATTACTTCAGCATGGTAGACAGAAAAATGTCGCTTTTCCCTATGTGCCTGTCATATTTTCTGTTGTCTCTCCTTATTTTTCCCAGTTGAAACCAGCAGTAATTAAACATGAATAACATAACAGATCACTACTATTTTTATTTCCTTGTGTATTAGTTCTATAATATTTTAGATTCTTCTGTTTACTTTTAGGTTGTAAACTAAATTATCTGAAGTTATCAGCATATCAAAGTAGAACAGTAATCAGTGTGAAGGGAACAGTGCTGGTTCCAGTTCTCAACTCAGCTCTGCAGTGCAAGGAACTTGTCCCTCTTGAAGAAGTGTCGTGTCTACCATGTTGACTACTGAGGTTTTAAGACAGTGAGGATTAGGTGACAGCAGTCAGTCAGGGTGCTGTGCATTCTGCCCAAATCACCAGAAGAATAATATTCACCTACTTTATATGGTTTACACCAGTTCTATGCACTGTTTTTATGTGCATATTTATGTGCAAAATTTTATAGATATCAAGACCTAAGGTCAAAAACCGCATTGAAACATCATTCCACCTAGTGGCTCTTTTGACCCTGCCTAAACCAGTGTATGTCAAACAATTACTGATTACATGTTTCACTAACATTTTATTTAGATGTTATTTCTTCATAGTAAGTCTTGTTTCTGAAGTATTGCAAGTATTCTGCTCTCTCTGCTGTTTTGATCAAAAGCAGTATTAAGCTGAGAAGAAGACCTAATTGGATCTCCCAAATGTTGCATGAGTCAACTGTTTTAAAAAAGAATTGGCATAAAGATCAAGATTCCAAACAGGTAACATGAAACATAGGCAAAACTATCCAACTCTTTGGATCATGCTCCAAGTGTACAAGCAGAATGCTTTGAAATCAATAGTAATAACTAATATTGGATCAAAAAAAGCTCAAAGTACGCCAAATCTTATTTAAATTCCAAGGGTAAAAAAATGTTGATAAAATATGTGCAATAACAGGTCTTTTTATAAATGTTGAAATAAGAATGGAGAACTAACAGTAGATAAGGAGCAACCATAGCTCTAATATCATAGTATTAATGCCTCCTTTTAAATTAGTAGGTTCAAAATAGCTTTAAAGTATGATACTGGGATTATCAGTGTGCATTCCACTGAGAGAGAAATTAATTCAAAGTGGAGGAATTAAAAAAGTGGAAGAAGCAGAATAGAAGCTATATGGCTGTTGCATCCTATTGTGGTGTGTTAACCACTAGACCCCTTTACCATGACTGACTGCCCTTTTTTGATAGGTCGTTCAAGAGAACAAACTTAAAACTATGTAAGTTTTACATTGCTTTAGAAACTTGGATATTTGTACTATAGTTCTTTTGTTAAAAGAAAGTTCAAAATTAGTGTACAGTTTAGAATCTAAGCAGTAGTAAGCTGTAATGGTGGGGTAACTGATACACAATTAAAATGATAAAGAATATTCCAAGCATATTAGCAATCTGTTACTGAAGTTTTAATTAGTAATAATATAGATTTCAGTGGATGCAGAAATAAAAGCATATATTGTCAAATTTCATATGAATACACTCCTGTCTGTTATCACAAATAGGGCCTTTTTACTGCTCAAATGTAGATGTTGAGCTTTTGTGCTTCTTTCCTTTCTTGTAGGAACTGCATTTCCTAAGAAAAAAAGTTGACTAGGCAAAGAAGAAACTTCCAGTGATGTTCTTAGTTGAAGGCAAAACACATCTCTTCTGCACAAACCACACTTTGTGAAAAGGCTGTAGAGCATTTTGGATGGATGGAAGTTAACTGACAAATACATCCCAGGACTGCACCCATCTCTGCAGCTTTTTTAGCTGATGCCCAAGAGCTGCTTCGTTCCTGCAAATTGTGTGGACCCCTAGAGCTATAGTACAGAGAAGCGTAGGGATCCCTCCTGTTAGGTTCATTTAGAGCTAACTCTGCCTTCACTGGATTCAGAGGTAAAAGGTCTGCTGGTATAAGCAAAGCCAGAATTTATTCCCTATTCCTGCACATCAGCCAGGGAAGCCTCGTTAGGGTTGGAAAAAGGGGTTTTGTCATCCACATTCCACTTATGTGTGGGAATCTACCTTTCAGACTGAACATACTAATATAGAAAATATTTTAGGGAGAGTTTTGACTTCCATGCTATTTCTGAAGCGCGTTATGAACCGGTGAGTTTATATAAATACTTCGTAACAGTGATAGCCCCTAAGCTCAAGGTTGCTTTATATATTGCGGTGACTCAGGGAGGCTGTTGGCAAGAGAGCGGCAGCTCTGCAGCACTGGGGGCTGTGGGCGGGCGGTGGAGTGTTCTAAATACATCACATACAAACTTTCTGAAAAAGTCAAAATGCGATTTCCCTAATGGAATAGTTTTATTCCTCCTGCCGTGGGGTTTTGGGGCTCCCTCTAGCGGGAGATTTAGCGTTAGGAGCTTTTCTTACGGGCTTTGCTCGGCGACTTCCAGAGCTGAGACACAAGATGGCTGCGAGAGCCTCTAGAGCTGGAGCTCCTCCCGCGCGTCGGGCCGAGCTGTTGCCGTGAAGTTACGGGAAAAGTTAACACCCGCCATGCCCAAACGCCAAGGCTCTGGCAGGGCTGCTCCTTGGGAGCGGCCGCTGTCTTTGCTTCAGCCAGCGCTTCTCGGGGCGCTGCTGGGCTGTGTCCGAGCCGGGCGAGTTTCCCGCCGGTCCTGCGGGCAGAGCGGCCGCCCCGGGGAGCCCGGGGGTGTTTCCCCGCNTTATAAAGAAACCCATTTATTATTAAAATCGAAAGCGTTTTAGGGACCTCGCTTATGCTCGATTTTGCTGGATTTTTTTTCACTTTTCCCCCCGTTTTTTAGTCTGTTTTACTTCCCGGCTCTCTTGTCTCAAAGCAGGCGAGTCAAGAGATGAAAATTTATTATTACTGTGTATTTCTACCATTCTTAAGTTTCAGTTTCCTTAGGGGTGTACGTTTTTGGTGTGTTTTGTTTTTTTGGGTTTTTGTTTTTAGTTTCTGGGGGTTTTTTTTGAGACTATATTAATATTGTTTTTAATTATGTGTTTGGTGCTTATTTGACCAGATAGTGCCCTGCTCAAGCTCGCATTGTACAGAGAATGTGTGCTTGTCATCCGAGATGTGTGTAAAACACCCAGGGAGTTCCTGCAAGGAGGAATGGAGGTCTGGGCTGCTGAATACTGAATCCAGCAGTTATCTTAGCTGCAGAAGTAATTAAATTTGATTATTTTTCTTCTTATTATACTGGCACAAAATGAGAGTGGAAAAATATCACTGAAACAATTAAAACTGGCAGCGAAAAATAAGAGGATTTTTTTTCCTTCCCATACCTCCAGCATAGTTACATTTATAACTGAGTATGTGTCTCTTGTGGTCTCGATTACATCCTGTGTTTTTAGCTGGCAGCGTTTCCTCTGCAGAGGCCCTGTTCTGTATGCCAGCATACATTTTGGTGTATATTAAAAGAACAGAATCAAGATGAAATACTAAATGGAGCTAAACACCCCCTCCCAACCCCAAAAAGTAATAGTTTGATACTAATGCTTGACACAAAATAAAAAGAGGTATATCTACTGTCATGTTTCTTTCTGTAAAAGCAAGACGTCTGCTAGCTTTGTGTTGTCAAAGATGGAGCAATTCGTTGAAGTCATCAAATGTGTTCCACAGACCTCTCCCATTCTTTAGTATTTAAATATTTGAAGACTGTATTTTTTTCAGTAGTGTTTTCTGAAAATGGAGCTTGGCTGCAAGTCCTCACCTGCATCTCTTTTCTTCAGTTTGCATTGAAGCATTTTTGGAACAGTGAGCTCTGCAAACAGCTGTATTCAATCTTGAGTAAAATCACTTCCTGAAAAAAGTGAAATTAAACTTAATATACAAGCTTGCTTGGAATATAATACCATGGAGTTAGGGAACTTTGTGATTATGAAACCGAATCCATTCACCCTGCTGAGGTAATTTCTTGTAAATTGTACACTATGGAAATCTTTAATCAATGTCAATGTTTTTAAAGCTAAAATTCATACGATTCAAATGTGCTTTATATTTCCCCTCACACAGAGAATTTGGTGGGTTTGCTTGGTTTTATATTTAAAAAAAAATAATTCTGCTGTGGTTGTATCAAGTGGGGAGAAGAGTTAGAGCACATAGAATGGCACTCTTACCTGCCCTAAGTGTTTGGCACCATAAGTCAGGTCATGAAAATCATAAGACTGATTAAAAAGAGAAATGTTTAAAAGCTATATCTGATTCTGTTAAAAAAAAGAATGACAAAATCAGACTGTTCTTCAGTATAATACTGCAGTGTTACACAGAAGAGATGGGAGATGTTTAGTATTTTTAAAAATATTTAAGGTGAAATATGAGATTCTTTATGTATTTATGCTGAAATATGAAGGTAGAATCTGAGCTCACCTGCGTATTGGTAAGCATCATTCTTGTGGTATAGACTGAAACCATGGAATAATGCTCAACTTGCAGCCAGACTTAGGCCATTGAGACTGAACCCCACCTTTCAGAGACAGCACTGCTCAGGAGCTTCAAGAGGCAAAACAGAACCAAAATCATCCATGAACTGAAGTGATGTTTTAGAGTTATTGACACAAGTCTATCATTCATGTGACTTCATGATCCAGGGCCTTAAAACAAGACCAAAAAGACAAGTCACCAAACCCAACTTGCTCAGTTGTTTTTAATTGGAGGAATGGAATGATTGAATCCTTATAGGGGTTGAGCAGCTGAGTCTGTCATTGGGGCACTCCAGTAAAGCCCTGCCTTAAATGGTACCTAATTCTGTGGGTACCTAAGGACCAAAATATACTCTGCATGTGTTTCTGCATTCAGTAGTTTGGAAACAGAATATAAGGGAAAAGATTCAAAGGTGCTTTTCTTATATTTGGGATGAGCGCCATAGCCACAGGCTACAGAGTCTATTCCTCTTCTTCCTTACTAGCATTATTGCATTATTTTATATAAACTGTGGCCATATTGATAGCAGAAATTGAGACAGATCCAAGCCTGAGTGCTCAAGGCAGCAGGCACTGGAATGGGGTGTGAGTGCTGGCTCCAGGTTGAATTTGGGTCTACTTTTCCATGGGGTATTCCAAATATTAGTTTCTTCTGCAGCTCCTCTCATGTATGGTTTTCTTCAGAAACATGTGTGGTTTCTCTTCCCTTTCCCTTTACTCATGGTATGAGTAACCTGAGGGCCTACCTTGGAGCAGGAAATTCCAGGAGGGGAAAGGCCACCTACTATGTGTTACAATAGCCAAGTGACTGACAAACTACCATTTAACTTCTCATGCTGTCAGCTTTAAAGAGAAACCCTCCGGTCAGCAGAGTTTTGCTTTAAAATCAAATTTCACTTCCTGATTTACCAGGAGACAACAGGAAAAAGAGTAGTTTACAAAATATTGTAAAATACTCCAAAATCTAAGGGAAATAAAATTTTGTGTAAGCTGTGCCTCTTTTGTCATATTTAGCTAAAAAAAAACCATATGCAAATTTCTGTATCATATTGTTGATTCTGGAAAGTAAAAAAGGTAAATGTTTTAACTCTTAACCCATATTCATATGGACAACAATTGCCTTATGGTAAGTCCAGTCTTTAATAATTGCTATTTTTGTGATTCTTCAGTATAGAGAACTTTCAGGGCAAGTTACTTATCTAGCATGAAGGTGGTGGGGTTCTGTTACTGCTTTATATGCTATTTTTCTTGTTGGATTATCTGAATTCTTCTGTGAAAAATATAGGTAAAAATTGAAGTCCAAATATTTGTACAAAAAATACCTATTGGAAGTTTTGTTTAATGCAAATGAAAGTAATTGCTATCACCTCAACTGAGCTCAGTCATAGTACTTAAGGAAGCAGAACTTACTCATTAGGGCTTTGGTTGCTTTATGGCTGAAACACCATATTTGAGTTGAATTTCTTGTAAAATGTAGAATGCATCCTCATCTGCTGTGTGATAAACAGAATTCATTTTTTTCGTAGCATGATTGCTCCTTTTTTTATCCAAATTCATGTAACTAAAATTAAAATTTGGACCACCCCAGCCATTCCTTTTCGTTTTGCCGCCAACAAAAGAGCATTTTTTTCATTCCTTGTCCAAATTGTTAAGATGCCCCTGAGGACCTTTGTTTACAGTGTCTTCTCATTCTTTTTTTCCCCTTGACATTCTGCCCTCCCTCCAGCAGTGAGATACTAATTAAAGAGAGGACACAGTGACCCTGGGTTGTTTAGAAGTCACAGGGGAGTGGTGGTGGCACAATGACAAAACCATCCCCGCAGGAAGTAATCAGGCTGGAGACCCAGCACAATACTCACTGCTATCACCTGAAAAACCCTTTCAATTTGGAGATCCACCCCCGAAGCAGATTAATTTTCCCTTTAATAAAGTATCTTAGGTACAAACAAAGCCTCCCTATCTCTGTGTGTCAGTCTGTTCAATCGAGTTATTATACAAGTACTGTTTTTCTTAAACAATTACTAAATATATTTCTCTTAACAGAGTTTGTGAAGTAAAAGCAGTATTAAGAATGGCACGTTAGAAAACATCATCGCATTTATATTTAATTCAAGGAAAATGTAGTTGGTTATCTTTATATCACCCAGCAAGATTATAGTCTTATCTAGTGTATAGGAATGTTGCAATTTTATGATGGCTATTATTACTTAATTACTTGCTCATCGAGACTTGTGGTGTTTTATGAGCGCCTAGCAACAGAGAAAAATCCAGCATTTATTCACCACTGGGTTTTGTAAACCGGACAAAAAAGTCGCTTTGGATTGACACCTGTGAAAACAAGATTTCTGTTTATCCAGAGCACTCTGCCTCAGGGTATTTCCAGCATAAGGTGAAGGCTGAGCCCTGCAGCGTGTGCTGAGGGCTGCCTGATCCATGCAGAGCTCTGCTGGCAGAGCCACGGAGGCTCTGCTGGAATGTTCGTGCAGCCAGTTAGAGACATCAGCAGGCTCTAGGCCTAGCCCTCAGTCTTCAGCGTTATCTGTACACTCTTATCTTGTACCGTAAAAGAATCCAGCTGATTTCAGTAGCTCTCCACTGGGGCTGGCCTGTGCAAATCAGATTGCAGCATTGAAGTTAGCAACATGATACCCATCGTTCCATTACATGGAAAAAAAATCCCACTGTCTGCGAGCTGGATCAGACTGCAGACAACACGCACTTTAAAATGCATAATTAAGGGATTTTTTGATTTTTACCTTATGATTTTTTTTCCCTTAAGAGCAAATTTAGCTAGGACAAACATTTAGTAGAGTCTTGTATGAGGCAGAGAAGAGAATACATTGTGTCTTATTCCACAACCTGAACAGGTCAGTGTCTTAGAAGCAATCTCTTAATTGAGGTTTTGTCTGTTTGATTTTTTAATGAAGTATTCTTGGTGGTATGGTGATACCTAGAATAATTACAAGTTTTGGAGTGCCTATTTCACTGAGCATAAATCTCTGCAACAAGTTTATTCTTAAAAATTAGACATTGTTTCTTTAGCCCAATTTCAAGTTTTAAGGTAACCCAAGTACAGTAGACATGGATCCACTGAGTCAATTGGTTTCACACATCTAACATGCCTTTCACTTTCAGGTTAATGATGTAAAACATGTAAAGGGGGGAAAAAAGGGCAATGTCTACATATTTACAATTATTTTGCAAAATCTTTGATTATACCAGTCAGAATTATCCTGATTAAATGTAACTTTTTCTCTAAGACTATCTGTATTCTAGAGAGTAGGCACCTGAGTTTTGATAGCATTTGTTCTGTAAACTCTTTTTTCATTCTTACTTTTTAATTGATGCCTCAAAAACTAAGATGCTGTTTAGATTGCCTCGTGGCCTTGCATCTTCAGGAAGGTACTATGCCCCAACGCCTAAACCACCCTGGAAAACAGATTATGCCCCTCCCTGCAGTGACTCCATGACCCTTCACACCTACCCAGAGTGTGAGCTGGCTGAGTAACTAGAGACCCACAAAGTTATTACTGTCTGGGCATCAGGAAAGAGCTAAGAGTATCAAATACTATCAAAACCTAACACTGTGGCCTGGTCTGTGCCTGGTGGGACTGTTTGGCTATGCAGATGTGGCCCAGGTCAGGAGGGAGCACACACACACACACTGCATTGCTGCTGCTGAGGCAGAGGGCACAGTGCAGGGCTTACGACTGTGGAGGCAGAGTGGTGCCTGCCTGGAGCTCCTTGCAGCTTCCTGCACTGGTGCCCCTTGGCTGAATGCCAGCAGTGTCAGCACTGCAGACAGGCGGGGTTTTTGGCGCTGCTCAAGGAGCAGACTCAGTGTTGCTGATGCAGCAGGCACTGCCCTGGGTAGAGCAGTGGTGACCAGCATCCTCCCAGGTGATGGCTTTTGGCTGGCTGGGCATTTGGTTCATTTGTGGGAGGCAGACAGGCATGAATGTAGTGACTGTCCACAGGAAAGAGCCTGCTTAAAATGAGAACATTGACCTTTTGGGACTGCGAGGTTAGAGTAGAAGGGAGGCAAAAAGGCCTTCAGTTTCAGAGCAGGACAGATGTTTGAAATGATGAGGCAAGATGACAAGACACAGCTATTACTGGACAAAAGCTGTCACCTTTCAAAAACTAGGGAAAAAGATGACATACAGTTTGTTTTTTAAGTAGCCTTTCCCAAGGAGAGCCCATTTGTGCCAAGATTTCACTGCATTGTATCATGCAGCTTGTGCAGCTTTGATCCAGCAAAGAGTTTGCTTGAACTTCATTTAATATCTCAGGGAATCACAGCATCATTGATTCCTACCAAAATATGCTAGCCAGTGTTCTTGACATTGCTGTTACTTATTGCACTGCCCATTTGACTGTATTGTTATTGTTCAGATTCCTTTCTGGTTTTGTAATAGCTGCATTTCACATTAAAGTTCAATGGTTTAATTAAGGAAATGACTGAATAGGAAGTTACTGTAACCATGATTTCAGCTGTTGAAGAAAGATTTGCCCTGCACATGAGGAAATATATGAACCAAAGCTTTTTGTTAAATGTGCAACGTTGCCACATTGTTTTTTAAACCACTGATATTCAGATTAATAAATCACACAATTTTCCTTCTCTTTGTGGAGGTTTATTAGTTTGTTTCCAAGCACATAGCATACCACAGTGTCTTTCATAGAGGCATGGTTTTAAGCAGAGATTATTTCCTTCACAAGTTTCTTTGAGATTTGAAGACAAAACTAATGACATTCTGTGTTTGTAAATGTCTCTCAAGATGAGAATATTTCATGTGTAGCTATGTAAAGCCGTGAGTAACTGCTTGCTTTCAGTTTTGAGGCTGGTCAGGGCTCTGCAGTCAGACTGCGTATTGATGTTGCTGTTTCCTCGGCAGTTGGGTGGGATTTAGAAGTTCTGCCTCTTGTCCCAGGTCTAGCCAATCCTGTTATGTGTTACAGCTGCTCTCTACATCAGAACATTAGGAAAACATATATATGAATATCTACAGATTTAAACTGTATCAGTTTTCTTTTCCACTTCATAGCACACCCACATAAAGCAGTTGATTCAGTCCTGCCAAGGAGTGTGATAATGTCTGCTTTGAAGGGTGGAATAAGTGGCTGGCATGGATGTGGAGAGGGAATGCTATGGCAGGGAGAGACATTTCTTAAATCAGGTCTGCTATAAATGAAGTCTCAGTGAAGAAAAGGAGCTCACAACTATTCAAATAGTCCCAAGTCCCCATTCTGCCAAACAGTGTGTTTATTGGTTTGATCAGCTACCAAATTATTGCAGTTGTGCAGTAAATAGTACTGAGCGCTACCTGTCTTCTGAAGCTTGGAGTTTCTCAGCTTGAAGAGGCAGGGTTTTCCTTCTCTCCCCCCACCCTCTCCCCCATATGTTTACTTTATAGTTTACAGTTCATGAAAGAAGCAAGAAGGAGGAGTAGTCCAGCGCAAACTGAGATCTGTAGGTAGATACCATAAAATCATTTCCATTGTAGGGTGAGCTGCCTAGCAGGCAGTCAACAGTGTCAGTCAAGAAGAAGCTGGTGGTTGATGAGAGGTACGTTGCCTGGCTGGTTTAGCATTTTAACAAAAGAGTTCTAGCACAGTTTTGATTCAACTCGAATTTTATCAGCTGAACATAGTAGGAAATCAGTAATTAGACAATGATAAGTATTTAAACCAAAATAGTTGAGGAATCTGAAATATAGATTATAAGAGGATGTACTATTTTAAATGGAAATGTTATGGTAATACATTCTAGAATTAACCTTTTAGTTAATATAAGGCTGCCTTTTGTTTTGTTAAAAAATTAAAGGTCGTCTACAGTTGTGACATTTCAAAGACTTAGCCTGATTTTTTTAATGGAAATAAACAGATTTTTTCTGTACCCTACGATGACATTAGTAAAAAACTACAGCAAGGAAGCCCAGCATGAGTTGTTATTTGTAATGCTGCTTAGGCTGATTTGTGGCCAGGTATGACATATTTTGATACAAAATATGTAATAGTATTGTTTAAT
Source organism: Anthoscopus minutus (assembly GCA_013399455.1). Classification (NCBI taxonomy): domain Eukaryota; kingdom Metazoa; phylum Chordata; class Aves; order Passeriformes; family Paridae; genus Anthoscopus; species Anthoscopus minutus. The sequence continues at coordinate 78,985 of VWYI01015677.1, forward strand.
TTTTTTTAATGAAGATGGAAACTGGGCTTTATTTTGCAGTTTAAGCAATTTTTATCTCAAAGACTCAGCTTCTCTTATTTTTCTTTTCCATTCTGTGAGAATGAAGAGTGAAAAATTTGATCAAATCTGCTGGTGAAATTAATGCATGGCCACTGAATATTGTCACCAAGGGATTAATGCAGCTCTCTTGTCTTTTTTTCACTCTGGCTTAGTTTTTTCAAAATCATGTGCCTACATGATTTACACCCATGAACTGTCATATTGTATGTAGTCACTGGGAAAAAAAGGTTTATTCTATCTTAAGCTACTGAATACTGAATCAGATTTAAGAAAGTCAAAGACCTCATAGTGTCAGAAAAAGTTAGGAGTTAGTTACTGGTGGCAGGAGCAGTTGCAGTTAGTATTACAACATAAGAGTTTTTTTTTACTCATACCTGCTGTCATTACATTTGTAGCTGATTTCAGAGCCCTGCTTTTTCTCTGGGTACCGTCACTTCCATGCATGCAAGCACAGAAGTTAATGGTGTGCTTACACACTCTGAGGCACTGCTGGGAACAACCCTTCTGTGGAATGAAGTAGCAACTTTAGTGGAAACATAATGAACAAGGGGATTAAAATAAAAGCACTTAGGCATATTTAGATTTTCAACTTTCATGTATTTTAAGTGATGTCTCTAATTCTGATGAAAATTCTTCTTGAGTTCTGAAACAGCGGGCTCTACGCAGAAAACAGTCTAGAATTCCTTGGATGCAAAATGTATTTTTTCACTTAGTGCAAAATGTGATTTATATAACATCTCAGCTGACATGATCTGACATGTTTTTATGAATTCCTTTGCAAGGCAAAAGTGCCTCTAGTTGCAATTTATAGTAATGAGACTGTCTGCTGTAGAGTGACTGATTACAATGAAGGTATAAGAAGCAGGCATGTTTGCCTTTCCAACTCATTACCCTTTCGCTGTTTCTTGAGTACCAAAGCCCATGTTCTGGACCAGTGGTATCTGTGGGTCTCCAAAAGCATTCTGTCTGTCCAAAGGCATTTTTGTGTACTTCACCAAATATAGTCAGGTATTTTGGACTGGAGTTCAGCTAATTGAGTTGAATACTATATCTGAGAGATAAATTTGAAAAATGCAACAACGCTCCATCTGTAAGAAAATTATGTAAACAAATATTTACATGAGAACTTTTCAATGTTCTTTAGAATAGTGAATAGTAAATTTTGTCTTAGGGTCAAAAGCAGTATTATGATAGTGCCCAGTTGTCTTCATTATATACTTATGGGTTATATGAGGGGATAAGTGAACCAGGTCCTGAAGTGGGCAGTTGTTTACTTGTGGTTTTGGTGGATAAGGAGCAAAAGACTGATGTGTGTGCATGGGCATATATTCACAGATTCATGTTAAAATACTATTGAGATAATTATCCAAATTTAAGTCCTGCTAGAAGAAGATCATCTACTTCCTCCTAGTAAGTACTCACAGAAAGTTCCCGTAGCCATTTGCTGAAAGGATTTTTGTCTTAGAGCCCCATTCAGCAAACACATCTGGGAGTTTTTCTCTTCTGAGAAATGAGTGTAGCAAGCTGTACTTGCAAGCACGGAAACATTGTGAAGATCTGGCCCCTGGGGAGCTTAGCGCAAAATTCTTTTTGGGCATCCCAGATTGGAGAAAATCCTGACTATGCAGAGCCTCTGACAGAAGCTGCAATAGTGGAAGATAGGGGGAGGAGTTGCCAAGGCAGTGAAGAACTTCAAAGAACACTGGAACTAGGGGTGAAAGTTCAGCCTAATTCTTGTGTTATCTGAACTCGCTCACCCACCTCTCTTGCAGTGCATCTGCATAACATGTCTGGGGTCTGCTTGTTGCAATAAGTTCACTTTTCAGGAACATGACTGGAGATATATTGTTAAAAAAATGGTTGTCAGTGAAAATGTTTCGAGTAAAATTCCATGTGGGAGGCCTAGACTGAGAGAAGCCACCCAGCTTCCTCCCAGAAGGGACACACACCTTCCCACCGCGCCCTCCCCAGCTGTGTGCTCTTGCCACTTAACTTGTGATGGCCTTGTTAGACACCTCAGTGACCCAACTCAGCTCCCTGCCATGGCAGAAAGAAAAGCTCCTGGGTTAGTGACTTGAATCAGTAAGCAAAAGGAGCAGTGTATTAAGTAAAGGTCTCATAACCATGAAGCTCAGAGCAGGAGGGGGGAAAGGGGTAGAAGATTTCTTCCTTTTCAGCATCTCTGAGCATTAAATGTATTGAGGAATAAACTCAGTAAATCACAAAAGCACAGTGTAAGTGCTTTCATTCTGGGTGAAATCTGGGACTTGCTGGTAAATCTATTGATCAGACCAGGATTTCATTTCAGGTTTTATCTTTGATTTATGTGCACTGATATTTGTGAGCAGACCTTTGAAATATGGTTGTGCAGTATCTGATAAATACTTTGAATCCAACTCAAGAGAATGTGTTGAAAACAACTCTGAGAATCTATTTACCTAAATAAATGTAAAACTTAATTATGATGCAATAAAATATTTTCCCACAATGATTTGTGATGCTGCCAGCCCATGACACTTAGTATGGAACATTAGTAAATAAGTCTGTGAGTTACTCCCTGAAATAAATTGTCCTAGCCATCTTGATTAATTTACTGATTGCTGAACATAAATATTCAGATCAAATCTGAATTTAAATTACAGAAACTCAAATGCTGATGGTGAAGACACAGACTTGGGGTAGCATGCAGTTTGGTGCTAGTTTAGCTCAGAGTGGAAGCAGCAGAAACTCCCTGTTTGCAGCTGATGGGTAGATGGTGTGTCAGAAGATGGCTTTGGTGTTAATCTCCCGCTTTTCACTTGTCTATGGTGCACCAGCCACACCCTACACCTTCAGGATCCTATAGCCCTTAGGTGAAAGAAGGGCTGCATCAGCAGGAGCTGCACCCTTCTTTCACCTCTGAGGGTGAGCTTTGCAGGTTACTGGGGCATGGGGAACCTTCCAGTGCCACTGCTGAGTGCCTTGATGGTGGAAGTCTTTCATTGCCATGACCATGAGCCAGATGATCTTTATGAGCACTGAATTTACATGGGAAAAAGAATTTTCTTGTTCTCAAGATGTATCTGTTGATCATTCTGTTCTGTGCTATATTGATGTTGTGGAGGTGCTGCAGATGTAGCAAGTACACGATTTCAGAACTCAGAGGGGTAGAGTGTGTACTTTTAGAGGAAAAATACAATTTACAGCTTCTTTGGCATACTGAAATGCATAATACCTCTCAGAAATGTAAGCTATTCTAGGTACTTCAGGAACTATTCTATCATGGCTTATGTGGATATTTTTATTTTAAAGATATTGAAAATGAGAAAAGATTAAGGCTCATTATTGAACATTTGCTTAAGTTCTGGCACATGACTTCATTTCTTCACTTTGTACTCTAAATTAGATCATTAAAATCAGATTGTGCATTATAAACAAACATCTTTCTGCTTTAGGTGATTATAAAACAAACACGGAGGGTAAAGGCTGTAATTTTGAAACAGATGAAATTCATATGCCCCTTTGAAATCTGTATGTAAACTAGTTTCTCACACTCCAGCCGAGACGATGTAAATGGCCCCCATAGCTGGTGTGGTGTTGATGGTGTACTCAGGGGAGTTGGAGCAGTGTAAAGACATTTGCCGGTCAGAAATGAAGTTAATTGACAGGGAAGTGTGTGAGGACAGGAAAAATTTGCACAGTGCTTGTCAGTGGGTAGAGCTGTCAGTTCTTCACTTGACTACTAGTATTTGTCGAACAAACACGACAGGACTTCGTTTCAGGGACAGGGAAAAAAAAGCAAAAAGAGTCATCTTAGGACAACAACTTTGGAAAGAGTGGTATTTCTTGGTTTTGTTCCATGGCACCCAAGTGTATGTACCTCCTACAAAGTCCCCAGTCTGCCCCGTCGCTGCTGCCTGTGAGCCTGCTGTGTGCAGCAGAGCTTTGCAGAACAGAACCTGCTCTAGCTTTTCTTCAGGTATTCTTCAAGCCCATGCTTGAGTGTACAAGCCTGATTTTGCACTACTGATGACAACTCCATCTTTTTGATGTAACATATCACACATGACTTTCTCTGTCTTCCTTTTTTTCCACATGTGTTGCGATTCCTGCCTGCTCCTCGTTGCATTAGTACCAAATCTGCTTACAATGCAAATAGTGTCTGTTTCATTCAAGGCTTCAAAATTTATGTCCCTATTTATAGATGTGTAAAGACCAGGCAAGAGGCTGAATTTTTTTTTTATGTAGCAGCAGTTCACTGACATATCTGAAGCTATTTTGTGGCCTTAGATACCAAAAAACCAAAACTTGTACAAAGGAATAAAATTTCCGTGGCTGATTTGTGGTTGCACTTTCCACTCTAACCATTGTGCAGTGATTTATCTTTTCATCAGCTGTTCTCAATCTTTAAACATACATTAATTGTCGGAGTCTTTTAGTCTTTTCTTTCTTATTTCTAAAATTCTCATGAAATAGTAACCATTCAAACTTGGTCAATTTGGTGAATAATGTCAGCCATGAAAACTGAACATATTGTGGCTAGAAAGAGCCTTTTTTCTGGTTAAAAAATGGAATATATGGCCCTGCTTTAGAACTCCACAAAGCAAAGTTTCAGAAAAAATGTTTGTGTATTTCCAGATTTTGCTTCATCTTTTATTAATATCTGTATTAAAATGCAAATATGTAAATGTATAAAAATCAAATAGCTGCATGGAATCATTGTTTCCTAGAAAATACTTAGCAAATATTTTTGCTTTCTTTTTCTATTGTTCCATAATTCTTTTTTGTACAAAATGTAAAAATACACAGTCAAAAAAGCATGTCAAGAGAGTAAATTATTCTTAGAAGTCTCTGTTAAAAAATAAATATTATTTGATATGATGTTGATTAAATTTCTACATAGTTAATAGCAAAGCAGAAAAAGCAATATGCTTTGTCATTTTGGACAGAGTTTATTATTTTATCCTACAATATATTCAGCAACTGTTTACACACTTTGATTGCTTTTTAGTTTCAACAAGTGTCTGGCAACATTATCAGGCTAATGGCAGAAATTAGATCTTTAGCGTCATTTCAGTTCATTCCACAAATGAGGACTGGATTTTGTCTTGTGTTTTAATTACTGATTATGAGCAGCCTCCTTAAATTTCTCTTACATAGTAATCCTTTACAGTAATTATGTTTCATACTTGTGCTTCCCAGAATATACAGGATATATTTAGGAAGGGGATTTGTTTGACAGTGGAAATGCTTCTATAAAGAAGTATCTCATCGTGTCTTTGAAATAATAAATAGTGCTTTCCGTAATATAAAATGCTGGCATGGCATTAACAGGAGATTGTGTTGCTTACTATTTCATATTCTTAATACCAGTCATCAGTGAAGGAATGGCAACAATTATGTATAATTGTGCAATTTATATTAAGTGTCTTTCCAAGAACGTTTAAGGAAGCATGGAAGGAATGAACAGCAAGCTAAAATGAATAGGAGTCAAAGCATGTCACTGGCAGTGCAACCCCAGTGGCCACAGCAGATGCATTCTGTGAGCACTTCAGGGAGCAGAGGACTGCTCTTTTTTCACAGTGAGCTGTTGGATTTAAGGGAAGAACCTCTGCAGTATAGGTGATGGGAAAATCAGAGACAGGTTGGAGGACTCCCAGAGAGAATGAGCTGAAGTGTTCAGATAAAAAAAAAATCTATTACAGTGATTGTACACATGTATTTTATAATGAGTGACTTTTGTTTTTCATTTCTAGTGTGGAGTATAAGTAATTTGGTACTGTGGTACCAGTATTTGAAATAGTACAGCTGGAAGAGATTATTTGTTTTCCCTTTTCAGATCATCTTGAAGAGTTTTTTCTTATTGTTGAATATATTCATGTGATTATTTTGAAGACTGCATTCTTAAACAACAGCTCCTCATTGTGTATGCTGCACCTCATTCTTAGCAGATCATATACTTCTACAGAAGTCATTGTTTCATAATAATTTTCTTTTTCTAATAAAAAGAAAATTTATGAAAGATTTTGTATATAAAGTGTTTGGCATGTTCCGAGCATTACTATGTCCCATTTCTACTGACCTCTCCTCATCCTCAGTTAGCTAGATACAGATTTCTTTCATTACCTGCATACTGGAAATACTTAAATAAAAACAATTAATTACAAGATAACTTATCTCTGAAGGAGCTTCCCATGTAATGAAGTTTACTCTGTTCCTTTGGCTGTTAGAAATTCTTTTCATGCTTTCAGTTCTAATAGATAAATTTAAGCCAAAAATTAAAAATCTGCTTCTGTATGATTCTCCGTTTCATGTATCCCTTTGTTGACACTTTATAGGAAATGCTTGATATTTCTCAAAGTTCAGCCCTCCATTCTGTTTTCTTGTCTTGCATAGGGTATTTTAAAGTATTTTTGTATTGTTGTGGCTCAGCTTCCTGCCTACTTCAGTTTTTATTTTTGTCCATATGACCAGGTGTGATGAGAGGATGGATGCCTGAGAACTGAGCTTTGTGGCGACAATCTCCTCAATACCCTCAAGGTGGGGAAATGAGGTGCCCACAGTCACTTTTCCACTAGTGGGTCTTCAAAAGGCCCTGAAGTGGTCAGGAGAGCGGAGTTGTGAGGAAATTCAGGAGATCCAGTCTGGGCACACAGAGGTTTGCAACAGACTATAAGTTTCCCATTTAAAGCATATCCAGGGCTGAAAGACCATCTGTCCTACAGAGGCACTGAGTGCCCTGAGGGGAAATAGCTACTTTGGTTGAATTTTGAGATAAGTAAGGGAAGCCATGAATTTGATTTAGAACAGAAATGGTAAAGTAGCAGCTTAAATGCGTAGAGCTGTTTTTAAAATAATGGCTTCATTTTGCCAGTCTACTATTTGTTAAGACTGATAAACATTACTGGAAAGATTCTTGAGTACTTTCAGTTGTTTCCAGGTTTCCAGACAAGTCTTTCTTTCTGTATTTACACCATCTCTCTGCAAACCTACGAACAAGCAAACAGAACATGCAAATTGCTTCACTACATTTCCAAAATGCGCCAGAGCTGCTCAGAAGTTTTCCCTTTTTTCCTGAATAAGCAACACTGTGTAATTTAAAGAAGCTGTGAATGATTTATAGAGACACTCTTAGACCCTGTGGTCACCTTTTTCCCTCAGGATCAAAAGAAATTGCTCATTTATAACTGCAAGCAGCAATATGTCTGGCTACCTGCAAGTCTGTTCACACCTGTTGTATGCAGTTAATAACCAAGTCCTTGAAAATATGATTTTTATTACCATATTTGCATATATTTTATAGATTAGGCATCTCAGTTTTGATATTGCTAAGTCAGTAAGACTGAGACTGGTCTTTACAGACAAAGCATTCTTCTAGCATCTCAGAAACTATGTAGGAAAACTGTTGTCAGTACCTGAACTGATATATCACTGCACAAGTACTTAAAAGTACAGGCACTTATCTTGAGCTTTATCAACATAATCTCAAATACAGGGTTTTACAAATAAATAACTTTGCCGATGTCCTGGAGTAAGAACAAAGGAGCTTTTTCATATGAGCATAGCTTCAGATTGGAAGGGACCTTGGAGATCTCTAGTTCAACCTCTAGCCCAAAGCAGCATCAGCAAAAGATCAGGTGAGGTTGCTTTGGGTTGTATGCGTTCAAGAATGGAGAGTGCACAGCTTCTCAGAGCAATGTCTGACTGTCCTGATGTCCAGTCAGAAACTCTCTTGCTTCAATCTAGCTCTGCTGTCCCTTTCTCTCCAGACACAGAGCTGTAAGGAGTCTGGCTCTGTATTCTTGATAGCATTGTCAGATCTATTGGAAGGCAGCTGTTTTTCCCTGTTTGAGACAAAAATGGAGGCAGATTACTCAAGCCCTTTAAAAAAAACAGATTAATGTTGATAGGCACTTTAGCACTTAGGAAATTATATCACGTTTTCCTCCCAGAAAATTCTGTAATGAGTGTTTCCTTAACAAAAATAAATAATCAGATACTGTTAGATTGTGATCCAGTAGATGTTTACAGGATTATATTTGTTATTATGTATTTTCCTAATATGTTAGGATAGAGAGGCTGGTGACTGAGAGATATGTGCCACATACTGAATCTAAGTGAGGGAACAAGTGACAGCAGAGAGGGCAAGACTGCAGTGTTTCAGATACTTGAGAGCTTTCCCTGGTATGACAGTGACTGAGACCCAATCGAGCATATAGTGTTTACATCCCTCCAGCCTCTTCCCTGGGGGATGGGGCAGGAAGAGGAGAGGGAAGGAAGCAAGGGATGATTGATGGCTTTTGAAAAGCTTTTCCCTTCCAGGGGAAGGTGTGTTCACTATACACATCTCCAGCTAACAAAGCCCTCCCTGGGGTGGAGCAGATGTAAGCTTTGTAAGCTCTTTAAGGTGACTGCAACACTGTCCAGAAAATATTTTTCTTGTTTTTCAGTTGGGAATAGAGATCTGAGCAGAAGTGAACTGTCACTGTTCCAGTTTGTACTGCTTTAAGACAGTTCTTCAGCACTGAGTCTGATTGTGGTATCTGTGACCAAGAAGCTGAAATAAGGAAGATTAGAGCACAGATCAAATGCTTTGTGTGGTACATCTCAGGAAGGCATGAGCACGCAGCTACATTTCTGTCAAATCAAGCCACAGGTACATGAACATATTAAGCCAATATAATCTGATACTGCTGCCAAAACAAGCACTCATATCCACCCTCTTGCCCTTGCCTATTTTTGCTCACTGCTACCCCCTCCATTGCACTGCCACAAGCAGCCGCACAGCCACATACCGAACACAACAGAGAAAATGATCTGGAGGAAAATTAACTTGATCAGAGGAAAGGGAAAAAAAACCCAAGGTTTCACCCAGAATCAGTTGCTGAACTGTTGCTTTTTCAGCGTTAATGGAACTGATGTTGTGAAGCAGGCATGAGGCCTTAACCAGACCAGGAAAACTGAATTTATCCTAGCATTAAGCCTCTGTGCTTACTTATTGTCAGCAGTGAGAATACAAATGTTCCATGATCCAACATGAAGTTAGGGTAGTACAGACAGACAGTACCTGACTTGACATAAAGTCTGCCAGTACAAACTTATTCCATTCAATATTCTCCAGTGCCAGTGATCACCATGTGGCTGCAGTGCTTTTCATCCAGTACCAGCAGACCTTAAACTTGTGTTATCAAATCAAGGCCAAATGGAATGAGATCCATTTTAGGACTTGAAAGAGGGGAAAAAAAAGGAAAGTTATGCAGCATGTAGTTCTGCCAAGTGTTGATGCTTTCCTATCGTTCACTGTATTCAGATGGGCTCTGATCTGTAGTAGCAATATATTAGGATACCAAAATACTTAGAGATTATTTTTAGGGAAGTTAGTAATTGAAGATTATACGTTTTTGTAAATGCCATCATTGTCAGACGTTATTTGGCTTTTCAGTAATGAACTACCTGGCGATTTTCTGTTTCTTCCCAGCAGTTTCCATGACCATGTTGGGGTGTATGTGATTGGGGCCACCATATAGTGAGAAAGAGGAAGAGAAACCTAAAGGTGTCTGATGATGCCCATCTGTGAAGAAGTTCTTCTACAGCGTCACTGCTCAGTCAGTGGCCTGACAGAGCAACAGCTCTGGACTTTCTTAGAAACTAGATTGTCAACATCAGTGGGTAATGTAAATATAGTAATGTAAACAGTGCAAACTACCAGGAGTAAAGTTGGGAACGCTTTGATTCCGTATGTCCCAGTCTTACTGCCTCAGAACTGTAACGTTTCCTAGGCCTAAATTTCGTGAAGAAACTAAGAATTTCCCCTCGCTTCCCAAATGCTGCTTTGAGGCACTGGAGAGGGCTGTGACCGGATGTTCCTTCCCCCTCCCCATCCTTAGTCAAGAAAAACTTAAGAGAGTTTAAGGGCGCAGTGTTTATCGCCTCGGAGCGGTCAGCCCCGCGGTTATGGGGAGCCCCGAGCGCGGCAGTCCCGGCTGCAGCCGGGGCACGGCGGGATGTCCCGCTCCGGCCGCTCGGGGGTCGGGACCCCGCCGGGCGCGCCCCGCGGCGGAATG
>VWYI01015677.1:89828-209371 GCA_013399455.1 Anthoscopus minutus
CCGCCGGGGGCCGGGCGGTGCCGGCCCAGCCGGGCTCGGCAACAGGTTAGAAAGGACCCAGTGTCGCAACAGCGAAACTTGGGGCTGGATGTTTTTCGCTCGGCGTGAAATAAGCGAGGGAATCCGGGCGCATTTTTTCTTTCAAACAACCCTCCAGAAGACCTCCGCCGCCCTTCGGGTGCGCCCCAACTCCTTGAGGGGGACACAGGGAAACCCTGTGACATTCTATGGGAAGAGAGATCTCTCTGATAACCACTCGCATCTGTGGAGTTGTACTGAAAGCGTTATTTGTTTGTTTGTTTGTTTAGTCGCTGGAAATAAAATATTTGAAATAATTGCGTTACAACCTTGCTGGACCGTTTGTCTTTGGCTGCACTTTTTATGCACACAAGACACAATGTTGTATTACTCTTACATTATTTACTACTTGGTGTATTATTTTTCATTGACTTTAAGATTAAATTTTAAAAGGAAACGAAAAAACTTACTTTTTAAGTTAATGGGAAAACGTGCTCTGTGTATGTGCCAGAGGATAAAAGGAGTAGAGGTCACTGACAAGCTACCGGCTTGACAAAGCATGCCAAAAATACTATGGCAAGCTTCTTTCCAGGTGAGAAAAAAAAAATCCTTCCATGTTTGCTGCACTTAGTAGCTGAAACGAGTAATTTGACGGGTTCAGTCAGCATTATTGGGGAAGTTCGTCCTATTTTGCTTGGGGTCAAAATGCATTAAGGGTAGAAATAGGAAATCAGATATCACTGCTGTGCACAGTGAATGGTTTCATATAAATAATTAGGACATAGGCTTGGAAATTTTGAACTCTTGGTGCATTGTTGGGATGACACATGGTCTGTGTGGCAAGCCTGCATGACAGTGAAAGTTAGACTCTCATATTTTCTTGAAGCTTATGTAAAAAAATGCTATTTCCTTTCTCCTCCCTGTTATTTTATAGAAATATATTTTTGATAAGAATCACTGGGTGTTATCTCAGCAGCGCTCTGCAGATGCTGCCCAGCAGTGTATGGAGTTATCTTTGCATCTTGTGCTCAAAGTGTTCAAGTCCATACATAACAAAACATGTTTATTGTGTGTGCTGGTTTTGGTTTGTTGTTAATAAATGTCCTGGATACGCCCATGCTGATCATCTTGTCTGGTGCTCCTGCATACTTTATAAATGAAGCCAGTGCATCAGATACTATTTCGTGCTCTCCCTGAGAGGACCATTAATCAAGGAAGGCCCCGTGTGTGGCTGTGCAGTGTGTCGGGTGCGGGGCAGGGTGTTGGCAGGAGCCGAGGGCAGTGGGGCCAGGCCTCGTGCTGGCAGGGCTGTGTTTTATGTGCGGATGTGAGCTTGCCTGCTGGTCTGGAGCAGGCTGATAAGATGCTCTTCTTTTCACAGTGCACTCCTTAGATTCAAAGAGCTAAAAGGGCCGGCTGAATCAGAAAAACAAACAGACCCTTTTCCCCCAATAGGCAGAGAAAGAAATGAATGCAGGGGTATTATGTGGGCTTAAGACCCTGGGTACCAAAGGTTTCTTTTGTTAGTGTGTAGCTATTCTCTGCTCAAACACTTCCTACATAAGGAGCCAGGGTCTGTGCTTTTCTGCAGTTAAGTCCATGGAAAACTCCTATTAACTTCATTCATGTGGACTAGCGTCGATTAGCGATTGGCTTTCTGATCTCCCTTTCACTCAGACTTCACCTGCAGTGAGCTGATGTCAAACCGTGCTGAAGAGTGCTGCAACCCTAATTTTTCAAGCCTTGGTAAATAAGAAAAGTTGAGATTAAGTCTCTCTATGCACTGTGTAACCCATATTCAGACAATTGCGATGTAGTTGAGCTTTAGCCTGAGACACTAGGTACTGTTAGCATAGGAAAAGTTGTCAACCAACGTCTCTAAAGGGAATAACTGGATTTCCTGTGCTAACAGTGTAGTATGTGAAGCTGAAACAATTTTATCTAACTTAGAAATTAAAATCTTTTGAGCAGCTTGTATGCCTCTGTTGATACTTTAATCCATGTCAGAATAATAAAAGAATACTTCATGTTTATACTATCCTATTTCATTTTTAAAAAATTATAGCAGATGCAGTTAAAAAAATGAGTGATTAGCTGATAAAAGGCAAAGTGACACTAACCTGATTTATTTTTAAGATATTGTAATGTAATGTGGATGGCTACCTTAATGTAAAACATTGACAAAATGCCATATACATAGAGTAGGTTCAAATCTTTACCCACACTATTGTTTTCCCAAATAACTATGTTTTGTTTTATAAACAAATCTGTGTTTATGATATTATATTTGTTACCTGTTGTATCTACACTGTGCAACTCAGGCATGTAGGAGTGAGTCAACATTCTCAATTTCATGTCAGATTTGATTGGACTGATCATCTTCTCTCTTCTAGAGTACTTGTAAGAATACTAAAATGTGGTCTCCACTCAAAAGGATTTCCTGCATTATGGGCAGACAGACATATTAAAAGTACTCTTACCAGGCTTAAAATTGAGATGTTGCTTAAATGAGTGACAGCTCATCTGAGAATTAATTTGAAATGCAGATGTAGGTCTTGTTAAAGAATGAAAGCCACACAATATCTGCAATAATAACCTATCACAACATTCACAGCCGTACATCCTGTCTGAAAATGGTAGGTGTAAGCTAATATTTTTGCTATCAAGGTAACTTGAGCTGTTGCAAAGAATGCAGGTGTGTGCATCCGTAATGAAAAGGAAACAAAATGACATATAATACGCTGTTTAATACAGGCGTTTTTAGCTCTTGGTTTGTTGAGAACAAGACGATTCTCTGTCCCTCCTCCTACTTTTGTCATTCTTATGTAAATCGGGAGGCGCTTCTCTGAAGTAAATATTTCTACACTGTGTAAAATTATCATAAATGGAAAATTAGGCTTTCTCCTGCCATCTGCTCTTTGAATCTACAGAGCTACTCCAGCTATTTGATTAGGGATTTTAAATTGCTTTGTGCAGGAAGGTTCCTCTGCTCTCAGGTTTCTCGAAGAGGAAGCCAGAAGCAGCTCTGGAGGCCTGGGAAGGAGGCGAGTGCAGGGTCCTAGCAGCACAGCCTGGGTACTCAGCAGTGTCTGTGCCTTTTAACAGCTTTGCCCAGTAACAGTGGTTCTTGTTACATTTTGATGAGTGTAATGTTTATCTGGCCAGCATAAGGAGATTTACATAGTTTGCTGCTTTTGAGAAGATTAACTGGGTGTAGCTACACATGAGGAATTTAACACTGATTTGATGTTTGGCCTGTGTATGTGGGGGACAGTCAAAGCTTTTGGTCAGTCTTTTAATATAGCTCTGTTAATATCAAGTGTTGTGTCGCAGGCTGAGTTTTCTAAAAGTTGAAGGTTAGGGTGGGTTTCTAATGACAGTTACATGGAGAAAGCTTTTGCCAATCTGAGGCTAAACGTGCAGATTAGCCTTTCACTCTGTCTATAGGTTTAGCCTATCAAGAAGCTACACCTGTAATCCTTCTCTACGTTTTCCCAGTTGGCTCTGTGTGTGGTGTCTGTGTGTGTGAGAAGGAACCTCATTAAACTTGCAAGACCTGGGCATGGTCATAACTCAAAACATGCAGCTCCATGGAGCAGCCTGTGCCCAGAGGGATTTGACAGGACAGCTCATGTGTGTGTGGATGGTGCTGTGGTGGGCGGAGGCTGAAGCGCCTAAGATTGAGCAGATATCTGTGGTTACAGAAATAAATGGGATTAGTTTCTTTTTCTTTCTCTCAGGTCTATAAGAATTGTAATTTTGTATCACTGGCATGAGGTGACAGACTCTATTTCCCTTTACATTGTATACAATGTTAAAGGGTCTACCTGGGTTTCACAAAACTCTTACATTAAGTACCGGCTGCTTTAATTTTTTAAGTGCATCTATCAGATTGTTTGTGAAGTTCTGCTTTATTCTCAAGGGAGAAAACTACTGAGTCAGTGGGTTTCTATACTTGTACCAAAAGTGAATGAAAGAAATAAAAGGAAATAACCTTATCTTGTTCAGGCATGATGTTATAGATTATGAAAAGTGATATAATTGTTTTATGTGTATTTGGCAATTTGAAGTTTTTGTTTAGTATGTCTAAAAGAGTGAACAATATATTTTTGTCTCTTTGGAAATGTTATTGTTTAAAGTATGCCTTTGCCATTTAGTTTCACATGGAAGGGAAGATAGACGTCTGTGTCTTGAACATCTGCTGTTTTGTTTTGGGTTCATTTTTTTCCCCTGAAACTTCTAACTGTTAAAAAAATTGCTTGAGTTAACACATTTCAGAAGAGTCAGATCCTTTAAACTGTAACTGCTGGCAGGGAGGAGAGGGGAAGGAAGGAAGGGAGGGGAAAATCCTTTCCTGACAGCTTGAGATGGCTCCTAAAACATCCGCACAGTGCTGCAGCCAAGTAAATAAAAATAATGATCGTTTGCCATTATAACTGTTTTGGTCTGCATTTTTCCCCCTTTTAAATTTGTGGTTGAAATTGACCTCTGCTCATTGCACGAGATAGCATATGACATAAGTCAGTGGAGACTAGGAACCTCTGGTGGATTTCCCTCATGGATCTGTTTCCAACTTCTTATTAATGTTTTTCTCCTTTTCTATGGCCAGTTGTTTCAAAAATATCTTACTTGAGGGACAGTGTGAAGACGTATCTATAATTCTGTTGAAGAGGCACATGGAGATGTTTTGATCTTGGAAGAAGTGTTGGTCAGAAGTATTCTAGAAAGCCAACAGAAGCACATTTGAAAGTTCTCGAGCCTTGTTGAAGTGAGTTATTTTGCATACGTTTCAGAATTGCAGTGTACTGTGGTAATTATAACAGCCCTGCAGAAGCCACTGTATTTGCAGCTTCCTGATGCAACAGGAAAGGGAAGGGATGAGTTAGAAATAGAGGAGGAACGAGGAGAGGAACCATGGATTAGATAAGCACAAGCTTCCTAACCCAGCAACTTAGAAAACATATGCACAACAAAAAAATCATGTGCTGTAAAGGCTGGTTACTGTGATTAGCACAGCTTTAGCTGTTTCCCTCAAGAGACTGTAGTTAAGACAGTGTAGCTGCAGCTGTGTATTGACTCACAAAATAGTTTTAAACTGCAGTTGAAGTAATTGAATGCTGGTGAGAGATTGCTTTAAACAAATTCAAGATTGCCTAGGTTTGTGGCAGTTTGAGTTGGTTTATTTCTAGAAATGTAAATTTAGTAACTTCTATTACTGTTTGTAATTTGATTTTTATCAAATGCAAATTGATTTTTAGTGTTTAAAACTCTATATACCAGTTTTAAGACAACTTTCACACTAATTATCTAGCAATTATTTTGAAGTCTTACAAACTTTTCAAAACAAAAATATAGTTGCAACATTTCAAAAATGTATTTATTTGAATTTATGATGTAGTGTAAGGATATATCAGCGCTAGGGTCTGCTGCAAAATAATAGCTGACAACTGCAAAAATGTATAAATGTATAATAATATGATTTATAATAATACCTTTTTGTTCATATGTCCTCATAAAAGCCATATTGTATGCATAACTGTAATTGTTTAGGAAATCACTGGTGCATGTCTTATTTGTTTAAAGCGTTCTCTATGAAAGTGATGTGTCAAATAGAGTGGGTATTTAGAATTTACTTATTTGACAGAATTGTAGAATTTTCTGAGGGTGCATTGGAAAAAACAACGTTCTGGGGACCCTCGTTTGGGCTTCATTTTCCTTTGCTGAAGAGCAGCAGAAACACCAGGGCAAGGTGAGCATCAAACTTAGTCTAGCCTGATGCTTGCCTGCTTGTGAAATGAAATGCTTCTTTACTGCAACTACATATATGTAACTTTATTTCACCATTGATTCTGTTTCTTTACAGTGTCTATTATTGGCAATGGCACTTTCACACCTTATTGTGTGGGGTTTTTTTCTGCTTAGATGAGAAGGGGATTTATTTCTTTCCTTACCTTCTATTGTTTTCTGTCATTTAATATCAGAATCTCCTCTACCATATGGTGCTTTGTTCAATAAAGTGGAAACACGAGTCCCTTAGTTAACTACAGCTCATATATTGTCATTTGGGTACTACAGTATACCAATGTTAGAATTCAGTCCTTTAGGATATTTGAGGTATGTGTATGGCACTTCCATTTTTACTGTGCTTGAGGAGTTAAATCTGTGGATTCAGGTGTGTTTGGATGGGAGCTTTTCTCAGGATTATTTGTCACTGTAGAGGCTTTTCATGCCTGTGGTCTTAGCAACTCCCAGGAGGGCTGCTGCAACTTGATGAAGGATTATCCAGTTATCTTTGAAAATCTGAAGCAATGTTCATAGATTCTTGACTACTCTGAGGCAATTCACAATCCTGCTTTAAGATATGCTTGACCTACACAGAAACTTTATCAGGTTGTGCTTGTGCCACTGCAACAATCCAAAATCACTCTGAACACCATGCAGGCAAGGGTAAAATGAAATGCAGATCCTTGTTAACAAGTCCACAAATGAAAATACAGAATTCTTAAAACAGAGAAATGAAAACAACCCCAAACAAAATAGTGGTACTGGAGCTGGAACTTTCTTTTACCTTATATGCAGGCATGTGGCACACAACCTCAAATCTTCTCAGTTATTGTCCAACCCTGTCACCTCAAGTTGTGTTCAGAGAAGAGACTCTGATTTAAGGCTCTGTATTTCTCTGTATTTTGTTTGTACTTAACCCACGTGAAGGGTAAAGAGTCGATACTGCTTTTTATTTTGTAAGTCTTTCAGCAGACTGAAAGGTTATTTTTCCCTTCTTTGGACTAGTGATGTCTCTTGGGCATCCTCAGGTGCAATGCTGCCTGCCCAGGCTTTGGAGTGCTCTTCAGCTGAGCACTAAGGAGATGTTTGGCATGTTGCAAAGGAAATCCCATGTATAAAATGACGAAAGAATTTCAAGTCTCTGGTGTTTTTCTTTCTCCTCTGCCTGTGTGTACAATTTACTAATAATGCTTTGAACAGTTGTGCAGCAGATGTTTTGGTAGGCTACTATGAGAGTGGGGGAGACATTATCGCTCCTGCTGCTGCAGGTGTGTGTTGTCACCTGTGTACCCACCTTTGAGCACAGCCATGGTGACCCATTTGGAACTGTATTGCCACATGCATGTACGTTGTTCTGGCTTGGCTTAGCTAATCGCTTAGCCAAGGTTTTAAATAACCTATTACAACATGAAACTCTTTGAAGTATGTAGTGTAGAAGTAACACTGAGGTCTGTGTTAACTCGGCCCCCTGTGGCTGTGCTGTGGGAGAGCAGGGACACAGCGGGTGTGCCATGCCCCGGCCAGGGAGGTGCCTCCTGTGAGCCCGGGAAAGCAGCAGCCCCACTGGAGAAACCTGGCCCTTGGCACAGCCGGCACACAGTTCCATGGATTTCTGTCTGGTATGAAAGCAACCACCAGCAGACAAGATCCTTTGAAGTGTTTAGTGGTCTGTCTTCCAGATGAGTTCAAGAAGAGTTCTAAAATTGTGGGTCTGAATTTTAAGACTCTTGCTTATGCCAGTGCATATTTACATAGCTGGTGGTGCCACTGCATGGGGTGAGACTGCTGACATCAAAAAGTGCTTATTGAGACAGAGAACCAGAAGACTTCTGAATTTCCCCAATGAGAAATCTGAGTTGAGTAGTTGATATATCATGGGGTTAGTGTTAAACTCACATTCAGAAGAATCAAATGGTATTTAAATTGCTTTAATATTATTCCACCCGATCTATTTGGCTTGAGTGATCCTCGTTATGATAGTGTTTGTGCTTATTTAAAAGTACGTCTGTGTAATTCAGAAAAAAACATTTGAGATAGGTATTAAATACGATTGCTTACCTACTAACCTTGGAAACAGAGACCTTTTTTTGGTTTTTTTTATCATTCCAGGAGATGGATCTCTGAATGCTACCGTGAGAAACACTTTTCAAAACTGCAGTTTAAGAAAATTGTTTAACGTCAACAAAAATATAAACAATAAGATTTCTTTATTGTCTTAGGGTGACAGTGCTCACATATACATATCAGTATTACAGAATTAGGGACATTTTTTGAGATAAGAGAACCAGTTTTATCCTACAGTACTGAGGAGCTATAGAATACATTTGAAATCTTCAGTAATTTCAATGGTGAAAAATACTAAGATGTAATTCAGTATATAGAATTTCTGCTAGTTAAAGGTACTAATGATACCTAGGGTACACTGTGGCACCAGTAGAAGAATGCAGGGATTTTTTAGTTTTTTTTAAGTACTCTAAAAGCTCCCTCTATTCCCAGTTACAATATTCTACAATGCTGTGGAGGATAATGCAAGATGGAAATGGTTAAGGATGTCACTGTTTCAGCATTAGGTTGATATTTTAATTGCTGTAGTGACAAAATCTTGGTAAGGTTGGAAGCAGACTTCATCAGATTGCCAGCAAACATACTGTTCTTAGATCTATCAGGCATGGAGTGTCATGGTCTCAGAAGTCACTGAAGGTTGTAGGCAGGCATAGTCATTATAAAGGGCACTCTGGCTTTTCATATAACTGTTCTTTATGTGTTCTGGTAAGTTGCTGGGAATTCCCTACTCTGAAGCTCCTAACAATTCAGTGCTTTCTGGTTTAATGTTTCTGTTGCAACTTTATTACTGTTTTGGTATTATTAATGTATGGTTTTGTATTTCAGTATATTTGATGATATAAAGAAACATCTAGCCTGTGTGTCTTATCCTTTTATCAAAAGATATTATTTTGGCGTGACACTTCTCTATTGACCCTCTTAAAAGGACTGAATCCATCTCTGCCTTCTTCATTCCCTGAAATAAGTGCTGTGTTGTGTCATTGTCCTGGGTAATAGTAGAAGTCCCAGGTCAACCACACCTATAAAGGTTGTTCATAAAGATTAAGGCAGTGACCAGAAGTTCAAAATGGTCCTGTCACTGATATTTTGGATAATCTTGACTGAATTTTTAAGGTTGACTCTTCAAAGGGTACTTGCTAATATTAGTTTCCTACATCTCAGATCTTGCACAGCAATATACTAACACCTGCAAGTGGTCCAAGTACTACAGCAATTTGGACTAAAAATGTTGAAAAAAAAATTATTTGTATACACATGCACACATACCTACATAGATGCCTATGTTTGTCTGTCCCCTGAAGGTCAGGATAGAGGAGATTAATAGGAATGACAGATTTGTGTTCAAAATCTGCCTGTCAAGTACTGTGTAAGTAGTTTCTTTATGGTCTATGAGAACATTCATCTGAACACTATTATTGCTATTTCTAGATTAACAGCAATGGCAAAGTTCATCTTGGCAAGAAACTGGAATGTTGAAACTATGTAAAACTAACTCTAGTTTTCAAAAAGAGTAAAGGTTGGTTGACTGTTAGCAATAGGTAAGTTTATTTTCAAGCAGATGTTTATTGGGCAGAAAGGCAGTCAGCCATGAAAATATTACTGAGAACAGGAATAACTCCCTGAAGCTCAGTGGCTTCAATTTTACAGAAATTTCAGTTAGGGATTTTTTCCCCCCTCTTTTTTTTTTTTTTTAACTGAGAAATCCTTATTTCAGTTTCTGTTGTCCCATTTGAATTTTGAAATCCAATTTAATTGCATAAATTCAAAATTCAAATATTTGGGAATTGTTTTGTTTTTGGGTTTTTTTAAAAAAAAATTTTATTTTTATTATTTTTTAAGGAGATGTAATACACAGTCAACCAGTTTATGATGACTAGGTAGTGAACCAATGCCGGTGTACAAAATTATTAGTGTTAAACATCCAAGTGTTGTGCAGTTGGATAAGCTGCAAAGACAGAATTACATCTAAGAAAACTGCAGCTCAACGTACTTGTTGAAAATGTGATTCCTTGAAATTGTCCACAATGTAATAGAAACCTGAAAGCAGTTGCTAAGCACTGGGGTTGTGCAGTAAGCAGAGACAAGTGATTAATTTATCTTAAAAAGTTAGCCATTGGCTGGGCAGATTCCCTTTCACTGCAGTGTTTGAGGTTAATTATCAATTCCAGATGTACTTACTAGAAGTATTTTCCTTCATCTATAACTTTCTGGTGCATTCAGAGGTATAGTTCCTCATTTGAATTCTTGTACCAAGGGTAAGAACATGACTATTAAAATTGTGGGTGAGCTGGGCTCTGTGCCCAAATGAACCCATTTATTCCTGACCAGTGTTTCTCATCTGTCCATATGTAGCACCAGATATGGTTCAAGCCACATGTCCCTCCACCACCCAGAGGTGGAAGCTGTCTCCCACAGGTGCTGCAGCTGATGTGCCAGCTGTGCTGATGCATGGTGCTGATGCAAAGTGCTTCTGAGCACTTTGGTGGCCACTGTGAGTGGTCCTTGGATCATCTCTGCTTGCAGCTGTAGGCACTCACACGTCTGAGTCAGATTGTTACCTGCACTGCCACAACCAGTTCTGCCTGGCAGTTGGATTTCTCATATACTATTAATGTATTAGTAGTACGTCTGGAAGCTTTCCTAGGTGTTATCTAATGCTTGTGGTTTTCATTTCAGAGTTGACAATGATTCATTGTGCAGTCAGACATTCCCCCAGCAGCTCTTTGGGTGCACCAAGGAATGGCATCCTGCATTTGCTTAGCATACAGCTGCTAAATCTTTGTAACTGATCATCAGAGCTAAGTTTCTGGGTGTAAAAGGGTTTGTTCATTATCATATGCTGTGAAGTCACGAAAATTTTAGTTTTAGAATACGTCATATTGTGTGGCTTGACATTCTGACATCTGAATGATATTCTTAACCACTTAAAACCACTTTTCTCTCAGAATTCAAAATCTGAGTTAAAAAGTAGCTGCATGAGTTAGAACAGTAGTTTGCAAAATAAGTTGTTTTGTCTCTTGGTTCAGATGAAGAGTGAAATTTTAAATTGGAATTCAATATGCAATAAAAATTGATGAGGGCTGTGGAAATTAATTAGAAAAACTTTTCTGTTTGTATGATTCAATAAATTCAAAAATTACAGGTAGAAAGAAGAAGAGGAAATTATAAAGTAATAACATGGGGGGTTTTTGAATTACATGCACAAGGATTTTGGAAAAGATTGTCATTTGTAAAAAGTCGGCAGTCAGAAAGTATTTGATCTAATAAGTGATAAACATCTACCAAAACATCATCCTTTAAAGAATGAGAAAAGACTGACTTGGGTTTGTTTCAGATCAGGCTGTAAGGAAAATCTGACCCTGAGGCCAGAGCAGCATTGCTGCATGTGGTGTGTACACAGGATTTCACTTGCTTTTAGCAGACAGGTTTGTGCGTGCTGCTTGTTGCCTTACTTGTAAGATCAGCCAGAGGTACCATGTGTGTTAACTGCAATTGTCTTACTTTGTGTATGAAAAACCAGTGTTGGTTTTGTTCCGGATTGTTTGACACCCTATTGCTGTTTTGTTACTGCTTTCATGAGTCAGCACATTGGTAAATGAAGCAGTCTGAACTTCCTTTTTCTTTTCTTCTTCTTTTTTTTTTTTCCCTTTTTTTTTTTTCTTTTTGAATTCTCCTTGTTCTTTTGATGAGCAAGGGGGAGACACCTGGAGGAAGAGTAAGCAGCAATAGGGGCAAGGATGCTGCTTTTTGGAGTACTGCCAGCCTAAACTATTCCTTGAACTGCCATCTTGGTCTGTGGCTCCACAATTGCCTCCGTTGCACTTGGATCTTTTCAGCCAAACTGAGGGAAACGTTGACTTGGAAGCTGAGCTGCCAGCAGGACCAGCAAAACCATCTTTGTTCTTTACTTGGTATTGCACCAAAGCCATTTTAACAGACCAGCAGATCTAAAGACCTGTCTAAAAGCTTTTTCACATCCCTATACCACTCTTTTCACTATCTGCACATCCTAGACCTCTCAAAATGCGCTGTTTCTACTTGACAACTTTATCAGAGGTTGAATTTCCATATTAAGACACCCAATCAGCAATGTTTGAAAGATTTCTTCTTTCCATGCTGTTCTTAGTTGACCTGGTGCTATGTTCAGGCCATCAAAGGTCAGTGCAGACAGATCATTCCTGATGTGCAGTTAGGCATCTACTGGGGAGCTCCACCACAAGTTACCTGCCCTTGGAAATATTTCTCTTGTTTTTGTGGATGAATCTTTTGTTTTAATTAAAGGCTTACCTTTACAACTTTGAGAATTTCATCCTACTGAAGGAATACCATTTTCCTTATTTGTAAGGAGAAGCAGACTGCGATCTATAAAAGTAGGCTCATGTGCTGGATTTTGCTATGCTGATTTTAGCAAACTCCTTGCTATGTTTCATCAAGTCCCCAAATTTGTTGTGTTCACGGTATTGTAGTGAATTGCCTTAATGTATGAAGGAACTCCTCATCTGTGTGCCCTTGATCACTTGCATTTAGGGAAACACTTCCATTCTTCATAACTTTGCATGAAGTGGATTAGATTTACTAATTGGTTAGATTCCCTTCCTACTGCTACTATTAATTTAAATGTCATGCTTCTATTTGCTAGGGCTTAAAATTCAAGAGGGTTCACCCATAGATTGTCTTAAATGAATGTTCAGCAACTTTGTGCTTTAAACAGGCCTAAAATCAGCTGCTCTAGGCCACAAATGTAGACATGCTGCCCAAACTGACTTTCATTAAATAACAGAATGGTTTTGCTAGAAATAGCCTGGATCTGTTGAGACGAATGCTGAGCAAATGCTAACAAGCCCTTCTTGATCCAAGTTGAATGGGATTAAATAGTATTTGTACTATACTAAGCATAGTGTTCAGGAGTATCCTAGTCCCATTTCCCTTAAATTATGCTGGAAAAGTGACTGCTCTGTTAAGCATTCTGGTAATGAAGCAAGTGATTTTTGTATTACTGTAACATCTAAAATTCTCCTTAAAGAAATAAAGCAATTCTCCTGTTTCACTCTTGTGCATAAAAATTGTCCATCAAGAGAGGGAAAAATGTGTCAGAGGGCGTACCCACTGATTACTGGGAAACAAAGGTGTACTGAGGGGAGATGTGAGCAGAAAATGCTTCCTCTAACTTCTAGGAAGCTAAACCAATCCTAACCAAGCCAATTAGGATTTTGGAGATATCTAAAGGCAAAAATTATTACTTTCTTGTCTTTTCCAGGCTAAAATTGTCCAAATGTCAGCATTTTCCTAGTACTCTTTGTATGGTTTCAAGGTAGCAGCTCATAAAGACTTGTGGAAGAAACAAAAATTAGGTGATAATTTCTTAATCCATAATGTTCAAACAGCCTGTAATTTAATTCAAGATTTGAATATATGGGATACACAGATCTAAAATAATGTATGTAGGACTGCTTTGTGTGTGTATACTTGAACACACTTTCAAGGGCAAAGGGGTAACAAATGAGAGAAACTGTATATTTCTTGCTGTTCATCAAGCTACATTTTCTGCTGCTAGTGTTTCCTGATCAACTGGGAATGTCTTGAGTTGTCTGTAGAATCTTAGCTGCGTTTTTTGTAGTAATAGCAGCTGCAGGAAAGGTGGTTTTAGGTATATCTATGAACCATTCACTGGCTGGATAAGCTGTTCTTGTTTCCATCTTTCCCAAGAGTTAAACATAGCTGCTTTTGTCATGCTAAACTGTAAATTACTGATTGTAATTTGTCCTGTGGTGCCTGTTCATGGGTGTAAATCTATGTGCTACATAGGAGAAAGTTGTACAAATTCTTCTAGGCATGACAGGCCACTCCTTTTTTCCTGAAGAGCACAGGTTATCCTGTGTGTGACTGTATTACATCATACATCTGGAGAAAATGGACTTCTAATCTAAGCTAGGCTGGATATGCTGTAGCGAACATTTGGCCAAAAAGGTTGGATGTGGTGGGCTTTAGTATTGCTCTCTAATGGTGCAGGATCATCTCTGAGAAATGACAAAAGTAGTACTGGCCCCAGAATTTTGGAAACTTGTCCTCAGTGCTGCCTGCACACAACTTTATCCCATCTCTTACTTTAAATCACTTTTGCTGGCTATAAGGCAAACTTACAGCACTGCAGTGTTCATTGCTTTCCATGAGAGCACAGATTAGACCTTGTCTGTCCTGGAGGTGTCATTGTGCATGTGACTGCACTGATAGAGCTGAACTGCTGAACATCTTTGGTAAATCGGCTGCTGTGTCACACCCTCGCTGCGGGCACTGCAGCTGGTGCCCGTGCTGAGGCCACTCTCCCTTCCCAGATGGGAAGTGATGCAGGAGACAAACATTTTGGAAGCAAAGAAGTTAAACTCCAGTTCTTTTGTAATGAGATTTGAGCTTCTACGTCTTATTCTAGAAAACCATGTAGAGTGTTGGGAGTCATTCAGAAGACTTAGGGAGTGTCATTTGCAGTCTCATAGGTGCTACATGCAGTCTTATTACCATCCAAAGAAAATTTGTGTACATGTTGTAGCATGCAGGCCAAGCAGAGTTTCCTCCCTGGTGCTCTGTGGAAAAGCCCTATGTAGGGAAGTTTTGCCAACAATATGCACTGCTGTCTTCTGGTCTGCAAGTTCTATGCAATGTTGAAATTTATAAAACTTGAGCAAATGAATGCAGAACCATTCCACTCTGGGTTAGAGTGGAACTAGGCCGGTATGTGCAAGTGCAGAAAACTGACAACTCCTTACATAATGAGTCTGATGGTTTAAAAGGTTTCTACTGATCTTGCCTGTGTTTTAGAACTGTATTGCTAATTTAATATTGCTAATTAATACTTGGCTGCTTCTGTACAGTTTGGTGGTTTTGCCTGCTTCTGTTCAGTTTTTTGGCTTTACCATGGAGGAGAATCACGTTTATGGAAGTGTGGTCACTCTCCCATAGCAAATTACAAGTTCAGTATTAGACTATATATATGTATGAAACAAGTGTAAAATATATATAATGTGTGTGTAAGTCCCCCACTTGCAGCAACGTAGCCTCATATGTGGACTCCAAGAATGTCAATACCATGACAAATTAGCACAAGCTCCTAGCTGAAATTTACTTGATAGTCACTTCAATCTTTGCTGAAATAACTGTGAAAGTATCTTATCCTTCTCTTTTTCTTCAGTGTAAAAGGCAGTGGGGTAGGAAAGCCTTATTAATTTAATACTGTTAATATTGCTTGAATTTGGTGTGTACTTTCCTAGTTATGCCTGAGACTTGCTTTAATCCTTAACCAGCAATGCTGTGCATGTCCTGTTTCAATGTGTTGATTATAATGAGTGGTATCCGCTGCATTTTATCATATTGCAGAATATTAAAACTGTAAGGACACTTATTGAAATTTCAGAAGTGAGGAGCAAAAAGATGAATGGAACTTTCAGTCCAGCACAGGTCATGCTGACCTCAATTCTATGGCAAATACTGTAAAAGACTATGGAAATAATTGCAGTGGAGTAAAGGACAGTGATGCTCTGGGTATAGTTTCCTGTTCTTCAGATCATGGAGGAGTCATTTATTCCCATGGAAAGTGATGCAAAATGCTGTTCTCACTGAAATAGGTTGAACTGTAACTTGACATAGGCACATAACAAGCTGCTGAGCAGCAGAATTTGGTATCAAAATTACAGTAACCTTTGTGTTGCACTGAGGCAGTGTATCTACACCAGCTTGTTCTTTGCTGATTACATCAGTTAGGCCTAGAGACACTTAGAAAAGGAAACAGATTTGCAAAGGGAGTAGGAAGGATAAAGTATCTAAAGTGATATGTACTTCGAAGCATAAATTGTGCAGCTCAAAGAGCCTTTTCATGGAGGCATCCAGATTCAATCTTGATTATGAAATCTTAAAAAAGTGACTTTTTCTACCCCTTTTTTGTTTGATGTGCCATCTTTCCAACAGCTGGAGATGCTGGCTGTGGTGAAGAGGGTGTGGTCTCTCAGGGAGATTAAGATTTAGGAATACAGAAGAAAGGGCCAGAGCCAGGGGCCTCATCTGTTCAGTCAATGTTGTCAGAGAAAGCAGCAGGAGTAGACTGGGCTAGCTATGAAATACTTGTGTAATGGCCTTACCAGGAAGAACATACATTCTCAGAATAGAACAGAGGGATTCACAGTAATAATGCTGCTGCTATGCTGGGTGCAGTTAGTTGCCCATAAGGAATCAGCACTCACAGACAAAGGATTTTGATAGGAATTGACTCCCTCATGCACGGTCGGGCACAAGTTCTTCAATTTATTTAACTTGAATAAACAGAAAATGACATAGCGGATCCCATGTCAGCCAAAAGAGCCATCTGTGGTCTAACCCTGTGACAAACAGTATAGCAATAATTCCAATTCCACCAACAATGTGGAGTTTGCCAGAAAAGCAGATGCTTCTTTTGACATGCATCTTCAATGCGGTGCCATTCCTATCTATAATTGCTGTCTATGGAGGGAGGGTGGATAGGATAGCCAGATGAGCAGAGTGGTGACATTGTAGTTTTTTGGGGAAAACCCAACAGTTTGGAAAACAATAAAAAGAGGAAAAATAAGTATAAAAATAATCTTTTAAAAAGCTGCAGAAATCTCCTGTGTGCATCATGAAATCTATGACACTTTTTAAGTAAGAGACAATATTTGCATGGATTTATCAGAAATCTAAAGTCTAATACAATATGGAAGATGAATAAATAATACTTCTGAAACTTCTGTAGAGAGTTTTTAACTTTTTTTTTAAAAAAAGTATTTCCTTCTCTGTTATTTTAAAGAACTAAAGACTGTCCAAACATTCTTAACATACTACTTTTTTTTTTGTTCTTTCAGCTTTTGTAAGACAGATATTCAGGTAGTTCTTGAATAAGCCAAGGTGTCTGTATTTATACTCTGCTGCTTTTTAACCAGTTTTATGAGATATACAGACTTAGCAGCATTAACCTCCAAAATACAGTGATGGGCGACATCCCTAATGGCTATGTTATTTATGAAATTAAAAATGTAACTATCTGCAGCCATAAAAAATAAGCATTTTAAACATCACAAATAGAAGCTCTTGAAAGTAGCATCACATTGAATATTGTCCATGGGCCTGTTTGTTTGCACTGGCAGTAAAAATTCACAACAGATAATGACAAAGAAATTGAACAAATAGCAGTAGAGCTGGATATTAGCATTTTTCTAATGAGAGTCTGTCTTCTGAACAATGTAACTGCCTTCTGTGGTGCAGGAGTCTCACTGCCAGAGCTTAGTTTTGTGGGATTTACTTAGAGAAATGGTTACCTGCTCCCTTGTATTTTCCTACAAGGAAGCCAAAAAATATCCAGGATAAAGCCATGTCTCTCATTTTCCATACATTTAAGTCCCATGTCTTCCCATTACACCATAAGTGTAGTCAGAGAATAATGCATATTTATTTTCAGATCTTAGTATGCTGACATCTGACGAGTTTTTAAATGGAGGTAGTGAGTAGAAGTTTCCTGTTTTATAAATGCTAAAGCAGAGTCCTGTATACAATGAGAAGGGACCACTATGAATCTCTTAATGCTTAGGAAAATCTTATTGAATAATTTTTTACTTTAATTCCATGAGTGCTGTCCTCTGAGCTGCCATTGAAGTTCTTGTGAGCTGTACGTGATTTGCAGGCTCTGATGTGACCATCTGTGATCTAGTCTAAACTACGGCATGACCCAGGAGTTTCTAAGTTAATTGCTGTTTCAGGTAGAGTATTTCTCCTACCAAGGGCATCTTGAATGTTTCCTGTTGTGGTGAACATTGTAAGATTTTACACCCTGCTATTAACATGTACTAAGAGATGTATAATGCAGGGGAGAAATTTTTTATTATTTGGATTCAGTGTCATGTATTGGACTTGCTTCCTTTCAGGTGCTTGTATAAACCGTTAGTATGCAAGTTACACCTCTGAAAATGGATATGTTTTCTTTTAATTGTAATTTCAATCCTTAGGCTAGAACAAAAGCTTCAACATAGTCTAGATATTCAGTGCTCCGTGCTTTCTGGATCCTGAGCAAAAGCCTTGGCTGGTTTCACTGAAGAAAACAGGCCTGTGTATGTACTAGAATCAAGAAGGAAGTTGGCAGTGGATTCTTTTGTGTCTGCTGCTCAGTGAAGGGCTAACCACAAAAACATATACATGCTTCTCTGTCTGGTAGTTGTTAGTACCATGCTCTCTTTCTTTGGGTACTTCAGCATCTTGACTTTCTTTTTCGATTCTTTTAATGTGGCCTAGCTGTTGGATTTCTGCAGCTTGTTCCTATTTCAGAAACTTAAATCTTTTGCTTTGTATGTGTGTATAATTCTGTCATGGCTAGGGCATGGTACCAAGGTATTGTTTCAGGGGATTGTTCAGGAAATCCAGGTATAAAACTGAGAGGGAAGACAGATGCTGTGATTCATGATGAGCAGGTGGAAGGGGAAAGGGAGGGTGCATGACATCTGGAAAGGAAAAGGATGTTGTGTAGCTAGGTTTGTGTATTTTGCACTTTTTATTTGTCTCTGAACTAGGGAAATCAGTCAGTGGAGTGCTGAAAAACCCCTGACAAGGGATAAAGTCAATGGAATAAGTGAGTTCCTGGGAACTTTGAAGCTTTTTCATTTATCACTGAGACTCTAGAAGAGCTACCTGAACCAGAAGGAGATTCTTGCCTTCATTGCTTGCTTTATTGTTACAATTTGCCTGCCAACTCCAAGTTAGAAAGCTTTTTTTCTTGAATAATAACAACAAAAAATTCTCCACATCCTATTCTTGGAGAAAAAAATCTGTTCAGAAGCATCAGTGTGTGTTTTGTCATATACTTCAATGTGGCCAGGATTATGCTTACACTTCAAGTGTCTTCATAGAAAGGATATAGATAGATTTTGAGCTTTCTTTCATTGCTAGCAGAAGATTGCTGTTGCATTAAGCTATAAATGTGTAATTTAAATAATACTGCTTCCATTTCCTGTCAAAATATGAAAATGTGACCTTTTATAACAAGCTGGAATGGTTTACTTCAATACTTTGTGGTTTTAGTAATTGTTGCTTTCTGGTGAGAGCAGGTTCAGTCCTGCTATGTTGCCATAAGATCTGAGGAAAGGAAGCAAAACAGCTCAGTGGAGAATGAGCTTGGATTATAATCAGAAGAGTCTATAGGTGAAATTGTTAGGAGCATCTGAGCTGTGACTAGGGGTTTATGCTAGACTTCATCCTGTTTCATTGCTGATAGAGCTACACTTCATGAAGATATTTGAAAAAAGAAGCTGCAAGAAGCTACCTACTCATCCATGCATTTCTGTATTTCAAGGAAAGGCTTCTTTAAATGGCTCAGAAAAAAATACATTAACTACTTCCCTGGATTTTGCCAGAAACATTTTTCTTACTGGCAAATTGGTTCAAATTTGTTAAAGTACAATAAAGAAGAAAAATAATATTAACTAAAAACAAATGTCAGAGTGAAAATAACTTTTTTTTTACTATTATCATCATCATCTTCATAGATGCATAATGATATCCACCTTTGGTTTTGTTTCCTTTTAGTATGGAAAAGACTGTTATCTGTATTTAGAAAAATAGTTTTCATAGGACTTGGCTGTAACATACAGGCAAGAGAAAAAGTAAAACCCTATATTTTTCTCTTGCAAAGCTCCTCTTAAAACTTATCAGTTAAGTCAGTGGGGCTTCATTGTTCAGTGATGTGGTTTTTTCCTTGATTACTTAATTTTCATCCTATTTATTGCAGTAATCCCAACTGTAGTATTCTGGGCATAGTTCTTTTATATCAAGATATGGGACGTTTAGAATGTTTTCTGGGAGAAACTCAGGGCTAGATCTCCAGGTGCTCCTGGTCTGCCTGTGATGTTTTATAACAGAGTCTTTGCCCAGTGCCAGCCTCCACCCCCAGAGTCCCACATCTTCCCAGCAGTCTTTTCTGCTCCGTGCACTAACACCTGTCATCACCACCTAAGGAAAGATGGAGCAGGCTTGCATCCTGGGTATGCACACAGCTCTGTCTGTCACAAAACACAATATCCATAGCTTCTGCATTGTGCAGTACACCAGCCCTTTCTGGAATAGTCCTGTTGACTCTTACAGTGTCAGTATGAGATCATTTTTTTTACCTGTGCAAAGAGAAGTTCAGGTTGGTGGTTTAAAGGAGAAACGGGGCAGGTATCAGGTTTTTTTCTGCTTGAGGAGATTTTCAACAGGAGTCTGGAGCTTCTGAGATGCTCTTTATACTGGTGTCATGCTGAAAATGCTTAGATTTGGTTGCTGAATCTTCCTGTGACAAGTGTTTACAGACTAAAGAAGAGCAGTTGGAGAAGCTACCCTAAGGCAGGAGTTGTGAGTAAAGCAGCAGCAAAGCTTTCAATTTCTACTGGTTGACTCATGTCCACTGAGAATTGAGCTTGGAGAGGCCTCCAGAAATTGAGTTTTGCTTGCTGTAATGTTTCAGACATGATGAGGAAAAACATGAAACAGAATAGTGCAGGACATTCAAAATGGCATCTCCACTGCAGCTGTCACTTTGCTGTCTTAGAATAAGTGATCAGGGTTTAATGTTTCCTTATTTAAAGAAAGGTAATAAAACAACTGTCTTTATCCATGAGCACTCCTTTCTGTTAAACACTTGGAGTTCTTCTTTCTGCTATGGACATGATTTAATTCCAAATGAGTTCCTATTTCCTAAGCTGTGCACAAGGTGTTACAGTGTCTTGCTACACTAGGTATGGCATCTTCTATTCTTCTGAGCCCTTGCTTTCATTGTACATGAAAAGCTCTTTCTAAACTGAATGTTAGGTAGATTAATAAATAAACAAGCAACCTCCAATTTAACAAAAAATAAATCTAGATTTATTGCTGCACACATCCACAAAAAATGTATGGTAATTTTTATATCAGTGCCAGTTACTGAAGGCGCTGCTTTCAAAATCAGGGAGGTTAGGCAAAGTCAGGCAGGATAAGCAGATGCTTGTAGCTTAGTCACCTGAGCAAAGCTAGGGGAACACTACTGATGAGATTTTTGATCTCATACTACGACATGATCAAAGTAGCAGTTCTGGCTAAATTTGATAGTTAATGTATGCTGCAATTTATGCTTTGAATTTAGAGTAGATATGTGAGAACTAACTCTGTTGTTAAAAGTCATGGTACTTTTCCCATTAGGAATTTTAGCTGAGTGGTTAAACTCATAATTAAATGCTAGCATGTTATGTAATTTTATATGCATGCTTTTATTGCACAAAGTTAGAGACTTAAATGGATTGCTACTGTAGTGATTATACTCTGTTTTGGGACAGTCATTGTCCAAGTTATCTTCTGCTCGTTGAAGTTCTGTTGGAGTTCTGTAGTCTAGAGGCAGCAGGGATCAGTATCTCTCTGCCCCAGGTCAAAGGAATCTCTTGGGGTTATTCCATTTCAGTTTGGTGTCTTTTTATCTGTTGACAGCAAAGAGATTCTTCTGTTCCTTGGTAGAGAAAATCCTGCTCGGACTGATTTGCAGTCCTTAAGCATAGAATGGTTTGTAAGAAAGGCAGGAATGGCTCGTATAAGATGAGTATATTCATCAGCTGATTTTCAGTGCTTGCAATTATTCCCACTTGGGGTTTTTATTGAGAAGAAAACACAGGCAGACAATTCTCTTTGTTTTAAGGTCCTTCATGGGGACTCATGTTCAGTCACTGAACTTTTTATTTTTCCTAAGAAGTACCTGTGGTTTTCCTATTGCTGTGGTGGGGCTGTGCAGGGCTGGAGGGAAGGTCCCTCAGAGATCAGGCGGGGTGTTGGGAGCTCCTCACAGCTGGCTCCAGAGTGGGCTGGGGAGATCATGGAGCAGATGGGCTGATTATTCTGTCACTGGCCTTTTTTTGCTTAGATGTTTGTTGAAGATGACAGGAAGGAAATTGCTGTGTAAAAAGAACAATCATTAATTACCCTTTGGAGTGAAAACTACAGAGGAAATGGCAAACCAAAGTGATAATGGTATTTCTTGTGAACAGGAATATTGTCACAAGAATTAATGGTCTGTTGCTTACATACATTCCTTCTATTATTAAGTTCTATGTTTTAATTTAAGATACAATGATTATGGAGAAAAACTAATAAATGCATTTTTTTTGTGTGTTACAATATTGCAAGTTATTGTGATGGCCATATAGTAAAAACTTAAGAACAGCTTTTGATATGGATTTTTAGCAGAAACTACAGTTTGTAAACCAAAACTTTTTGAATTTGATTCCAGGTTTAAGACAAAGCACTCAGTTAAGGTTTGTGCAAGCTGTTTCTAAACAAACAACCCCAAACTTTGGCCAAGTCTCCACTGCAGAATGTCTTGCCAGCAAAGCACTGTGTATCAGCCAGGGGTGTGGAAAAAAGTCATACATCCTCGCTGACATCAATATGTTGGCAAAAGCCCAGGTGTGGATGCAGCTGTGCAGGCAGAAGAGAGCTTTTATCGGCTTGGCTGATGTTGTTTGGGGAGGTGATGCAACTGCGCCAGCAGACAAACTCTGCTCCTGGCCTGCGCCGGCAGCGTGGGAGGCTCCACCAGCGCGGTCATGGCCTCGAGGCTGCACTGCCAACCAACCCTTTGCAGCAAGAGCAACTGGAAAAAAAGGCCCCTTTGAACAACAGAGGGACCTCTATAATTTAGTTTTTACAAGTAGTCATCGATGAGGAACAGAGCGGAAAAAGTGATTCAGTTTTTAAAATTAAAGTTTTAACATAAAAAACGTGTTTTAGTTGTATGGCTTGAAGATGTCACTGTCCCTTTAATGGCTGTCTGTCACTGGGTTGCAGGCTTTGAGAGCTGCAGGACACCCAGCACATGTGTTTTGTAAAGCCTTTAAGGCTTGCGAAGGTATGAGTCTCTCTGGAAGCACAGCAAAACCGTCTGTAACCTTAGAAAGACAACTGTGGTCCCATTTACATTCCCATCATGTTCGAATGTGGCCACTAGCACTAGAACATGTTCATGTTTAAATAGAAGTTTAAATTTCTCAGAATGAAGTGTTTATGTTTTACAGACAGACAGAATTAGGACTCCTTCTCTCTCTACACACAGACACACATTTTCCTCTCCTGCCTTTGGCCAGCTGGTGACAAGATTTTACAAAACTTCAGCTCTTCATAACATAGAAAAACAAAGATTTTAAAGGAAAAACACTAAGAAATAAATGCAAAACCAAACCAAAGATACCGAAAATCTTAGTAGAGGCTCTTAGCCTTTGGTTGTAATTACCAGTTTAGATGAAGACAGGTATGTGTATGTTGAGTTTTCTGGCAGCTGTATGTGCACATTTTGAAACCATGAGCAGAGCAGTTTGGCATTTGATCACTGTTTGCATTTTGAGAACTTCACTGAAGGCTTTTTGAACAGAATATCACTGTGCCAGACTAAGTTTATTCTGTTGTGAAAATATTTTGAAACTTGTTGCTCTGTCATTCTCTTGTTGCTTGTAACCCTAAAAATAATTGCCTGACATTACTGGAAGCAGAGTGGTCTGACAGACTGACTTGTGCTGCTATTGTTAAAAT
The DNA here is from genome assembly GCA_013399455.1 of Anthoscopus minutus. NCBI lineage: Eukaryota > Metazoa > Chordata > Aves > Passeriformes > Paridae > Anthoscopus > Anthoscopus minutus. The sequence goes on from VWYI01015677.1 coordinate 113,259, forward strand.
CCGTCAATGTTTCCATTGCAAACTTGGAAGGGAGCATTTAATCTTTTTCCCTGGAAGAAATTCTATATCAGTGCTTCAATTCCAAATATAAATATTTTGGAAGAAATTTGATATTTCTAAAAATCTTTATTAAAAACAACCAAAACAAATAAACAAACAAATCTCTAACCCTATGGCAATAAAATATTGATATTCAGTTTTGAAATGCTAAATGATCAGGAATGTATTTTATTCTTTTTTGTAATTTTCAGTTCAATGAAATTATGCAGCAGCAATGTTAGTGCTTATCAATGTTGATTTTATAGCAAGTCTTGTAGTTGGCTGTTCCAGGCCATTATAGCTGCATAACAAACTTTGCAACTTGCCAAATTGGAAGATTTCGAAACCTTCCTAGGGAAACACAAAAAAGAAACCCATAATTACCATAAAGTATCTGATATAAGACATGCCTTTGTACTTTTCTCCCACTCATGCTTCCAATCCAATTTCTTGAGGTTATCTCCAAAATAGTTTCGTTTTTCTTGTGTGTAGTTTCATGGGTGCTTTAAACAGCGGTAAACTCTAATCCTTTCCTCCCTGCCTTCACATTCTTGCTCCCTGCCTTGTGACAGCCAAAGCTTTTGCATAGTGCAAAGCCCACATGTGGTGTACCAGATCAGGGAAGATCATTTTTTGGTTAAGGTTGTGGCTATACAAATGTTTGTACTAATCCAAGGAAGAGGATGGCACTAGGTTGGGAACAAGTGAGTCTACATTGACATCTTACTTTTTATCCCGTTGTATTTTTCCCCCCTCCTGTGCCTTTCCTCTGCGTTCACGGGCACTTGTTTGCTATGAGTTTGTGGTGGAAGCTCAGGCTTTTGCAGGAAAGGAGCCACATGCAGCCACTTTGTCAGTGAAATCCATGTAGTCACAAGGCATTTGTAGGCAATTTCAGTTCTCTAGTATATTTTTTAAGTATTCTTCTGTTGCAACACCACAAACATGTTCAAAGCACTTTTAGTACAGTGCCCTGCTATAAAGTTCTAAATGCAAATTATTTCTCTACTGCAGATTTCTTCTAGGATGTTTTTATGTTCCATTGGGGTCTGATTTTAAGGGCAATAGCATTAGATACCTTGAGGACTAGGTAGAAGTGCTTATGTGCTTTTCTCCTTTCGAAAGTTGAACTTCTTACCATTATGTAGAGCCTTTCTCTTGACAATTGTGAAGTAATCCACAAATATGGAGTCAGACAGCAGTATGACAGTTCTCCCAAGGCACACCATTCATTTAAAGTTTAGTCCTTAAGCTATCTATCTCTAAAAAAAATAATAGCAGTGCAAAGTACTAAAAGCCAGAAGAGATAGAAAAGAGGCTTCTGATTATTTTTGTATTTTTTAATAGATTAAGGAAAGAGCGTGGTCTTTGTGTCCACCACAATTTGACATGTGAAAGTCATAGTGATATAAACTTTGTACCTGCTGGAACCTAGAGGAACAATAGTTCCTATTTCATTTTCACATCAGGTGACACAATGAAGAGTGATAAAATCCTATGAGTAATATTAAGTAGAGGTTATGTAGAATTTGATCCTATGTCATGCATCAAATGGTGGTTGGAGATATTAGGATGTGCCTGTGAATCCTCACCCAAACGTGGTGTGCAAGCAGTTGCATTTAAAATCTGTGGGTAATCAGGAACAGATTGCACACAGTGCTCCACATGGTATCCAGGCTGCTGTAGACTGAGCTGATGTGCATGCTCTGGTTGCTACCTGTTCTTTACTCTAACGTGCTTTTTCCTTTGCAGCAGTCCATTGTACCAGCCCACCCAATGGCTCCTCCTAGTCCCAGCACCACCAGCAGTAATAACAACAGTAGTAGCAGCAGCAACTCAGGATGGGATCAATTAAGTAAAACTAACCTTTACATCAGAGCACTGCCTCCAAACACCACTGATCAGGACCTGGTAAAATTATGCCAACCGTAAGTACTATGTTTAAATGTGAATTTTAATGTCATACCTTAAAAGCTTATAGTAGATATCCAAGGTGAGTGTTTGGATTATGAGGGAAGAAAACCAGATTCATAAATAAACAGCCTTATGCTGTGATATGGTGGCAGGTTTCAACTTTGTTGGCAATCAGAAGGAAAAGATTGTTTGATGCTTTGGAGAAGCAAAGAAAGTAGGAATACAGTGGTGAACCAAAGCAGCCCACTGCTTTCATAAAAGCTGTGATTACCCATAGTGCTCTTGCAATCACAGGTAAAATTAAAACCTAAATGTGAAACGCGCTATTGAGAGCCTGCAAAGAGGGTCTCCTCTGTTAACTACAAGGATAATCTGTTGATACAAACTCGAGTAATTGTTCTGAATCACTGCAAACGACAATGCGCACTTGAAGGCTTATCCTAGTTCCACACTTAATTTATGGCTGTACTTTACTGCACAGTTATGATTAGAAATAGCTGGTCCATGTAAGAATCCTTTCTAGTGGCTGAAGTTCTGGGTAGGCTTGGCTTAGCAGAGGGCTTTTAGGCACTGTTGTTACATAAGATTTTTTTTGCTTATGCAAGTTATTTGTTCTGTTTTTTTAATTTTTACAGCAGCACATGCCTCTTACTTTCGAATATGGATTATGTGTCAAAAGACTGTGCAGTTGGGTTGTTTATACACTGTTTAAAATCACCTGCCTTAAATGTTTTACTGGATTTTTAAAATGTCTTAGTACTTCTGAAATTCATAGTGCACTGTCTCGATTATTTTGAAATCAAAAGTACTCAGGTAAATTTTCAATATTCCATGTAAGAAAACATCCAAATCTATCTATTCTGGATGAAGAATTATTAAGATTTGTATATAATGCTACTGTCTGAAATTTAAAAAATAATTTTATGTTCCATGTAGCAGGTAAATAACTAGGAGCATACAAAAATAGAGCACAACACAGTTGAGAAAAATAGCAAAACCTGTACATTTTGGATCCAAACTTATGTGAAGTACCTTTGGTTTTAAATATTGCAAAAAATCTGATACCTAATTTATAGAGGAAATTTTTTATTTTAAAAAAAATTGGACTTTCAGGGTAGTAGTCACATATAAGTCAGCTTAGTATTATAATAAAAACAGCTTGCTCTCAGATTTTTAAAGAAAAGAAATTGTATTTGCTCATTTCTCCAACAGCAGATGAAATCCTTGTGTTTTGCCAAGAAGGGAATAGATAATCTGTGAAAAGACTTGTTGATAAATTAAACATTTTTACAGCTTCTCATGTGACAGTGACCTCTTGTAACTTGAATTTTGGTTGCAAGTGCATGTTTTACAGAAGTGGATTTTTCCTTCCCGTTTTTGTCTTTTGAGCTGATGAAGAAACCTTGGCCTGTGCACTCATGTTATGTTAGGACAGAGCTGTGAGGTTATTTTGCACTGGAGCCGCCCCAGTAACTGCTACTTCTGCAGCGGTTACTATAGCTCCTTAATCTCTTTCTGAAGACATTTTGGTTTGCACAGTCTCAGATGTCACTGATGCATGAACAGCCTAGAAAAAAATATGCCCAATACATTGTTGTAACTTGTCCCCTTTCTTTTAAATAGCCAAAGATTCCAATTTTGTTGCTACTGTTCAATATATAATTGTAGTTGGGATAGCATCAATTTTATAAATAAAGAACAGGCAAAAACTTCAACCATGAAGTTGTTAAATCAATTCTGATGTGAATTTACAGATTTGGAAGGTCATGACATTTATTCCTGTGAGATATTTCCCTCATAAGGACTTTACTTAAGAGGAAAAGAGATTCTGCCTCAAAATTCTCCATTTCTGCTGAGGAAGCAAGCGAGGTGTCCAGAAACTTTAGGCTGGACAACATAATCCTTTAGCAACTAACTGGATGCAGCAAGATAGAAATGGCAGCTCTCTCCCTGTTCACCAAAGCTCGGTAACCAATTTTTGGATAGTTTCAGATGCAAACCTTTTCCTTCTAAAAAATCTGCTTCTAGGATTTAAAAGACAAGGGTATTCTTGAAAGTGAACCTGCTGTGTTCATTGTTTAAGCTGAGATAGTAGAAAGTAAATGGAGAATGAAATCTTGGACACACGGAAGTCAATGAAGAGACTGTTTACTCCAGGTCTCTGAAATATTTTCTTAGCCCTTTCCAAATTCCTAAGATTTTACTGCGAGGCTTTTAGAGTAATTTTAGCTCCTTTTCTCCATATAGGGTGGGTCTTGCTATCCTAAGAAGGTGTCCACTGCAGTGCTCGATGCCAAGACTGGATAAAGATGCTGCTCTGCATATTGTAGAAATGATCTTGCTGGCTGGCAATAAGCAGCTTTTGGTAGATGCACATAAAAAGGTCACTGGCTTGTTTTGTGTCTTTTGGCTGATGTCAGACAAGACACCTGTGGGTTGAGGAAATAATGGTTGAAAAACATAATTGTCACTGCAAGTACCAGAAAAATCCCATCTGCCGAGATTTTTCCTTCTGATCATCATGGACTTGTATCATATATACTCTACTGAAAAGTTATTTTCAATTATGATTATGGTAGAGAAAGATTGGTTTTGATAGAATCCCTCAGAATATAAGCTTGAATAATCTACAGAATTCTTGTGTGTGGGATTGTTATACTATGACTTTGATTTAATCAGGTTTTGCATTAGTTCTTGTCATGACAGCAGTGCTAATTTTGGCTATGTTTTTACTTTAATTATTTTTGGTGAATCACTAGAAAAACCCCTTATCAATTATGGAAGTGCTGGGCTTGCTCTCCTGTTGTAGCACAGCTGTGCAGTGTTTACGAACACAGTGAACACACCACTCTGTGGTTCACCAGCTCTGTGGAAAAGTATTTTCCTGGCAAGTGCACAATTTGCCAGTATATGTGTCTACAAATCTGTCTCCACCTTCAACTGATTGGTCCTTTCTGTTTTTCTATTAGGTGAAGCTTTTTTCCTCTTTTCCTAGTTGAAAAGAGCACATTATGTTTTTTTGTGAGGGCTTGGGAACACGGCTGTTTTTCAGAGCATATTACTGGCTTTTGTGTGGGAAATGAAGCTGCCATGTTTCTGAATAGTTCATTCAAACTTGAGCCTGCTACTCCAGTTCTGCATTGAGAAAACAAATTTCTTCATATCAGTTGTGCCAGAGGCAGAAGTGTGGGGAGGACTAAAGTAGGTATTGTTTGTCACAAGGATGTCACAACAGTCAGCCCAGAACCAGAGGAGTGTCGGGGGGACGTGATGTGAGTCAGTCCTGGCCATAAGAGCTTCCCATCAGGTGTGTGGGAGTAGGCAAAGCAGTCAATGCAGTGGCCCACAGATCCTGCCTTTTCTCTGGGAGGCTGGACAGGAGCAATCAGCTAAATAGGACAGGAGCAGAGGACAGGAGCCAGTGAGGTTTGGGAAAGCCTGCAGAAAGCTGCCTGACTCTGCTGTGTGGTTTCTTTTCACAACCATGGAGTGCCATTGCATGGACTCTGCTGCACTGAGCAAGCCTCTGCCATGAAGAGCTGGTTTGACAGGGTTGCTGAAGCAGTGGTTACTTCAGCCTTGCCTAATTGCACTCCCTTCTCCTGGTGTGAATATCAATACTTGAGCTTTCTTCAGCTCTTCTGTTGGGTTTTGAATATATTATTTAGGCTTTAACTATACTTTCTTAATTGGCAACTCTTAGTCATTTAACTTATTGAATGTCCAGATCTGAAGATACAAGATTAAATCCACTGAAATTTTTGAGCTTGCTTGTCTGATGAGGGACTTATGCGATTGGGTCTTAGCAGATTCAGTCAGGAGTTTGTAACTTGCTTTGACATGTTTTCTAGGTGCTTTCCAGACTCACTAAGCACTGTGCTTTGCTGAGGATGACCTTTATGCTGAAGCCACATGGTTCCAAAGCCCTGTACTTTCCACTGTCTTGCTTATGATTTACTTGCTGGCCTGCAGCAGCATTGTGTCTATGAAATACTGTTTCTTCAGAGACCTACTTTTGTGACATTTACATCACTAAATGAGGATGATGCATCAGACCCTTCATCCTCCTGACAATCCCCAGTCCCTGGGTGAGATTTCAAGCTTTGAGGCTTAACCCAAGTCTCCTCCATTCAGTTCAGCATAAATCATTTGGTCAGCCCACCCTTTGGTATTCTCCTTTCCAGGCTGTTTTCTCACACTTGTATCTGTTGTACTTGTTGTACAAACTGCTTGTATCAAGCTGTTTGTAGTCTATATGATATTTTTGAAATGGCTTTTTCCTTTGGACAGTTTCACTTAGTTGGCCTTCCCTCTTAAGTTATTGCTGTAGGGTCATATTGTGGGGTTTTTAATGGGATTACGTTCAGGAAAGCAGCTGTTTTAAGGTAACAAAATGTAGAATTACCACAGCAGGCCATTGTTCTGTGCCAGGATGGCCTGCACACAGAAACAGGACCTTGCAGTGGCTGCCTTTGCATATGTGCATTCTGAAACCACCTGTCTGGTTAAGAGAGTAATTTAAGGGTTCCTTGCTAAATATGCAGTGTCATGAACACAGACATAGCTAAAACAACTGGCAGGCTAATGATTTTCTTGAGACATATGACCCAGATGTATATACAACTTTGTTTCCAAAACATTCTTAGTTATATACTCCAGTGTTTCCCTGTTTTGAAGCAAGATCACTTGAAAGTTGTTTCAATTCCCTGTTCCTAATAGAAGAGATATTTTCACTGTTATGTGACATCATTAACATATTAATGTTTCTGTGTTCTTTGCTGTGTAACTGTGACCTCTCCCATGTTGCCTTTTCTCATCTTCTTCAAAAATATGTAGGACTGAAAAGAGGTGAACTGAAGCTCAGACATTTACTGTAGCAGGGAGCTGGCACCGCTGTGGTCACTTAAGATCAAGAAATTTGTTAATTTTACTCAGCATACCTCGTCAGAAAAAAAAGCTAGACTTTAGAAAATAATCTGAACATCTCTTGCATTTATCTCCTTGGGAGAGTAATCTGGGCAGGTCATTGCTGCTTAGAAATACTTATAGCACATGAACACAACCCGTTTAGATAAAAGGTGTGGTTAAGTGAAAGTGGAATGGAAGTTTTCAAAGCTAACTTCTCAAATTATTTTAAAAGTATTTTCTCCTTATTTAGTTTTTCTTTATTCTCCATTTTTCTTGCATTTTTTTTTCATGGTTTCCTGGCTGCAGTGAAGTATTGCATTCATAATTAGGTGGAATATGATTTCATGTCATATAATTAAATGCAATACATCAGTGTCTCTGAAACTGTTCCCTTTGAGAGCAGTATTAATACTGATTATATTGTAGCAGAAACCTATCTATTATTCTTACCTTTTTAGGGTAGAAAGAAGCCCTCTGCAAATTTATTTCTTTCAGAGTGACGGGTGCATTTTTAAAAATAGGATTATTGCATAGATGACTGAATAAATAACACCAGATTTACAGAATAACATTTGATTCTAGGAGGAGATAGATTCTGTGGTGATTGAACAGTATGCAATTTGTACTGTTCAGCTCTATTGTATAATACCAGCATCATATTTTATCTTTATTCCCTGTTCAACGACTATGACATGGTTTGGGGTTTGTATTACCTGCAGTAGATTTTTCTTAACTGCACTCTTCACTCAGTTTTGCTCTTCAGAGCAAACGTACCCCCAAGGATGGTGAAGGTGTGCTCCCTGGATGTATTCTTTGATTGTGCCAGTGCTGTTGCCTGTGCAATGGTGTGGAACACAGCAGAGAAACACCTGCAGGAACCCTGGGACCAGATTTAGCTAATCTCAACTATGTTCTGCCCAGCTGATGCACCCAGTTTCTCAACCAGACAAACTATCAGAGGAGTGGCCTGACACTGTGATGTGTAAACCGGTTCTGCTGGCTTCTGTCTGAGCTGGTGATGATCTGAGAGGTTTCTGTCAAAAATATGTATCCCATTTCTACAGCTGAAAATAAATAGAATTCGTTATTATATTTGTTTTTCCAGATGCACCAGAGGGATGTAGGCCTGATATGGAGACTGAAATGTTCCTTTTTGTCAGGGCTTGACTTCCATAACAAGCAGCGAGGTGTTTCCTTGCTATGCCATGGGAACTGTGATTGGCCTGGAGATCGGATGTTTGGTTTTAATTGTCATTTCCTTTATTGTGTAGCAACTGATTTCAGCAGTCATGTCATGAAGTGTACAGCCTGGCATGATGTGAATGAAGACTCTATCTTCCTCTCATTATTTGGAGTCTGATTAGCTAGAAATAAAGTTCAGACTGCTTTACATTCATTATCAAATGAAATCTACACTGAAATTCTCTCTGAGAAGTTCCAGGGTGTTTTTTACAGTAATGTTTTCTTGTAGAATGTTATTGGGGGGACCCATGGATTTTTTTCAGGAAAACTGTAGTTGAGAGAAAATTTAAAAAGTTGTCCTGTTGTCCACATGCAGATAGTCTCTTGACATGCATTGAATTTAAAACAAACATAGTTTTAATTTCTCTTTCCATTTTACTACTAAGCAAAGATTGTGGCTTTTCAAAGTTAGTATTTAATTTAGCCTAACTTAAAGGCAGTTCCCCTCAGCACATTGTTTAAAAAACAAGTAATCCAAGTACAGACGTGTGAAGGAACTCTGTGTTTGCCCTGTGCTCACAGATGTGGAGATCCAGTGATTGCACAAGCTCCCTGTCCCCTGGGAGATGAGAGTTTTGTTGCTGTGTGGGGCCAGAGGAATGGTGATCCCATGGAATTTCCTTGAGGAAGTGGGGGCGAGGGAAGAGCAGAGAGTGGAAGGAATGTTTCAGCTGCAGCTGCTTGTAAAAGCAGTAGGAAAACAGATTTGGTAGATGTTACCACCGTTGAAGGTCTCTTCTTGGCAAACAAAAAGCTGATTTGGTAGCGCAGGGCTGGGTGTTTGTTGTAAGGAGATGCAACCGCAGCGCTGCAGGAAAGAAATGTCCAGTGGCAGCTGTTGGAATGCCTTTGATCCCAGCTCCCCAATGGCAGGGACCTGACACAGATGGGAAGTGATAGCAGCAGCCATTCACTGGAACAACCAGTAATTCAAGAACATTTTTAAGGGGATAGTTTAATTCCAGTGGACTAGTAAAAATGTTAACAAGTACTAATCAGGCTTTTTAGTGGGTTCCATGATGCCAAAAACTGCCCCTTCTGTCAGAGACCTCTTAGACAGATGTCTCAGTCAGAAACCAGTCCAGAATTGGCTCAGTTTAGAGCCCAAGCTGGTTTTGGCCTCAGTGTGCTTACATCAGGCTTGTTCTTTTCTTCAGGAAACCATTCAGAATAGAAAGCAGGATCAGTATTTGCAAGCAGATTCTTATATCCTATGTCCAGTATCTCCTGTGGTTTCACATAATTTGTAGAAATCTTGCGAAATCTTTACTTTGTTGGCTAAAGCTTCATTCTGCTTAGCTCTGATTTCTGTAATGCTAACTCCTTGAAATTAAAAAATGAGCCATCTGATATTGACATGTTATAAGGCCACTCATTTTTTTGATAACCTTTTAACCCATTTTTATCCACATTATTGCCGAGCAACATTTAGGGTTGACAAACAACAGCCCTAAACACTTTGCAGCCCACATAATAAATATTCATATTTAACCTGCAGAATGAAAGCAGTAGCAAATATAGGTAAACTAGTTTAATTTAATTTATTAAATTTAATTCAATTCAGATCCTGCTACCTCCAATGAAATGTGGAAAAAACAGTGTTTGTCTTAAAAAAACCACCCCAGAATGTTAAGTCTTGATCCTCAATTTTTTTCACGACAACTCCTAAAATTTTACCCTGTTTTGAAGGTCAGATTCCTCAGTTCAGTTTGAGCAGTTGCCTTTCTCAAGGCTCATACCAACTCTGTAGAAAATTAAATCATTAAAAGATTACTGAGAGATGAATTGGTATTTCATAATTTAAATGTCTGATCTTTGTAGACAGATGTACTGTACCTGGTAAAAAAAGTCAAATTTTGATTTGAATGTTGATAATGGTATGATACATGGACATAGAACAAAAAATAAAAAGCACCAATGAAAAATCAAAAAGAGAAGGCTTTGATTTGGGGTCTGTTTTGACACTGTTACTAGTACAAATATTCTGCTTGAAATAACCTGTGTGAGTTGAGTTAATCATTTACAGAGTCAATTGCAGTGCAAGAAATATTTTCTGATTTGTACTCCTATCCTTCCTCTACATTTCCATTTTGTCTCTTACTTTACTAGAAGAGGAAAATTATCCACCAAAGTGTGTGTAACTTCACTTTTGGTTATAGATAATTACATTTCATTAACTGATCATTTTGACCATCTTAGCTGAAATATGTTAGCCTAAAATGTGTGTTCTTAAATGCTTCTTTTCCATATTCTATACAGTTGTGTAATTTTATATGTTATTTTAGAAGACAGAGTCTGAATCAGTGTTTTTTCCTAGGAGAACATTGTGGACTTAGGTCTTACACGTTATTAATATTTCTTATTCTAGTGCTGTGTTTTGGCTTACATGTAGTCACTAATAAGCTTTCACAAGTCTTCTCAAAGTATCAGCAATTATTCTGTTGCATTAATAAGGACTTTAATGTCTGAGTGAATGCAAAAGTGAAGTAAGTGTTATGTTAAAAGATCTAAAATTGTAAGAAAGGAGCTTCATACAGGGTAGTACAGATACATGAGAAACCTCAAATGTTTTCTTTGCAAGCCTTTAATGTCAGAAATAAATCTAAAGACCTGAAAAAGAGCCAAACTACTTACTTCTGGTTTCAAGGACTTTGCTGAAAAGGTGACTGAAGAGCTTTTGGAGCTCGGAGGCAAGCAGTTTTATAGTTCAATATACAATTTCATTTAGTGTATATATTAAAGCCCAAAGGGACTGCTATGCCCACAAACAGAAATGCTTCCCCAGGATGACTGAAGCTGTCTGTGAGCTCTCGGATCCTGGGGAGCCTGGAGCATGCGGGACCCAGCGCTGGGGTTGGGAAGAGCTCCCTGCTCCGTGGTGAGTGCTGAGCGCTTTCCTGAGTGTGAGGGCTGAGCTTTCAGCCACCCAAGTGCAGGGTGCCAGATGAAATCCACAATGTCTGGCTCTTTTGGCATTGTGGTTTCTTCTTTTCAGCCTGTAGCTGTGCAGTACCCCAGGCAGAAGTCTCCCTGTGTTAAGCCTAAACGCCTTGGCTGAGTTGTGGAGAAGACATTTGGCAGAGAGAAGAGACACGTTTCCCTTCAAGGCCTGAGGGTATCAGCATGGTGGGGTATCCAGCCAGACTGATGTAGCAGTGTTCGTTTCCTTTCCCTCCTTGCTGTTTGTTTGTGGTACTGTTGGTCTGGAAAGGACTCTTTGTAAATCATTTGCCTTTCCTCCTCCTCCTCCCCAGAGATCCTGTATTCAAACTCTAACACTTCCCATACTTGAAGCTGCATGTTTTTTATCTTATGGAAGGCTTTGTCTTAGTTTTACTGCTAAGGCTTTTTTATTTGTTGCCAAAAGTCTGTGTACTACATTTTGAAGATCTCACATAATGAGAGGGAAAGTCTTGCTTTCTGTTCCTTATTCTCTGTGACAGCTTACAGGGCTTCCACATTTCAGAAGAGAGGTACAGTACTAGCAGTGAAAGACTGTTAAGCCAGGGCTGCTGCTGAAAAGTCCATCATTATACGAAGGCCTCAGCATGAATGTACTTTTTAAATGTAAATTAGGATCAATTATTTTTGAACATCTTCCAAATATTCAGAGCTATGACATTTTAAAAATATACAAGAATCTGTCCCAGTCCTCTGTTCTTCCCCAGTGAGTTGCATATTACTTTGTTCCATGGGAAATTCTGAAGGTTTTTTCCACCCATTTTATTTATTTCTTCATTAATTATATATTTGTTAATTCTCTTTGAAGTCTAGGGCATTCACTTGGAATTATGCAGTTTCACAAATATCATTAAATATTTTGAAAAGAGTGGCCCTCCCAGGAAGAGGGGACAGCTCTGACTGCCACTGATCAGCTGTTTCCCATCTAACACTTGAACTGAGGTCAAGGTGATAAATCTGAGGAGCACAGGCTCACTGGTCTGGATGTAGCTGAAAGATGGACAGTAGCAAAACTTGACTTTTAAAAGTAACTGGTTACTTAACTGAACAAGTATCATAGTGGTGAATATAGGTTTTGGGAACATTGTTAGCTTCTTTATCTCACAGGATTCAAAAACGTAAGGTTTAATTAGACACAGACCAGAATGCATCTAAATATATAGCTGTAAAGCCAGATGCTCAATTCTTTATAATGGTATAATAGTGTACTAATAGAAACTCTTCTGAAAAGGGCATCCACTGCTATTTATATCACCACAACAAAATTACTTAATTTTTGCCGTGAAAAAGGGGAAATTAATTTCTCTTTCTCTCAGTGAAGATTTTCACGTTCTTATGATAGAAGACATCTAAGTGCCTTTGGGGCATCTTAGATATGCTTGTCATTTTCTGGTAGTTACCGTGCCTTGTTTTGTGCTTTACATAAGTGAGAGATGGGGAGGCAGCTTTAATTGCAGAGGAAAGAATACATTTTCAGAATTTTGTGTTGTAGTCAGGAGGGAGTATTTCTGAGAGCTGTTTTGTTTTACTCAAAAGCCTTTTCCAAACTTTGGGTTTTTTTTCAGGGGGGGAGAATTTGCAAAAAAATTAATTTTTCCTCAAGAATTTTGCTGGATTTGTATTTGTATTTGGGTCACTGTGTTCTGCCTTCTTCGGGATCCTGTACTTCTGTTCGTGCTTGTGCTGAAGATATTTGACAACTCTTGAGTTCAACTTCTTGTTGTGGTGGAGGAAACGAGAGGCTCTTTCTCTCAAGTTCCTTTCCCCGAGTAGTAGAGGTCAGCATTTGTCTATGACAGTTCTCCTTTATTTTTCTGGCAGGCATTTCTCTGACATTCCTCTTGCTGAGATCATCCTCCCTAGGCTTTCAGAAGAACATCTGACTGGGGTTCAAATTCTTCGCCTTCTGCGGGTCTGACCATATAGTATGTTACAGGAGAGGTTTCGGTCCTGGCCACTAATAATTAATTTGTTTCTAGATACCTTTTGTTAACACTAACATCTGTTAATTTGTGGTTTCTTCCTTTCATTGTGATTTGGTTTCATGTTAAGGGTGTGGATTCTTTTAATCCCAAGTATAATTTAAGGGAATAAAAGTATCATTAAATTACTGCAGTCTGAGTCATACTTGGTCTGTGAGTTTAGTTCCCTGGCCTTCCCACACGGCATTTCCGATATGCAGTGAGCTGAGGGTGTGCAGGAAAGGCTTCAGAGTGACCTAGATACTATTTAACTCTTTACTAGGGGGTGGCTCTCTGACACTGAGTGTGGCCCTTGCCTCTTTGTATTCTCTGTGCCTTCCTGTATGGTAATTGTATCCATTACATTTCTCTACCTCTGAGTGGTTTTCATACAAAGCATTTTAAGGTTTCTGTTTGAGTTGTTCTAAGCATCTTGTTTAATCAAATTGATTGGGAAAATTAGGCTAACTATTTTAAAACTCAAAGTGTAGGCATGGAGATTCATCTTCAGAAGTTATGGCTTCTTCCCTGTAGTATTTTATCACTTCTAAAAGAAAAGCTTGTTCTGCTGCCCTCTTGCAGCAAAGAAATAGTCATCTCAGGCTCTCTGAAAAAAGGTCTGTCAAGCCCAGAAACACTGTGATCATATTGTACAAGCTTTCTTGCTGGCATCTGTTCAAGAAAGGCGGTGATACAGGATTGACTTTACTGACTTTGGGCTTGCAGTGTTTGGTTTTTCTTGACTCTGTGTAAGAATGTGTTCTTTGATTAGTCCCTTCTTTGTGAAACTCCATGGATGCTCCTTTTAAGAAACTTTGACTATATGTCTTGTTTTGCTTGATGTGGTTTCCATCCAGGTTTGCGGTTGACACAGCCAACCAGAGGGTCCCAATTTTCTCTGAGCCCAGCTGATTTCCCCTATTGCACAAATGCTTTTGGGTTGAATTTTCCCTGCTAGGCCAGCATTAACCTCTATCACCTGTGTACTTCACTGTGAAGCCCAGTGATCCAAGCGCTTCCCTTGGGCACGCTGCAGTCTGGGACACTGGACTTAGCCTTCCATAATGTATTTGACATAGTCATTATGCAAAAGTCACTGGAGATGAGGGTCTGGGGATTACATGAGTTTCAGCCAGCTCCATGTGTCCAGGGTGTTCTTGTGATGCCCAGGGTGTGTGACTGCAGCTCTGGCTGCAGCTCAGGCTCACAGACTGACAGTGCAGTGGCTCCAGAGGGCTTCAGTTGTCCTGGGCTACTTCAGTGATGGGATCAGAACAGGTTAATGACATTTTTAAAGAAAAGGGTATATATAAGCTACCAAAAGCAGATTTCCATGTAAGTATCTATTACTTACTCTTTGCAAAACTGCAGAAATCAAACTCTGCTTCCTGCTTGTTTCAGTCAATATTCAAAAGACCATCTAAGCAGTGTGAAACTGAGCAAGTGTCACTGAATATGACCCTGACGCATCAGCCACAGAGGTCGTGCTTTTGATTTTGTGTTACAGCTTGTGATTGCTCATCTATCTAAAATTTGGCAACAGATGGATAGTATTTTTTTTAATGCATAACATGCCTCTATTCCTGTCTTAGCACCTAATACTACTGCAAGCATCTTTTCAACAGAGCCATGCAGTTACAATCAATAATATGTGAGCTGATGTTTCTGCTCAATAACATACAGCCACTTAAATGCCCTTCTGAAGTATATTGACCCCTGGAGAGAACTACTTTAGTACGACCATCTTCCCGATTGAAATGGAGATATTGCTATTCAGCACAGCTGGGACTTGAGACTACAGAAGCAGATTCAAATAGAAATAAAGTCTACATGCTGTGCTATTAAGGGGACAAGGCATTGGGAAGGCTTAGCAGTGATTTTGAGTAATTTGTCCATTTAGCTCTGTTCTAATAAGATTGACATTAAGTTACCAGAAATTAGAGATCATACTTTATTTATTGTAGTGTCTTTGTTACAAGGTGTTAATTCTGATATAGAATAGCTATTGAAAGCAGGATGTTACTATGAGTATTTTGTAAAAGAACCACTGTAATATGCAATTCAGAGAAATTGGAAGTTATTTGAACATACTGGGATTTTTCCTCTCTTGCCCTCCAGACAGAAGAGAGGCAGTCAGCACTTTCCGAGATGGGGTGTTAAATTAGTGCAAGACAGAGCTAAGGACAAAGAGTTATCTTTATGAGTAGTGTACTTTAACCCAGCAGGCCCAAGTCTTGGAAATCCTGTTGGCTTTTGAGTTGTCTTAATGTTTCCCAGAAGGAAAACATACAAAATACATTGATGTATTTTGAAAAAGTTATCAATTCTAGACATTATACCAGCAACAAAACATCTTCAATGCAAGAAAAAGCATTATGTATGCATGTACGTCTAGATGTATGTATTGTTTATATATNACAGTTTTTTGTAGCTCAGAATTGGCAGATAGATCAGGGCTTGGGGAATGGGATGTGGCTGAAAGTGCCCTTTTATGGCAGTCTTCAATCTCATGGTTTTCTAGACTGATGGCTTCCTTGAGGCATCATCTCTTTAACCTCGGTGCATAAGACTTGGTTAGCAACCTTCACCAGAAGTGAAAGTGGTATGCAAGAACAAATTAAAGAGTAATTTTCTGCAAGTACGTAGGCTGGTGATATTAATAGGTGTCTGCGTATCTATCCAGAGAGAAAGTAATCTCACACTACCTAAGCCTGTAGCCAGATGATAAAATAATTTTGATTTATACTGTTCTCACTAAACAAGAGAAAAAGTATTGAGAAGTATAGATTAATGATTTCATTTTCCCCATGCCTTTTCCTTAATTCCGTCACACAAGAAAAAGAAATATGCTTAGGAATAGCCAAAACAATGGACAATGCATCACATGCTGACAATGACTGAATTTGGCTTCCTTGGATGGAGGAGGAGGAATTGAAAAATAAAAGGTCTTCAGGTAGAGAGACTCATTTGTGCTCTCAAGCTGATCCCTAGTGCTTAACAGAGGGAAGAGGAAAGAGCTATGAATAACAAGAACTGCTGTTATGTCTTAGTTTTATTCTTTCAAGCTGTTGGTGTAGGTTCTGAAAAATCAGTGAGGCTGAAATTTGCCAAGATTTATGGTTGAGTGTGGAATTACTGTCGTACTTTCAGATTAAAACAGTGAGCAGTGGTAGATCAATACATGCATGTCTGCAGACTTGCCATGAGCTCGTCTTGTAAATACATATTAGCATTCATCTGGGTTAATTTCTCACCCTCCCAAATCATTTTCTGGAGTAGTGATCATTGCTCAATACAAAGAAAAGGATAAAATAAATCACTAGAGTGATCATTTCTCAATGTAAAGAAAAAGGGTAAAAGAAATCATTAGACTGTAGAAACAACATTTCAGATTTGTATTTTGAACCTTTTTGGTACTTTCTTGTTATGCTTGCAAATGAATTATTATTGTTAAAAAAAGCAGCACTTTTTCTTTTGTGGCTATGTGAAACCCTATGCTCTCATATCTTTTATAGTCTTTCCAGGAGCCATAGAAACTATGATCATTTATTTGCAAATCATATTGGTCCAAGCTTTCAGTTGTGTGTAAAATGAAGATTTTTTTTTCAGTACATAATTTGTGTCCATTTTGTACCACTAGGGTAAGAAAACATGGGTGAGACCATTTGCTTTCTTAAAATAACGTGGTTATAACATGGTTGTGACAGTAGGAAAGAGGGACACCTCTTCCCATATACTTGAATAGTCTTGTCAGTAGTTGTACATGCAAATTGCTGCAGAAAACCTAGATTATTGTGTGTTTGCTTAAGAATGAAGGTAGTACTAAAAATCGAGTTAGCCAAGAATTCCTAATATATTTTAATTGAATTATCTTTTTTAATTTTTCTTTTATTTTTTCTCTCTTTCTGCCCCCCCCTCCCCCTTTGTGTAAAGTCAGGGTTCTCCAAAACTGCTGAACTGGATGCTGGACAGTAGAGATTAGGGAGTGCAGCCTGATTTTTAAAGCAGACACTGAGAGGCAGACTCTTTGATTTTTCTGATGTAGCATTTACTGGCAACTTCTTGTATGGATCATCTTAATGCATGTTAGTTGATTTATGATAATTTATGATAATTCTGGAATTTATTGTTTGTGATTATTTGAATAACTGCAAACTATTTTCATACAAAGGATCCTCAGTTCCATGTCTTATGGTAAAACTTTCTGTAATGCTTTCTTGGAAGTGGAAGAGCACTTCACATAAATTACAGTATTCTGTATTGGAAGCAGAATAGTAGCAAATTAGTTTCTAAACCATTCTATCTAATTTGCACACATCACTTCATAGTAGCAAATTAGTTTCTAAACCATTCTATCTAATTTGCACACATCACTTCATATTTAAGTATTTTTCTCAAATGTACAATGCCATGTAATTTATAAGGAAAACCAGAGTGGTCTTTCACTCTCATTGGTTAACAAACTCAATAGATTTTGGCAGGAAACAGCACTTTTAATGTCAACCATCAATTGTATCCCTGCAAACAGATGTTTGAAAACCATAGCTGCATAGTTTACACATTTAAAAATACTTCATATGTGTGTTTTTAAATGGTAAAGAGAAAAATCTCCTAAAAATGTAGGCAAAAATTAGGAAAAATCTCTTTAATTTTGCAGTACTATTGATTTCATATGCTATATGCATTACTTTGATTTTTATTTTATTTTTCTTCCATTTAGGGGTAAGCAAGCTATAATTATTTAGACAATACTTGCACTTTACAGTGTGTCAAAGAGGCAAACCTGTTTGTTTTTCTGATAGGTTATTTATCCTGCTTAACCTATAAACTGTAAGGTAACAAGGCTACTGAACTGACAGAGAGCCTGGCAGATGGTTCAGAGATTATGCGAAATCACCTCAGCTTGTCAGAAATCAGGTTGGGTTACTGCAGGGGCAGAGGCGGCAAGAAGCACAAAGCAGGATCATTTTTCACAATTTGTTGCTTGAAATTCCATTTTTCTTCACAGCATGTGACATCTTGTGTCTACAGTTAAAACAGCTATGCAATCAAATTTAGGACCAGCATGTTCATATTCTGGCTTTCATAGGAGTTATTAGGCTGATGAGAATCTTTGGATGTCTGTGAAAAATGAAAGCTGATCTCCAGCACTGTGCAAGAGGTCAACTCTGCCACTTTAGCTTCTATTGCCCTCTCCTTTTTCAGTGTCTGGAGCTGTTGTCTCTCTCTACCATAATGTTGAGCAGCATTCTCTTGTTAGCCTATGGAAGATTAAATGGAAATTAGGTGCCATATGTTTAGTAGTAAAAATCATGTTGCAGCTGAGCAAGGATAGGCCAAGATTGAGGGCTTTGACAAAAATCTCTCCCTGAAGAGAGGGTGATTATTAATCATAGCTCTGCCAAGTATCTGAATTCACATCCTCAGTGGAGCGGCTGAGGCTGCAGATACTGATAAACTTGTCAGAGCCTAAAATAGAAGTCAGAGGTTCATCCTCCAGAATTTGCCTTTTTCTTTCTTTTAAATTAATTTTAAAAGAAATTTTTAATTTATTTTCAAAAAAGCCCCAAAAACTTAATGTAAAGATTTTTATACTTATATTTTCAAATCTATTTTTAAATTGATTCTACAGCTGTTATGTTTTTTCTCAAAGCAGAATTCTTATTGATGCCTAACAGAGCATAATACAAGAGTCTTGCCCTCCAATTCCAAAAGGTTTTTGCTGGGAGTGGGATAATTTTTAATGCCCCCCCCATGACTGTGTCTTCATAGAACTGTAATAACTGCTTTTTCACATATTGCAACATTCTTAATCTTATAAACTAAATAAACGTGCCCTTACATTTTTGTTGATTTAAGATTGACAGAGAAAACACCTCTGCAGGCAGCTGTTGAAAGTGTGTTCATTAAGACACTAGAAAGCCACACTGAGAAAGCTGCTTTAGTGTCAGCTGTAATATTTCTGAAATGTTGAAAATGCCCAGAGACATTAAAACCAAAAGTCTTCCTGCGCTGTGCTAAATAAAAGGACATTGTGCAAAGGGGTCTTGCTTTTAAGATACTCAATTTGTTGTGCAACAGAGATCATATTAATTGAAAAACCTTTAGAAAATGTAATAAAAATTGCTGTAGAATGCTAACGGGACTCTTTCCCCTTGAATTTCAGTAAGTTTCTAAAGAATGAATAGAGGTTATTCACATCTCTATGAAGCAAGGGCAGAAGGAAGCAAACATTTCCTGATTCTAAAAACATGTCTTCCCTGTCACCTCATCTTATCTTTGTCTGAACCAGGAAATAACTACTCTTGGGTAAAACAAATTGGGTAGCTGAAAAATAATAATTTCCAAAATGTTTTCTTGTTTATCATTCCACTGCCCATCAGGATTTTGAATTCCTGATTATATTTAGTTCTAAGGAGCATTTACATTTATGTAGAGCTTGTTAACTACAAACTAAATACCTATTCATAAAATACTGCTTTTTATCTGTTGAAATTAATATTGTCCAAGAAACTTAGAAGGCATTTGTTCACACTTTACTAAATTATGCATGACCATTGTGCAAAGCATCTGCTCCTATGAGGACAGACAACTGTAAGAGATGAGAGAATATCTGGGCTTGCATCTGGATTTGCTGCTTTTGATTACTTCTCAGGGAAATCTGGAATTATAACCTACTGAGACTGAAGAAAAAATTATTTGTACCGAAATAGTAGTAGTTTGCACTGTGGAGATGTTGGTAATTGTATCAGTAATAATGATGACATACGCTGATTCTTATTGAAAACAGAAATTAAATTTAAAAGAAGAGTTAAACATAGACATCTTGTGAAGAAAGCTTTGCTGAACTTAATTAAGAGTTTATAGCAGTATATAAGAATATTGAGTTGTAAGTAAAGGCAAGGTTCTTAGGACCCATGGGTTTTTTGGCTTTTTTAGTTGGGGATCTTTTATCTCTCTTTTTTTTTTTAAATACACAGATCTCAAAAGCTGTCTTTACATTAATAGACAAAATGTAGTTTTTGTAATTTTGTAAAGACAAAACAGTAGTTGACTTCTATAATAATAAATTCTAATTTATTTGGAGGTATTATTTATCTCCCAAATAAAATAATAATAATAAGTGAGAATGAGAAATACTTGGATATTTGGGTATTTTGAAAATACCATTTTTCTTTTGAAGTACCAGAGAGTCAAAGGCACAATTAGAAAGAAAGGAAGGAACTAGCTTTGTCAAAACCACATGATCATTTAACACCATGTCATCAAGATAATACTTTAATTTAGGTATTCAGGTAAGTTCTGTTTTGCATATAGTGAAAAATATGGTCTAGTGCCTGAAACAGGGCACATCTGGTGACATTGATTAACCCAGCTCTTGAATATATGAAACTAGGAAAGGAGACTTTACTAAACCAAATAAATTAGCCAAATCTATAACAGTTTCAAAACAGAACTTATACTAAGCTAGGGTATACATACCCATTAACTCTGAAAATAAAAAATATAAAAGTATAACTGCAACTTTTAATGTAATGTTTAATTATGCACTTAAAATGATTGGTCCACCTTTTGATGGTAGATACTTATGTTCTGGTAGAAAACCTTTAGGTGCATGATGGCCTTGAAGCAGCTGAGTATTCCAAAGAGTTTCTCAAAGAACAGTGTGTCTTCCAACAACAGAAAACAAAATATGGACTAAATGTTCTTAGCAATGTTTCCTTCTGAACGAGGGCATAGATGTGGTGAAAAAGAATTTAAAAATGGAAACCATATGGTTTGTTTCTGTTCTCTTAACTCAGCATTCTGCTGGATTGAATAAATTTCTTTATCAAGTTTTTGTGAGAAACATTTACCCATAACTGAAGAGTGGGATCAGAGTAGTCTATCACAAGGACTAGTAATGTTGTGTTGACGATTATTTTCTGAAATTCCCCTTAAAGGAAAATTGAAAATTTGATACCTAGAGAAACAAAAACTCCCTGTGTTTGTCTAAGCTTAAAAGCGACCAAGAGCTTAAGGTTCAGTACACCACTTTCCCAAAGTGCAGCAGAGAGGCAGAGGTATGGGAGCCAGATAAAACTTTTTATGCTTGGGTTTTGGATCCAGGAGGAAAGATTGATGAGGCTGATCATGTTCCCTTGGCTGTGCTGTTGGCTTAGAAATGCCCTGAACATGGGAAGATCAGTGAGGAACAGGAGTAAGCTGTACCAAGTCAGCTCTTGCTGGCAACTCCCTTGGCTCTTTTTCTCAGACCCAGGGAATTTTCTTTTCTCCTTCTGCACCAGGTGTTATGGAGGAGCTGGAAACTCCAGCAGAGATTAGGCCTCCCTGTGGTCTGTTAGCATTTTTCCTCCTCAGGTCTCAACTGAGATGAATGGAGTGGCTTCCACCCACTCTGCCAGCACGATAGATGGTGGTGTGGGCCTGGCTAGTAAGACCATCAGCTGCATATAAGTCTTTTGAGACATAGTGTTCAAAACAGAATACTCTGTGTTTGGGGAGGTGAGGATCTTAAAATTTGCACATCACTGATTTGCAGAAGTCCACATTTGTTGTGTGCACTGATTTGAGGTCATACTGAAAGACAACATGATTTCCTTTCAAGCAAGAATTTGCTGCATTTAGAGTACATGCAAGGTACCCATTGACCATGCTGTGTGGTGAATAAGGCCATCTTGAATAAGAAATATTTTTTTGTTTTTTGTTGTTGTCTCTTTTATTTTTAAAGCTGATTTACAGACCACCTGCTTTTTCTTTTTAGTGTTATAATTGATATATAGGAATTGCTTTGGAAGTATTTGCTTTATGCATTTTCATCTAGTTACTTATCCCAGTCAAAATTACAATTTATTTTGATGTGGATCTATTCAGCAGCTGCATTATATTTTAAGATTAATTGATCTGCTCTCCTCTGTGACATTCCTTGCCAGATCTGCCGGTTTGTCGTGCTTTCTTCAGTCTTTGAGTCACCTGGTGAGAATATTGGCTCCCTATCAGAATATTTTGCCTTCAGCCAAGTTGTCTTTCCTTTCACAATTCTACCTTGAAGTGAATTCATGTACTTGGAGTCACTTACAAGTTATGAAATCCATGTCTGGTTTTACCACACGATTCTGGATCTTAAAAATAAGAGCATTCCATGAAGGGCAGTGATAAGATGCTAAGATGTAAAAATTAACCTAGAACAAATACAAAAGATATGCAGCATTGTTTCTGTATATCAGTGGAGCTCTGACAGCACTACAGTAATGCAAACTGTAACAGCAGGATCTCTAGGAATGTTCTTTTTACAGCTGGACTGGACTTAGGCAAAGGGAGATCACTGTTCATCTTCAACACAAAGCTCTGGACAGTTCAGGATGGGGGAACTAAACAGCATTTAAAGGCAAGGACTTTCCATGGTAGCAGCGATCCTCCTGGCATATTTTTGTCCAGGTCAGCATCTTGTGGTAAAGAAATTCTTCACAGCAGAAGCTGGAAGACAGGTTGAAAGTACTGCAAAGCTTGGTGGTATGAGGTATATTGCATTATGCTGTGGACAAAATTTGAACAATTCATTCCAGACAAACCTTATCAAGCCTCTGCTGCCTGTTCTTACTGTACCTCCCCTAATGCACACACAGATAAGTTCTTTCAACACTCAAAACAGCACTTGGGGCAGAGACTTCCAGCTACTTCATTCACAATTCTTTGTCGTGCTCATGATGTCGTCTTTTTACCCTCATATTTCCATGCATGTTCATTATACTGCCAGAGGTACAAAGGGAGAAAAATAAACTATGGTTCAAGTTGATTCATGTACTTGGTTTTCTAAGGACCCTTTTCTTTCAGCATTGTGGAGCTGGGCTTCATGTTTTAAGTGTCAAATGTATCCCTAGCTATTTACACTGAATCTGTTAGGATGAATTTTTTGCACTGGTTTTGACCATTTTGTCGAACAATATGATTAAAAAAATATATGTGGTGGTGCTTTGCTTCAAGTCTTCCACTTCAGAAGCATCTAAGGCAAAGGTATAGTGCAATGTTTGGCATTCTTATCACCTGGCAGTAGATTTTGGGGCAGCATGAGCAGATGAGGGTTATTTTTTCATTTCTGTGCTATGAGTATGTAATGAGCAGTAGTAAACATTATCCTGTTAAGCAGCTGTACTGCATTTCTTTCTAGCTTGGCTTTGAACATGTTTCTTATTTGTCTTCTATCCAGACAGACGTTTGTATTGGTGTTCTGTACCACAACAGTGTCTTGTACACTGAGCCATTGGTAGTTACTGAGCACACCCCTGTTAATCCCATACCCACTGCACCCTGGCAATTTTTTATCTTCCTCTTACCCAAGCCTTCTCTTTCTCAGTGTGTGAGTTAATATTGGTACAAGCGCTGTACAGAAAAGAGATGCAAAGTTGAAAACATCTTTTCATCTCCAAATGTAATTCAGACTGAAGATTGTGTTAATAGCACTCAGAAGAAAAAAAAAAGGAACTCTCTCTTGCTGCTGAAGATGAGTTTGATGTTATTTTGGGAGAAAAACAACCCACTTAATAAGAAATACCTAGCTGCTTGTCACCAGCCAGATTAGCAGTTATTTCTTAAGACTGGTACTTAATTTAAAAGACAGCATGTTTTAAAAAACTGTTTCAGCTGAGTGAGAATGAGCAATCGCCAATCACTGTAGAATTGATTCTGCCAGCTCTGGGAACAGTGCTCTGCTGTAGGTACAAAATCTCACCAAGCATGTAGTAAGGCTGTGGAGCAGGAGAGAACCCTCAGCAAGTACCTTAGACAACTACATCTATATAGGCTTTGAGAGGAGTTAGGGTCTTCAGGCAAGACCTAACATCATAGACATCTTCAGAATACAAATTTTCTCTTGCTTGCTATAATCCTTTTTGTAAATATATACCAAGCAATAGGCATACCAGTTTGCATCATGACTGGCGTGTTTTATAGCTCATTGATTTCTGCAGGGTCTTGATTGCAGCTGCACCCAACAAATGAGCAGTTGAAGACAGGAGCTTGTGTTAAAAGCAGAGTATAAGGACTGTAGAATACAAGGGGAAGAAAAGTTTTTGGAGTGGTCACAATTTGAAGGAAGCACTTGGGAGAAACTGCAAGGAGTAATTCCCCTGGTATCAGATCATGAGCTGTGAACAAAGAGGGGGTACATTCTGCTGGCCAGGCTCAGGGTAAACTGCTTTTCTGTGCCACATAGCATGAGGAGAGAACAACTCACACAGGAGGGAAAATCGTAGGAGAAATCCTGGCGATAGCTGCTATTGTTATACTGGTTCCTAGACTGACGCTGCTGAAATTTCTTGGCGGCCTTCCATGATGGATGGTTCTTTGCAGAAGCCATGCTACTAGGACAATGCAGTAAATCACTAAGCCATCTTTGCACAGTGGAAGGTGGTCCACGAAGTTTCTGTAAAGAGCAAGATGTGTAGAGCCCCGTTCAGGGGCTGGTGAGCATCAGCACTGTGGGCCAGAGCAGGCCAAGGCAGCCCCGACGCAGCGGGCTGGGTCGCTGTGTTTGCATGAATACCCAGCGGCTGCTCCTTCACCACCATCACTTTCTGCACTTTCAAGAACTGACACAGTAGCAGAGCAGAGACGAGATCATCCTTCAGGGATTTTTCTCCCACAAAAGGCTATGTAGCTCTTTACTTTAAGAAGCTTTAGGGAGGCTGATAGGATATGGATAATGCTGGCTGTCAAATGTCATGCTGGGTGCAAGTGCCCTGAGCAGTTTTGCCTCTCATTTATAGCATGTGTGTTTACTCTGCACTCAGAAGAATTCTGGAGAAAACATTAAAAGTTTTGACTTAGGAACTATAAAGCTTTCTGAATGGAATGATATATTTGGAAAATAAGTGGTACGAATAAGGAAGTACCTGTTCCAACTATTATGCACAATTTCTGTTGCTTTAATACAGCATCTATGATGGTAAATTGAGGCGTGCACTGATTTTCATTGATGCTTGTATGTTTGTAGGCTATAGATGGATAGTTATATTTTTTATCAGTGTAGAGGCTCGCTATTTCAGATTAGAGATGGAGGCCCCCACCTTGTAGCTTGTGTCCTGGGATTACTCCCTTGCAACTATTTGAAGCCATCCAATAACTATTGCATAAACAGCAGGGTCTTGAAACTGGTCACAAAGAGTGACAACTACACTGAAATGTGTATTTAAATATTCTTTGTGGGGAAAGTACTTTGTAAATAGGCCTTGCTTTTGAATAACTATCACTTTGCAAGTGAACAGTTACTTGAGTACTCTTAACCAACTAAACTTAATTTATTAGGCTTCTAATATAATTTAAAGAATTTTTAAGGCTAATACAGCTGCTGCAGAAATTGAGTTAGTTGTCTTTTGACATATATTTGTTTAAATTATTCCATTGAAGTTCTATTTAGCAGGTAAGATGGTGAAAGTTCATTTTTCCCCAAATTCCCCTTTCATATACTGATAACGTTTCTCATAATTCTCCATTCATTTTGGGTTCTTGTACAATGATAAAGAGCCTCTTAGCACACATTGTATGGAATCATTAGTGTCATCAGTTACATTGCCTTCTCAAGTCAAAGCAAACTACTCTTGGCATCATTTTTGTCTTCTGTGCTCAGGGCACCCTAGCAAGTGTAGTTGACAAGCAAACAGAGGAGGATGTGGGAAGGAGATTGGGAAACCTGTGCTCTGTTTCCAGTCCCACTGTTGATGCAGGCCAAGAGAATTGCTATTTTAAAATTGAAAGTGGGATTTTTGTTCCAAGGGAAATTGCAAGCAGGAACAAATTCTACTCTAAAAATGATCAAAATACCTAATTCTGATAAGCTTTGCAGACTGCTTCAGAAACAGACATTGTTTTTATAGCTGGGATTGCTGTCTATCTGTTTCCCAAGCTTAGTTGCTGAGATCTCTGTGTGCTTACCTTTGGGCTGCATAGCAGACTGGGCTTACCAGGTACTGAGAAACTGGCAGTAAGAAAAAGAAAATTGAAACTTTCATGAGGGAAGTTTTTGTTTTGGTTGAAATTACTTATTTTTACAGAAATGTACAGATTTTTTTGCAAACTTTGTTGATCAGCTTTCATAAGTCTTGCATTTGTCACATTCCAGAAAAGAATAATATTAAATCAGTTGTAATATTTTTGTGTTTGTCAGCTGCGATTTTGCTGGGTTTTTCTATTCTTTTTTTTTCTCTTTCCATACTGTGCTAGCCAACAAGCCGAGCACTGACAAAACAAATGGTCTGCTTTAACTGGTCTACATACTGAGAGAGTCCCAGCTTGTATCTATAACATGGTGTCTTATAAATACTGGGATTTTAACTTGGATTAAACATGGATTTCTTTCCTATACAGCTCTGTTTTCTGGCTTGTTCTATGGTTCTGTGGTGCCACTGAGAATATAGGGCAAATAGAACAAGACTGTGCTTGATATTATTGATCTTTTTTGTCACTTCCATCTATGTATGAGTTTGCATTCCATTATTATATAGCCTATATATTGCTTAATTTTGCATAGAGTAAAGGGTACTAGGATATAAAAGAAAGTGATTTGTGTGTCTGTTATAATTGGAAGGTCTTTTCTCATTTTCCTTACACATGTATATTACATTTCAGGTATGGGAAAATTGTATCCACAAAGGCTATTTTGGACAAGACTACAAACAAATGCAAAGGTATGTATATTTTCCTTTATACTGCGTTCCCCTGAAAGTCATAATGGATTCTGTAAAATACGTTAATGCTGTATTTTAAGTGCTTTTTACCTTTGTTGGTTTGGGGTTTTTTTTCCCCCATTCTTGTTCCTAAACGAGTTTTATTCTTGCTGGTTGTTGGTGTACTCAATGCATTTTCCTCCAGTGGAGCTGGCAGACAGCCGGTGTCGGTGGCGCAGCCAAGCCAGAGCGAAGCTGACATGCACAGTGCTGGCTGGCAGCTCGCCTCTATTTTAAAAACAAAAATGGAGTTAAAAGCAGCTTTTCCCCTTTTGCCTGGAGAAACTAGAGGGGCTTGCAGATGACCATTCAACTATACTAAGCATCTTAAAAAATTATACATTGTGGAAATAAGCTCCATTGATTAGTGTAGCTTGAAGCAGCAGTTAATTACACGTTCCAGTACTCTAATTGTGTTTTGTTATGTTCTATTGAATGTATTGGGAGCAAAGAGAGGGTTCATTTTCAATGAAGTAATTGCAGCTGGAAAAGGAAATTAGAACTCCTAGATAAACTGGATACATCAGTTCATGGATTTTCATCACTCACTGCAATTGCAGCGATTCGGATCCCAGCATATTTGTGGTGGGAGAAGGTGTGGTAGCAGACACTGAAATACCAGATTTCAGGCTTGAATCTTTTACAATTAAGAGGATAATTTCTCAGCAAAGTGAAATATTAAGCCAGCTAATTGAGCAGTAATCCTCATAAATGAGAGAAAGCTGATAGGCAGAGGGAGGAGAGTTCGTCATTAATTCAGACAAAGCTTTTGTGCAGAACTTGGAAGCAATGCAGGGACATAGCTTCTCAACTTCCCATCTGAAGCAAATTAAAGAGTCACTGACAGTTCAGAAACTGAAATTTCTATAAATCTTTTTCCTAGCTTGTATGCAGATGTCATTGTGACTAGAAAAGAGGAGATGCCCTTTTCAATTATTTTAATTACTTAATGCCTATGATTGCACTTCACTAATTTAGTCTGTCCCTTCTGTCAGTTCCTGAAGTGTTCAGTAGTCCTTTCAGAGATATAGAAATTCTCACCTTAATTCTTTAAGAGATTTCAGATGACTTTTTCAGTACAGAATTTAAGTCTCCCTGATGAAAAGCAGTATCTAACAGCCTGTTGTGACAGTACACTGCAAGGTAAGGCTCCAGGGAAGCTCACTGCATGTCACTGAAGTTGCAATGGGAACATAAGTAGGCAGAATGCAAATATCTAACTGGAGTTTAACCAAAAGATTGACAGCATCACTTGCTTTTGCCAAAAAACACACCACGGGGTTTAAACTAACTGGAACAGCAAGCAATAGAGATTCTGTATCATCTGGAAGGTGGCAAAGCCAGCTTTGATGGCATGCTTGGTGTCAGTGAGTAACTTTGTATTGCACCCTGCGGTGTGTTGGTGATAACCCAGGCTGCCATGGGTGTGGAGAGCTAGTTTGAGGTATGGGAAGTTAGTCTTGCCTTGGCAGCACAAAACTTGATACGAACTAATTCACTTTGTTTCATGTCAGGATTTAACAATCCACATCTCCACGTGTTACACAAAACAATATGCTGCTTTCTTCAGCTTCTTGGCAGCATAAATAAGCTTGCACTGATGTACAAGGCTGCTTGAGTTGTTTTTCCCAAGCTTTAAGCCTTGTTCTGTTATAACATTAGACAACCTTTTCTCAGAATAGTTATATTGTAAGAGGATAGTAATATATCTTGAAGAAATATTTCCATTTTCTACTCCATCAGAGGTTATTTCATTTTTGGTTTTTTTGTTTGTTTTCTTTTACCCCAACTTTATGGTAAGGGATTTTATTAATACTCGGACAGTTCACTGGTGGAAAAGAAGGGGATTGAAAATGCATAATGAGGTTTGCAATAACATCTAGTGGAAATAGCTTCCAAATTCTGACTGCCTCTTGGTGAGCCCTGAGCCTCCAATTCCCAGGCTGGATTAAAAATCCCAGCCTGTAAGGTCAGTATCTGTTAAGGCCAAGGTATATTGCTATTTTGACATCCTGGAATCCCTTAGTTATGCATTCTTGTTCAGAATAAGAAGAGAAGCTATTGCAAATATGTGGAATTTGTTTCAATTGGTGTTGAGCTTATTTTAATATTTAAGGATTGCATTATATGGCATAGAAAATGCTTTCAGGACAGTTTTCCACATTCTTTCAATAACAGGAAAAACCATTTGCTTTCACCGAAGCTGGGTTTTTACTCATTTTAAAATTGAACTGTCTTTTATGGATATACAGAGAGATAATTATTTTACAAAAAATTGGATAATTTTATGTATTTTAAACTAAATTCCTCTCCCAATTTTGAATAAATGAAAAGTAACTTATAGACTTCTTTGTCATTTATTCAAACTGTAATAAGAATTTACTTAAAAAAATTAACAGATGATGCTTTATTTGATGATCTCTGAAATAATATGCTGTTAGAGGTTACATACCAGATAATACAAAGCAAAGCATTATACTGCTTGTTAGCAATTTGGCCAAAATTCTGGCCAAATTGCTAAATTTTCAAAATTTAAAATGACTGAGCATGGAGATGGACTTGTTCCACTAGGGCAGATCCCCACCAGTTTAATGTTCAAGAACTTTGCTAGGTTATTTTTTTGAGTGGGACACTGCATGAAGAATTTGAATTCAAATTGTCCCTCTTCATCAAAAAGAAAATTATATTAAATAACCATGCCAGTAGCACGACTGTTTGCTGTGAAGTGTTTGTTTATAAGCTGGTTGCTGTCTTGTTAACAAAATGATGTTTTCTCTTTCAGGTTATGGTTTTGTTGACTTTGACAGCCCAGCAGCTGCTCAGAAGGCAGTTTCTGCTTTAAAGGCCAGTGGAGTCCAAGCACAGATGGCAAAGGTGAGTTCAAATATCCAGCTAATTCTTGCAGTGGGTTGTGAAGGTGAACAAACTTATACAGTGGCACAACAAAGGCAGTGTGGAGTTTCCAGCTGCAGAGCCCTTTACAGGGAGCACAGTCCTCAAGTCATGTGATTATTAAGGTAATAAAATGGAGACTTTTGACTCCATATCCCAAATAAACTAAACTAATTAAAGAATCATAATATTGTAAAGTCTCCAAACTAGTTTCATTTATCAATTTATTCATAATTGTCTTTTCCATTGGCTTCATCAAACAAAAGTTTAGCAATAATTTGTAAAATCTACAGCAGGCTTAACGAATTGGTTTACAGCACAAAGGTAAGAAAATTTTCATAGATTGTCTGTTTTGTTCCTGAGGGTTAGAAGCCTTGTGATTTAGGGATTAATTTTTAAGTATGCCAGCGCAAAATTTAACCTTTGAACTTTGTTTCAGCTCTTCTAGTATATTTTCTGCTAATATAAGTAAAATCTGAATCTGAGCATTCATGATAGATGTCTTGAAATTCTTAGCCAGCTCTTGCCTGATCTATTTTTGCAACAAGGCAAACCCAAGAATTACTAAAAAATAACAGAATGAGAGCTATCTTCTTTTTCTCTAATTTTTAATGAACCTTGCCTCTAAACCAGCTTAGTAGCCAAATGTGATCTTCAGAGCATCTTCAGTGCTCTTTTATGAAATTAGGGAGATGATACTTTAGTAATGATACCGTCATGCATTCTTGTTGGGTCAGATGGCCTGTTTCCAAAAGAGAGCCATAAACACCTCTACAAATTTGTTAACTAAAGAAAATATTACCAGTATAATCTGTTGATATAATTCTGGTACCTCTTAAAGCAAATTTATTTTTAGTTTAAAAATGATATGCTTATTAAAAAAACCTAAAATCTGGTAATCTCAGAGGCTTTTTTATTAAAGTAGTCTGTTAAAAATCGAGCAAATCTTTTATAGTTGTCCACTAGGTACAGATTTTTTTCAGATGAGATATTTTCCACAGCTTCTCAGCTGAAGAGAACAGTTAAGCTAACAACATAAATGTCTTTGGATGGATTCCAGAGCAACAAAATGGAAACCATATGCTTCATACTTAATGCGTTTCATTACAGCCATGACACAAACATACATGCTTACTGGAAAACACTTGGAATGTTTTTCCTTTTATAAGGTTTTTTGTATGCTTAATAAAAGTCATTTATTTAATCTTTAGGTTTTAGGTGATCACTTTAAAATATACCCCAGATTTTACAAAGTTCTGTCTACCATCTTATGAATATAATACCTAGGTAGGAGCTGCAAAGAGATTTTGAAGTCATGTGAATTCATTTTCTTAATGGACTTTAATGTCTGATTAAATTGTTTTCTTGAGTATATGGAGAAGCTCTAATAATTAACCATAGTAACCTAATGAACTGATGAATAGTTTTTTATTGTTTTTATAGTATATATTTCTGAGCTCATTTCCTCTGACAGTTGCAAGATTGGTAATATTTGTTTTTGTTAGCGTTAATGAAAAAATATGCACCAGAATATCCTGCAGTTTTGGGTATTTTTCTGATCCTGTGTCAAGCTTGATGACCTGTGGGAAACCTGTAGCTGTAAGGTTTGCATCCAGTGAAACTTGTTCTGCTTCTTAACACAGAGAGGATGTTAGTAAAGAGAGAATTACTAAAAAGACCAACCCCAAAACCAGCCCAGTGAACAGTACGACAACAGTCATTTAGTGACTATGACTTTGAGTGCTTTGGTTCTTGTCTATTTTGAGCCATTGGATTTTTTTTTCCCCTGGGCAGTGCTGCTCTTCTTTTGTCTGAAAAATCCTATCTCCACTTAGATGCTTCAGACTGGGAAAGGCCAGTCATAGTTGCCTTGGCACAATTAGCAAATCATGCCCTTCACATGCAAGACACTAAAAAAGTTTGTGTTTGTGTGTTCAGTATTTTATCCTTTTGCATGTGACCACCTGTGCCATGGGGGGTGGTCCTGCAGTGACAGTGCTTCAGCCTCAGGCTTAAGCCTGAGTGTCACAGAGAAGGATTTGGGTTTCCTGGCTGTCTGGGCAATTGATTTCCTTACTGACCACCGTAGCTGCTGCAGTTTCAAAGAGGAAATCCATGCCTGTTGATGTGATTTACCCATGGAAGATGTTGTAATTACTCTGTGCCCAGGGTGTCAGGAGCAGCAGGGCTCCTCAGTGCTCTCACCCTGCCCCCAGATGTGGTTCCTGACCTGCAGCAGCTGAACAGGGAGGAAAATGTTATTGCTGTGGCCATGTTCTGACTCTGGCTGCCATGAAGTCCTTTTTGCAGTGTCCTGCTGTAGCTCTAGGTCAGTGAGTTAAAAGCTACTCACATCAGCAAGTTAATTCACAAATTCTACTTAAGTGAAGGTGGTTCAGATTTTTATATATTAAAATTTTTGGTTTTTTAGAGTTAACTTCAAATTACAGTTGTATTATTTTTCAAAATATTAAATAGTGAATTACAACATCATTATTTATTTATTCATTTATTTATTATTATTTTATTTTCCTATCTGTGGGGTAAAATCATGCTTTACTTGGCAGTCTACTTCCAAGTTGATCTGACTTGAGGAAAATCCCACTTGCTGTGTTTTGCTGCTGCTGAGTAGAGTGGGAAGACCCAGGGCCCAAGATACAGCTTAAAGCCAAATCCTGCCAAATCTGTTCAGGGGTCACTCTTGGTGGCGTGGTGGCCACCACTCAGGAGATGCCACAATAATGGAAGCCTGTGTCAGTCCATTGGTCATGAAGTACCATGTCTTCAGCTAATCTGCTCTTTCTGAGATCTGAATTGGGAACCCTTGGCTAAGACAAAGAAGGCTGGAAAGAGTTTTACTTTGTCCTGGTTAACAGAGTCTTCAGGTCACTGCTGAAACAAATGTTTTCAGTGTTTCCTTTTGGCCAGAAAGTGTGGCTAAGAGCTCATATAAGATGATAATTGCATAGCAAAGGGATGGGAGTAGTTTTTGGATAGAAGTTTAAAATGGCTTTAGCAAGCTATTACCCCTCTCCTCTCTTCCATTTGAGTATTGCTAGTGGTAAGTGCATCTTTTTCAGGGTATGTAAGTGGCTGTGGAAGGAGATCAGATGATGTGAGCTGTACTGGTAGCCAGCTTGTTTCAGGACCCACTGGTACAAACTAGTAGATCATCTCTTATTCAACAGATCAAAGAGCAAATACATGTCTTGCAAGACTAGTGTCGTTTCTAAGCTAGTTAGTAACTGCTGGGTGTCCAATTTTTATTTTCATTCCTTTTAATTTATTGAAATTTCTTTTCTTAGTTTATTGTTCTTGCTCCTAGAGGATCATAAATTTAAAAGCTGTGATTTTGTAGCGCTGTGCAGTCTTAGGTAAGATTAGTAGTAGTATCGAAAAGCTCTGACCATTTTGTTTTTTAGAAAATTTGTGGTTCCTGTCAGGGTGTTTCTTCTTAGAGCCCTCTTCTCTTCCTACCACTCTACAGCTAAAAGTGAGATAACTCTAGGTTTCTACATTATTCAGAGCAGACAGACAGTGACTTTGTGTATAGGAAGATAGATGCACACAGAAAATCCACTATATATTGGTATTTTGAATGGAAATTTAAAATACTGAGGGTCTGTAAGGATGTTTTAGAAACGGTGAAGTATAAATGCTACGGAGATATCAGACACCTAAATTCTCATAGGATTTGACTTTGAGGTTAACATAAAGCATTCAAGTCACTGCTCAGACCAAGTTCTTTCCCATCAAATGGGATTAGCCGAATTCACTTACAGCTACAGCAGCAACTGTTTCAAATAGAAAGTTGACTAGTTCTTACTTTCTGAATGTAAACTAATGTATAAATAGAAAAGGTAAAAAAGAGCCACTAAATGAGAATCGTTAATAAAACCCACTGTTCTTCTCATCTTTCTGTCTAGCAAATTTAAGACAGGAAGAGAATCATTGTGTTTGTAGCCCAGATAAAGTCAGCAAGATAATATCTATGTTATACTCTACAATGTAGAGCTGCACAAGCCAGCTGGAACTCCAGTATGGCTCTGCCCGCTCAGACTTCATTGAGTGTTAACTCCTTCCTGGCATGGCAGGGACATTTGTACAACCAAATTGTCCATCTCCTGGTAGGCTGACAGATTTCTGAGATAATAGTGAAAGGCTTATAGCTACTAAAACTGTTCTACATGAAGAATTACCAGTTTTTGCACAGAGCTTGCAATGTACTTTAGGCATCACAAGAAAGATTAATGGATGTCTCACAACTGAACTTCAACCATGTGTTTAAAATTAGTGTAGTGTCCTCTCTTTAAAATGATTTAGCTGTCCAAGTCCAACACAGCTGCTGTGGACTCAATGACCCTCATTCTCGACCCTTTGTTGTTGAAGACGTCTTCTCATGTCCCTTCAATTCTGTCTCCTTATGAGATTTGTAGTTCTTCTGTATGTACAGCTTTGCTATAAGATAGTCAAGATAATTCATAACTTAAACGATTGATATTCATTACTTTCCAGTTTGTGTTTTCTTGTCTTTTTTGTTTTTTTCCTATGGAAGAATAAATTTACCTTTAGAAAACATACACTGCTTACAATAGAAGCCATGAAAGTACATGGAAGATTTCTGTGGTCAGTGAGACTTGTTAATTTGAGCCAAGGAATGCTGTTCTATGTACTAATGTGCATTTTTGTGGGAAGACTCACTGTTTATCCATTCGAAGATTTCCCCAGAGTTGCAATTTTTAGGACTTAGGGGTTCAGATTCATAATGTTAAAATTTCCTCCTCCTTAAAGTCTTCGCTTCCACCATCACAATGAAGTGTGGTCCTGCTTATTTGTATTAGCTCTCACATTAACATACCACTAAATACTTTCAAATATTTTAAGCTTTTGCAAAAAATTAACAATTGTTTCTTATTTGCCTTGTGTCAGAATAACCATGTGCTAACAATTTAAAGGATGTTCTGATTTAAAGGATGTTCTGTCACATACTGGCTTCCACCATTCTTAAGACAATTTTTATTTCCTGGAGTGATCTACAGGCCCTCAAAGCAAATTGTGGAACTTGTTACATAGGAGTGGGTTTTAGCTTATGATGAGTATAAGCCCATTGTCTGAGTTCAT
Organism: Anthoscopus minutus; assembly: GCA_013399455.1. Classification (NCBI taxonomy): domain Eukaryota; kingdom Metazoa; phylum Chordata; class Aves; order Passeriformes; family Paridae; genus Anthoscopus; species Anthoscopus minutus. The sequence goes on from VWYI01015677.1 coordinate 148,018, forward strand.
ATTGATTCTCTGGAGTACAGAGATTAGCTGAATGTGCAATCTTTATATTTTTCACTTATAGTTACAAAGGCAGAACTGTGAGGTACTTTCCATGTGCCAGTAGCTTTATCTTTCTTTCCTACGTTTTTATGCTTTAAACCTACTCTAGGTGACTTTTTTCCCAAGTGTATTTAGAAAAGATGAATTGTCACACCATATGAAGTGTGAACTTGGGGAGGGAAAATCTGCTTAGCTGCTTGTCCTTATCTTTATAGCAGAAATCAAGGCTTTTCCACAGCTAATAAGCATAATGTATTGAAGGCAGCTCTTCCTTTATGTTGCAGATGAAGAACATGGTTTTAAATGAGCAAAAATGGGAAACAGCTAACTTTTTTAAGGTTCAGTAATGTATTGCTTATAGTACTTGTCATCACTGTGACAACCTTCTGGAGAATTAAATCAGTTTTCATTCCTACAGAGCAAAGTAAGAAAAATAGTTTGGGTTACCATGGTAGCTAGTGTGCTTAATCTAGCTGGAGAAGGTAGGCACATTGCAATTTTTTTATTCTGCATCTGGGCTTCTGAATGCCAAAGAACAGATGACAGGCAAACTGGAGCTAACCAAGTAGATTTCTACAGCAGTTTTTAGCAACTGTCTTGAAAAGTTTTCTTTTTACCTAGTTTCTACCACTTTTATTAGGTAATAGTATTAAATCCTACTGTAACAGATTTTAAATAAATATAATAAATTTTTCGCCTTATATTCATAAAAGTTCTTAGACGTCATTGTAAAATAAGTTGAAGGTAAGCCAGATTTTGCTTACCTGGCAGCCAAATTATTATCACTTCAGGAATTGCATGGACACTAAATAGACAGTTAACAATCACTTACCTTGAGTTAAGAGCTTCAATCCAAAAAAGTCTTATCTTAGTTGCTAAGTAGTGCTGTGACTTGTTCTGACAAGGGTCTGGTGCCTTCTTATGGACTGTGGTGGGCTCATTCAGAGCTCCCAGGGAGCACCTTTGTGCCCTTTGGGAAAAGGAAAGCAAAATCACAGAGAAATAAAAAAAGAATCTATTAATGTAGTGATAGTCAGATTGATCACAATGCTTATTGTGGTTAAATTCCTCTTCTTAACACAAATGTGCCTGTAAAAATAAATTTAAATTTTGAGTGTATTAATCATACGGAGTTCTGGGGAACAAGTGAAGATTATGGTAGTGATTTCTCCCTGAATTGTGTTGTTAATAGTCTGTGGTTGGACAGTATTAAAACTGGCTGAGACATATTTCAGTGAGACACTGGCCAATTGTAAATTTTAAAGTAGTATCTATATATGAAGGCAGACAAGCATTTAATCCCTTCCCTATCAGGCAGAGGATCTTCCATGCTGTGAGCAGTGCCTGGTCACATGTTTCTGAATGGCTATCTGTTCACTCTGACCTTACACAGGGCAACAGAAAACAGATGTCTTTGCCTTTTGCCAAGTTGCTTGCTCACAATTTAGGAACAATTCCACACGCACAGGGAGGTTTTTGTTAATTTCTTTCAGATGATGGTAGAGCACTTTACATTATGTAGGAATCCCAATCACCTCTTTCTACAGAAGGAAATATTAACAGTTGATCATTCCCATCACTTTTGTAAGAAATGCTGTGTCTTATAAGAGGTCTTTGGGAAGCAGTATGTTACTCTGCAAGAGCTCTGCTCTGCACCTTTATGTTACATTCTGGTAGAGAACCTCTGGAGATGCTGAAGGTGGAGCTGAAGGTGTTTGGTGAGAAGAGACTGATAGAAACTTGATGACTTGCATTGCTAAAAAAAGACTTGCTGGTTTCCTCAGTAATATGGATACTTACAGTAGCCCACAAATTCCCTGGTATTGTCCATAATCTGAAAATGCTGAGCAATTTCAGCATCTTCTGAAGGTTCTGTTAACTAAGGAAAAAGAACCCTGCATGAGATATGAAGACACGCAAATTAAGCAGTTTCCCTAAATTGTATAGAATTAAAAAAAAATTATATTCAGTAGTTTATATGTTAATGGTGGCTTGCTGCCCAAAATTAGGGAACTTTCCGCTGACTTTAGTAAATATTTTTTATCATTTCCATAAAATGGTACAAATAATTTCAAGAGATCTAAGGTATATAAGGGGAAAGTGGTGTATACAATTTCATAGATTTTAAGCAGAGGAACACCTACCTTAAAGTCCTAAGAATAATTACAGTGTATAGGCAAGGTTTAAGCTGAGCTATGTTTGAAGGTATTTTTGCTGATTTCACTTTTTTTTTTTAAATTCCAAATGAGGAATTAAAAACTCAGGTATCAAATGAATTATTTTTCTTTTCTGAGACAGAACAGTAAAAACTCTGTGAATTAAGTGGTGGTGAGACAGGTTTTGGTAAGGAAGAAAGTCACAGAACTTTAAGTATTAAACTCCTGCTTGCCAGAGAGATAGAAGACTTAAATAATTTGTCTTTCTCCTAACTTTCTGATTTTTAACTGTTAACATGTAACCATCTTCCATGACAAACTCTTGTATAAAGGCAAACATAAGTTTGTACAGTGCCTTTTCTGTAAGATAGCATAGAGATGGAAGGAGAATCCAAGCTGTGGATGCTATTTGGAAGTCATCTTGGAAATCCAGTGTGTTGTAAGGGGAAGGAACTAACTTGCTCCTTACCATCTCCCAAAATGTACCCAAATAGCTGTTTCAAGGTTTAATAGCTTTGTGGACATGACAGAAGCTGCATGGTGAAATAAGTTGTTCACAGGAAGAGAGGAGGTGTTTTGCACATTAATTGGTGTAAGTCTTTCACTGTCAAACCATATAAAATTCCAAATACACTCTTGAAAAAAGTTCAGTCTTGCTTTGCATCTATGCCAACAGTAGTAGGGGTTGCAAATGCATGTTGTAAATGATCCCTTTTGTGAACCAATGGCAGTCTCTTTCTTTTCTTGAAAAGTGAAGAAGTGAATTAAATTAATCTCTCCTGACCTAGCTGGACTGCGTGATCTTTATGGGTCCCTTACAGCTTGAGATATTCTGTGGTTCTGTGATTTATCATTAAAGCTGAACTGCTGCTCTTCCCCAGGGTGGCTGTGGGTTTGCACCTGCAGTGCAGATACCACCTCAATGCACTGTGGAATGTGTTTGTTGGCATTTCAACTATTTTTCTGGAAGAATGGCAGATGGAAGAAATTTCAAGTTGTATTCCAGGATTTCAGTGAGACATCCTCATCTGTTGGCAGCTTTTTTGCTTTCCATTTCCCTCCTGTGCCTGCCATCTTTACCAATTCTAGCTGTGGGTGTGTGTAGAAGTGTCTTCAAACTCCCCTTTGTCTGCTGTGGTCTGTGTGTTCCATCAAAGGATCAAATCAGAAGTAACTGAATCCCTGGGAGTATTCAGGCTGTACTAGACTGAAGTGGAAAAAGGGTCAGGGAAGCAGAAGTACTTTCCAGTCAGCCATTCAGCATGTACCTGACCAAACCCCAATAATTAATAATGCAAAATACAGATTGTTTCATGGGCCAGAAGTAAAATTTTTCCATCACAAAATGTTTTCTGTTCAGAGAAAGCAATTTCCTTAGAAGAATTTGCTCAGATGCACTTCTTTTTTCCCAGGAGCTTTGTAGTGTGGGTTAGTGGTGAAGTTGCTAATATTCTTCCAACGTGGATCATTGCCTTCCCTTACAATAATGTTACATGATTTTATGGCAGGAAGTTTTCTCTGGTAGGTGGATTAGTACAAGCATCTAATGCCCAGCATGTGCAGCGAATGGCAGCAGGTCCTTGTGCCCCTTTTGGCAGGGGAAGTTTATGGTCTCATCCTGACTAAAGTGCCAGGATAATGTGGGAATCTGGTAAGCCCTGGGCTGCAACAGGAGCCTGAGATAAAGGGAGTGTGCTCTACTCAATTACCTAAACAGCTTTCTCTGAGTTTCTGCACTTGACTGAATTTCTTTCTCTCTTGGGTGATTCTGAATGTAATCTTTTGTTTATTTGTTTTTTGTTATTGTTTTTTGGATTTTTGCATGTGAATTACTACTGTGAACATGGGGCCTTTTTTATCTTTTCAGATGTTTGAATTTTTATATTTTCGGTTATTCTAGAATAAAAACATTAAGAAATTAAATAAAAATATGCAAAGAGTCTGGCTTTCCAGCTGATATACTGGGTTAGATTATTTAGGGAAGTTTTAGGATATTTGCTTGCAATATATTTTACAGCCTATAATAAAAAGCAAAACATTCAAAACTTTTCCTTTAAAATATTATTTGGAATTTCAGAAAATCTTGCTATGGCTACAATTTTGTTATGCCAATGCCTGAAACCTCCTTTAAAGCTTTTGCTAATAGGACTCATTAAAGAAGGAAGTTAAAGCTACATATCTCAAGGTGCAAAACAGAATTGCCTAATACTAAGTAACAAACTGGTTCTAACACTGTGAAAGCTGTTCTTCATCTCACATTCCTGCCTGAAGAAATTTGAGCTGAATGTCAAGATGTAACTACTGTAATGCTGCTCAGTAATTAATATTAATGTCAGCTCTGGCCTCACAGTGAATCCATATTCTTGTCTTCTCTTTCCGTTGATTTTTCTAATATGAAAAAGAATTCAGATATCCTATGAAGATAATTTGAACCCCAGACTTGTCTGTATGCTGTATAGATTCAGTATTATTTTGGAAGGGGGATGTCTCCACTAGGTAACAAAAGAAATATTGTACAGGGTAATCTAATGCCATTTGTAATGGACCATAAAGGGGCCAATGAGGGCAACACTTGGGAGCTGGAAAAGGTTGTTTTGTAAGGAGTGTGGAATTTTGCTGTGGCTAGGAATTGCAGTCATACAAGTGGCAGAGGCATGCACATCAAGAAGATGTAATGGAAGAAAATTTCCCTCCTATAGGTCTTTTATTCAAATTTCTTTTAAAACCCAAAACCCTTTTGGGAAACTTCAAACATTAACTCTTTTGAACTGAATGTGAGTGAGCCTTGGGGTAAAATTGCAAATAAGTAAAGGTTTTTCAGCCTAGAATTCGCTCCCCCATTTTTAATTTTCATCAGTTTTTGGAACAGGATAATTCCTTTCTGTGCCTAAAACTTTTGGCCTCCCCCCAAGTCACAACACTTTTTTTTTTCTCTTTTTTTTCCCCTCCTAGGAAAAACTAACCCAAACTGAGTGATGATATCAAAGATAGCAAATTATAAAATTATACAATAGGCTGCTAAAGTACTGAGATATTATTAATATGAGGACAACTTCAGGACAAATTGATGCCTGATCTGTGTGAGAGGATGTCACCATTCATAATAAAATATAATCACTTTAAGAAATGCTTTAATGGCAGGAGGCAAGTGTTGTGGTTTTGTATGGTTTTGTTTTTGTTGTCTGGCTTGATTCAAGCTTCTCTGCAAGCCAGTCAGCCCTCTTGTACAAAAGGAAAATATAATGTGGACTATGCCATCAAGTATGTTGGGACCAGTAAATATATTAGGACAGTGAGCAGAAACTGATGCACAGAGAATTCCACCTGCAAATGAGGCTAAACTTCTTTATTGTGCAGTGGCTGGGCACTGAAACAGATTGCCCAGAGAAACTGTGGAGTGTCCCTCATTGGAGATATCCAAGAATTGTCTGAACACAATCCTGTGCAGTGTGATCTAGGATGATCAGACATGGTCCTTTCCCTGTGATTCAATGAAAATTGTATGTGTATATCAATAAAAATTGATTTCAGATCATATCACTGCTGCTGCCAGAACAGTTCTACTGAATGTGGGCATCCTGCAGAGACTTAAATTTATACCAGGGTAACAGTGTTGACATTGAAGTTTTGCACAGCTTTAATGTCTGTGTCACATCAATCTGTGTAGATTATGAATGTGCATCAGCACAGAGCATGGCCAGTGATCACCAGCATTAAAGAGATGCTTCCTTGCCACAGCTGGGAAATCTGTAAACAAACACTGGAAACCATCAATTTCAACAAAAAAAGGTTTCTTTGAGGTGTCATTTCGTGGTATATACATAGATAACACAAAGTAGTGAGGAGCCTGAGATCAGGGCAAAGATGTGGCTACATTTTTCTCCTCCCTCATTGCTCATCTCCTGGCTGCCCTCCTCTCTCACTTTGTCTGTTTCTAGAGAAAGTTTTTGGAAGACTTTTGTATTGTCTAAATGCATAAACTAAAAGTTTGGTGAAAAGCCAAACATGTTAATGTGTGGAAGGAGACGACAATGTCCCACTCACTTCTGTATCAGCCTATTCTTGTGGTATTATTATGGCAATGTATATAGTCCTGAATCCTTTTTCTCATTTTTTCCTCATATTATTTTCCAATTGTCATCCCAATCTTTTCTTTTCTTAATTTACATCTGGCTTTCTTGGTGCTTTCTACCACTCTTGCATTTATTGTCTACTAATTTCTTTCCTTTATCTAATTTTTAGGGTTTTTTTTTCCTTTCAGAAGAATTTGTAACATGGAGTTTTAACATGGACCATAAACTGGTCAATTATTCACCTTTATCTCTACTTCAAAATGTCAGTGTTAGCAGTAATATGAGAAGGGGAACTTTCTCAGGAATGCTGCCGATAGTGGCAGAAGATGGAGGTCACTAATACTAGGAAAGAGCAGCCTTTACAAAGGGCCTGAGAAGTAAAATTCTACACCACAAGTCATGTGTAATTGTTTTAAATTCAAAATGTCAGGGGCGGCAACAGTAACTGTTGGTTTTAATTCTCTTTCAGCAACAAGAACAAGACCCGACAAACTTATACATTTCCAATCTGCCTCTTTCCATGGATGAGCAGGAGCTTGAGAACATGCTGAAGCCCTTTGGGCAGGTTATCTCCACGAGGATACTGCGGGACTCGAGTGGGACAAGCCGTGGTGTGGGCTTTGCAAGGTACTTCAGTGATGGTAGTCGTGCTGGCAGCCTGTTTCCTCTGTTTTGATTGAAAATGCAAGAATAGGTGGGAAAGGCAGAAATTACTGAAAATTATAAAGTTTGTAAAGAGAAGGGAGATTAAGATGGAGTTATCCAGCAAGGTTTTGTTAATTCTTCCTTTGGTAAAGCTGTGTCTCATCTTGCTTAGATGGCTAAATCTAAATTTATTGCTCTTACTGGACAATTATCTAGAATGAGAATTCACTCTAAACCACTTCCTTCTTTCTGTACTTCTCCTTTCTCCTCTCTCCCTGAACCAGTAAGCAAGAGTTGTATGTGATGCTTCACAGAGACTTCTCCTGTGACTTTTCTGGCTGTTGAAGTTTGAATCCCAGGCAGCAGACCAGAAAGAAGAACCTTCTTCCCAAGCTCCATGCCTTTTCTTTTTTGTTTTTCTTCATTAATTCCTTGGAGAAATGAAAAATCATTGTCCTTTGAACATCAGCCCTTTGAATTTTCAGGCTCATTAAATGATGTCTGCTGGGAAAGAAAATATTTTTATTCACTTAGAGTAAATCTCATCTTAAAATATTTGTGTGTGAAGTCAAATATCTTGCCCAAATCAACAAGAACAGTTTCCATACTGATCTATGGAAAAAAGTATTTTCCATAGATGAGTAGATACCTCCCAAATATTCTGTCTATATGAATCTACTTTTTCTCCAGTTAATGCAGTTATTTTTCCTGGAATCTCTTCATCAAAGTCTTTTCTGTGCCATTTTTGTTTATCTAATAAATCTATGCTATAAACCTAGAATAACAATCAAAATGCAGAGGCTTTAAATTGAAGGTTTCTATTATCAAAAATAAAAGCATGCTGCAAGCAAAGAATTGGAATTCTCAAAATATATTGTACAATCTCTGTGAAATCAAATTTCAGTAATTCATATGTTCAGCCTATATTACAATAGCTCTGTATTTGAATAAATAGCAGAGTCTAAAATTAGTGCACAGAAAAGAACTGAACAACTTTGTTTCCTGATGAAGCCTAACTTTTTAGGGATTGGTTTCCTGTAAGTCATAGCACTATGATTTTTATTTTTCTTTTTTTTAAATTTCTCCCCCCACGAGCCTCCTGACCCCCAAATTTATATGTTTGTCAAACTGTCCAGTTTCAAGAAGGTATAACAAAGGAACAAAATTAGAAATAATAGAACCATTTTAATTATGTGAGAGTGGAAAACCAGCAAGTTTGGGCTTCTAAAAATTTCTTCCTGTCTTCTTTGAAAAAAATCAACAAATGTTTGTAATATTTTTGGTGCAAAATTAACTGGGCATTTTAATTTCATTAATATACATGTGTTATATATGTAGCTTTCCTTTTGGTACTATGAAGGGTAGAATCCACTAACACTCCCGCTCTATAAGTTATTTTTGTATTAATGTTGTGAGTGAAGTTATTTTTATATAAATGTTTATTTATATACATACATATAGTATACAGAAGTTATAGGATAACTATTGCTTTTATATCTAATTAGAACTTATTTCCTTCTACAAGGTGAACGTTTTTATTGTATTGGAAAATTCTTGGATAAATATAAATTAAAGCTAAAATTTTCAAAAAAAACTGTAGATGTTAAATAAATATTTTAATTTCTTGCATTTGGGAGACTTTTATTAAATTAATATGGAGTAATGTATTTTATCAAGTCCAGACTTGAGTCTTAAACTAAATCATATTGTTTCATGTAAGACAAAAAAAATGAAATAAATAAATAAATAAATAATAAAAAATTATATTTCTTTGATGCAGATCCAATAATCCAGAACTTCTAAAAATTCTCTTGGAGATATTTTTGGAATCATTAGGAAAGTCTCTTGTTCAGTCTGGCTTTTTGTTGATATTGGTTGTTATCTATGCTTGTATTTTGTCAGCCTGTGCAGATATCAGAATTAAAAAGATGCCAGGACATGGTAATTTTTTGTCCTGGTTGTTTGCTGCTGAGGTCATTGGCTTAATTTGTGGATATGAATTACAGAACTCGATGAACAAAAGAAAAGAAATTATCTGTTCAACATTAACCAAACATCATCTTCAAGGCAGCTAACAAAGAAGTTATTTGTTATAATAGCTGTTGTTGTAATGGAGTTCCTCCATCGTTCACTGTGGCTGAGTCCAGGCTGGTGGCTGGGGCTGGCACATCTGCACTGCAGGTGAGGGTGCAGCTGCAGCCTCCAGAGCCTCTCCCAGGCCAGCAGCTGTCTGCCCAGTCTGTTAAGTCCAGATCTAACAACATAAGTGCACAAACCTGTTCAAGGTTTTGGATCCGTTCTCAGTAGCCATCACAGTTGGGCTGGTATTGGCTCCTGTTTTGAGCTCGGAGACAATTAAGAGCCAGGTGCATCATTTAGTCGAGATGATGTGTATAAGCTAAAAGCTGCCAAGTCAGTTTGGGTCATGCAGTCAGGCAGGTTTATATTTGAGTTTATTACACTTAAACTGTACAGACAGTTCTGAATCCTCTCTTAAGAGTGGCATTAACCTTTGCTGCATGCAGCATTACTGCTAAGGATTCAGTTATGAGTGACAGTGAGTCAGTCCTTCTGCTTCTTTCCAGACAAGAGAGGTACTTCAGGCAGCTTGGCCAGCTATAGTATAATTTCTGGGTAAATAAGAGTATTATTTTCACTTTGGCACTGACTTTGGTCTCAGAGTGCATAAAGTGTTGATTGAGTTTGGCTTTACCTTCCTGAAGTTGTATATTCTTAGAAAACATCTTCATTGTTCACACATGGGAAAGCAAGCCACAGCAGTGAAGAGGGAAAAATCAAGAAATATGATTTGTGAAAAAGCAAGAAATATACTTTAAAAAAAAATTCACAAGCATAGGAATCTGGTTGAGTGTTTAATTTATGTAAATTATTCTTTATTTTCTTAGGATGGAGTCAACAGAAAAATGTGAAGCAGTGATTGCTCATTTTAATGGAAAATTCATAAAGACACCAGCAGGAGTTTCTGGTATGTTGCATATATTTCTTACAAGATGTATGAATGGGCTATTGCTTACATGGTGGAAGCCTGTTACACTGATTGTTGTATCTGGCTTCTCATTTAGAGGCAGGCTTATTAAAATTTAACTGTGTCTTTTTGGATGGCTGTAATGCTTGCTTGGAACACAGTATATCGCTTTTCTGTTGTAAACCTTTTCTAGGAATCTAGTAATGTTCTCCCCTAGCAGAGAAACAAGCAGCTAAATCTACTAACATGTACAAATTTGCATCCCACGTAATTCCAGTTGAAGTGAGAAAACAAATATCTGTATCAGAGCAGAATTTGGCTGATTGTCCATGGACAGGGCTTTTTTCAGAGGCAAAAATGGGCTGGTTTTGTCATCTGTTGATTATTTGTTTGAATTATTTTAGAGAAAGAAATGGAATCTGCAGCAGTGCTTGACATGATCATTCACTGGGGAGCCGCAATTCTCAAGTCAGCATAGGTTTTAAAGTCCTTCAGGAAAGTGGAAGGAGGTCAGCATAGAATGTTGCTTCTAGAAATATTGTGCAAGGCTAAATTCAGAGAAGGCTTAAGTACAATTTTGTTGTCACACCAAGTTCCTCATCAGTTTGTCTGCTTTGTCAGCACTGTTTCTAAGAGACAAAATATGTATTCCATGCATACTGAAAAATGAGGAGAGGAAATTCAGTGCTGCTGAGTAAAATAGAAAGTAGAGAGGACAATAGAGAAGGAAAGAACACATGCCTGACATTCCAGGCAGATTTCAGTAGGCATTTTATTGAGAATCCCAAGTGGGAATTTCACAAATTACACTGTTGATGTGGCTGCCTTTATCCCACTGGTGAAATGCTCTCTGCAGCCAGACCCTGTCACTGAGGAGAAGGAAAGTAGCCCTCAGCAGGCAGACAAGAATGTGGCTTGTTTAGTAAAACTCCAAACATGCCTCATCCCTGAAAGATTGCTCCAGTTTGAGGCAGTCTGTGCTGCTGTAAGGATATAAATGCTTCAGAGAACAGGAAACCACTCCCTTCAGCAAAATTAATCTAATGCTGTATTTTGACTTCCCTGGCCTCGCTTTCACAGACCCTTTTGACAAGGATTAATTGCTGATATTATTATGAAGTTAAAACTTTATTACAAAGTTTTGGTAAATTTAAGCACATTGTTGCATTTGTTACTTTAGTTATATTATAATTTTTTTATTACATTAGGGAAAAATGTTACAGCTTGTGTGTGTATAAACAGTAATGACATTAAAGAGATATAACAGAAACTCCTATTAGTGCTTTTTAGTTTGTTAATTTTTATTTTCCTGTTCTCAATGAATGAGCCATCAAGCATGCCATTGCTAATCATGATTAATCATGATGCTCTGTCTCTGGTGGGTCATTGCTGAAGCTGGAGTTGCACCCTTACATGATGAGGTTCAACTACGTTGAAATAAAAAGTTGCTGCATGGAGTTGTAGGAATGATTTTTGCAGTCTGAAGGAAACATTGAACGTAAAAATGTGATGAATTAGGGACAAGAAATCTGCACAGAACTGTACATTGTCTGAAAGTGGAAATTAGACAGGGGTCTCAAGATGTAATCCACCTCACAGGCTTGAACTTGCAGTGCTTACGTTGCAAAGTAGTTGTCCAGGCTTTCTCTCTAGAACAGATACAGAAAAATACACCTCCAGAGGCTGTCCTTGTGGTTACAAAGGGTGTCTACATCAGTCACTCAGAAATAGATAATTCCAAATGTTTGACAGTCAGTTAAGTGAGATGGGTCTCACCTTCCATGGTACCAAAAAAGAGCATAAGGCAGTTGTGAGAACCTTGGTTTTTAAAGACCCTCTATTTTGCTGTATAAGTACAGCCTCAGCTCTATGTTTCTGTGGTGGCACAGTGAAGTTTCATTGCTCCTTGCAAAGGTTTTTATGGAGTTCAAATTCTTCCCAGAGTTGCACAGCACATAGCAAGCAGCTGTCCAACAATGCCGTCTTATTAGAGAATTCAGCTTATGCATAGTAGTATGCTGCAGTATGCCAAAAAGTGGGGCAGAGTCATGAGGCAACTGTGATTTTGGACTACCTGCAAAGAGAAAACTGGATGGTGGTGGGAAGGCTCTTAAACAAGCAAAGCTTAGAAACCTATTTAGAAATAGATTAGTGACTATTTGGATTATAAAGGATCAAGTTCAAACACATGCAAAACAAAATCATAAAACTGAATCTATGTTTAAATTGAAACATTGTGTCCTAGAAACTTGGCTAAAATCAGCAAACGGGGCTGGCTCTAAAAACACTGTTATCAGGATGAAGAGGGTAGGAGAGATAGGCCTGTAATGAAATAGGTGTGGGAGGAAGAACATTTGTTCAACAAAAACATGCTTTCATAATGCAGCTTTGTTATTTTAACTAAGTTTGGGCTTAAATGGAAGAATGGGTTAAACAGTTATAGAAAACATAAGTGAAACCTCCTCTGGAGCATGAAAAGACACAATAAAAAAAGCCTCTAAGAATCTGGGAGGGCCAGGGATTAACACAGGGTCCTGGAGGAACAAAAATTTCATTCCTTTGATCAAGACCCTGAAATTAGATCAGCTGGTCAGAGCATGGTGCTAAGGCACCAATGTTGTGGGTTTGTATGGGCCATTCACTTAAGATTTGAACTTGGAAGGGATCCACAAGGATCATCAACTCTGAATATTTTGTAAAATCTGTGAATTAGAAGCTTTTACTGCTCTAAGTCCCATTATTTGCAATTGCTGCTAAGAAGCAATATGGGACTAGAAGAGAGCAATGTTTCTTAAAACCTCTTAAAACCACTCAAAATATCCTTCTGTGACAAATTATTAAACCTTGTATGAATTATTAATGTAATCCTGAGCATTATGTTTAAGAGAATACTAGGATAGCGAAAAGTATAATATTTAATTTTTCTTTAAACATGTAAAGCTACCCTGAACTTGGGTTGCACAATTTCTTTTTTAATTCCCCCAGCCTTTGGCAAAAGTTTCTAGCTGTACAGGCTTGCTCTATCATTAAAGTGATGTTTTAATGTCAGAATTCATTAAGTCCTTTATGCTTTGCACTAGAAAATAAGTAATGAGAGTCTCTAAAACATGGAGTTTAATTGAAAACTGACCGAAGGAATAATATTTTTTAACTCTTCTATTGTATTTTTCAGTAACTGCAAGTAGGGTTAATTGAAAAGTTGATAAAATCAGCCATGTAAAGTCAAGGCTGTAAACTCAAGGTCCAACAAAGAACATCAGTTTTGTTCCTGTATTTATAGTATAACCTGGTACAAATTTGGGTATAGACACTGAACAAAGACAAACTGAATTCTAATGTACAGATATGCACAATGTGTCTACAACAATGGTGGACTACCATTGCATTCACATCTCTCTTCTGTAAAAACATTAGCCCTAGAGGAAAGTGATTCAGTGCAGCAGGAGATGGTCAGCACTTTCCACAACCAAGTTTTAAAGCCCTGACCTGATGTTGAAGGCCAGGAAAGCTCATGGTTACAGATCTCCTCCATAGCTGCAGCTTAACAGGCACCTGCAAACCACTGGCAGTGTTGGTTTGCAGTGGGTGTCAGAAGAGTGGCCATGTTAAATGTGGCGTCCTAGCTGCAAAAGTTTAACTCCACCATAAGTTGTAGCCATTTACATCAGGTACCTCTCAGCTGTGAATTCAACTCTGGATATTTTCACTCTGCCTTTGTCTTGCACATACAGACAAGTCACTGAGTGATTAATGATCTGCTTCAACACTAGGCCTGCGTAGTTCCCAGCAATTAAACAATAAAAATGACTCTCCCTTCCTTCCTGTTCTACAAAAGATTGCTTAACTGGTCTGTAGGACTTGTTAGAGCTTTCTATTCAAATATGTATCTATTATATGCATGCTCTTTTATGCAAGAGAGAGAGTATGTTGCATATTCATGAAAAAGATGAGAAAAGGCAAACTGAAGAAATAAGGTTCGGATTTAATTTTGAAGAGAGTAAATTCATTTTTTGGTGGGAGGGAGATGAGTAGGTCAAGATAAACCCAAGAAGGTTTATCTCCTTCTCATGACCCTCCCTCCGGTGGCCATCATTCGTTGTGTTGTTGCAGGAATGAACGCGGTACTATTCAGGTCACGCGCATGGAAGAGCAGCCAAAAATTGCAGTTGGGCTTTCAACTGGGGCTGTCCCCACTGCCAGCTTTCAGATCTTGAAGCACAATCAGGGAAGGCAAATGCTGTACAGCCTGCTCACAGCAGCTGCTGGTATTAAGTAGATGGTCTGCATGGGGTTTTTTTAGTGTGAGTTGGAGCGTTCACAGCATTTGGCATCTTTGATAGGTGCAGTGAGGAGCAAGGGAAGGTGGAAGGTCAGAGAAACAAGGATTCCCATGGCTGGATCTGTATTCAGTCAGATGGAACACTAGCTTTTAGTAAATAATGAATTGATAGCTTTTTAAATATTTGGGTTTCTTCATTGATGCAGGTTTTGGATATTACGTATGCAAAATCCAGTCCATGTGGACTGTTTATTTATTTATTCATTTATTCTTACTCTTTAAATTTGTTGAGAATTTTTACAATGCAACACAGAAGAAGTTTAATCATCTAAAATATAGCTGTTTTATCTACTAACAAAATATTCATATTTATTCTTACAATAGGTTTTTATGAACATTTTATTCAAACAGTTGGACAGTTTTACTCTACTTTTTTTTTAAAAAAAAGGTCTTTATGTTGAGACAATGGGAAATGCAAGCACAATGCTTTCAGAAAAGTTTTTTACAGTTCATTGCAGGGATTTTTAATGAAAGCATAATGCAGCTCTAACTAAAACGTTTACTACCTGTGAGTGCTATAATACAGAATGACAGGGCTAGAAACCTTTTTTTGATGTCTTTCTGTAGTGCTCTCATGGCAGAGAAGTTGAATTTTGAAATGAAATTTTTGTTTCATCCAAAATTTTATAGTGCATATTTTGGAAGTCACATATGCTCCTCACAAAACTAGATTTTTTTAAATAATGTGTAAGTAGCCAAAGATATTTAACTTGGGAAAGAGCTTTTTTTCATTTTAGGCAGTTAACTTCAGTATTTGGACCTCCTCTCAGTATCCAATGGATTTTTATTTTCCACACTGTGTAAGATCAATCAACATAATTTCAGACCAGAACCTGACAAATTTATCCATATTGGCTAACATATTCTGAGATTACTTCCTTCTATTGCAACAGAACTGTATATGGACTAAAATGCTGTGTGCTATGCCCAAGGTTATTTGATACAGCTTTTATAAAGCAACATCAAATCATCCATCACCATATATATAGTATCTTTTTGCTCCAAATATGTTGAAACAGAAGTTGCTTCACTTAACAGAAGACCTCAAAGTAAAACTCAGATTTGGGAATGCCAGAAATCCCTTCAGAAATTCAAGCTTTTGAAGACAGTATTTTCCAGTTTGTCTCCTACTGTAGGGTTTCTGTTATTTCCTTGTTCATTTACTCCATCATCCATACATCTCCTATATTTTTCCAGTGTCATTAGCCTAACCTTTTCCTGGTTTATTTTATTATTATAGGATTTTAATTACCATTCTCTGAGGGATAAAACATTTTAAATTAGTTTGGTTGTCATGTTTAATGTTATAGTCTGACACTCTATATAACAGCACACAGGTAGGAGAGGTGCAGGTCTCTAACCTGTGTGATCAGTGCTGGAGATGAGACAGGGAACCACACACCAGTTCTGTCTCTCTTTTTTACAGAGAAGACTGTCAAAAGATATGTCATGCAGGAAATGGATATTTTTCCAGTAGAACCAGAGCTAGTATTTTAGGTGTGACATCCAAAGCCAGGGATGACTGGGCCATTAATGCTTGTTTTGTGCCAAAGTTTTAAAAGTCAAGTTCTTTGCGAGCTTATGTATCTCTGAGGTTTCCAGTACCAGTCATCTTTTGCAAATGCAGACGGGGTGAAGAGTCATCAGCACTCACCATGGTTATATTAATAGATTTTGTTGAAAATTTTTCTTAGGGTTGTTTTTTTGCAGGTGGCCTTCCCACCCCATGTGTTTACTCTGCATTTGAAAACTTGTATGTTTTCAGGTCCAGCCATGTCTCATGAAGATGTTTCCAAACAGAGAGTGACTGGAGGAGTGTCATGGTAAAGCTTAGACAGCTCATGTGTCAGGAATTATTGGCAGAGAAGTGTTTATATCCAAGTCATAACAGTGCTTCCACCCTGTGATTTGGGAGGGTGTGGTGTGATGCAGCAGAGCTTGACTTCAGCTATAGGTACTTGGAAATGTGGAAGCTAGGAACAGGAAAAGAAAGAATACTATGCAAACCTTTTCACTGCTTCAATTCTGACATTAAAAATTGAGGTTGTGGTCAGGGTTGTATTAGGAAAAATAATAATAACAATAAGAATAAAGAATAATAAATTATGGTTATGCCATTTCATGGCAGTATGCAAAATACACCAAAAGGACAATCTTGAAGAATTTCTGATTGCATTGGGTGTTCTTTATAGAGCAGAGATAAAATGGGAATGGACAATTGTGGCATTTTCTTGTTGCAAGGTGTCAGGAGATAACGGTGCCTGCCTCTCCCTTGCCAGCTGGAGTAAGTGGATGTACTGTGCCAGCTCTTCCACCTGCTCTGGATGAGTAAAACACTTTTTAAGTTCTGGGACATTACTGAAACCTCCAAGAGGTGGGGAGAGTATGTTATAGACCTTTGGCCAGATTTTTTTCTCCACCCTCCTTAGATATACTTCCAAAGAGACAAAGCTCAGGATTCAGATAGCAGTTCATGTTCAACCCAGACCAAAAGACATATACTCAGGATATACAGACCATGTTTCTTTTCAGCAGGTTTTACAGCAGTCGTTTTAAATCAAATATATGAGACATTCCAGATGCTCTGTGTATGGCAGCTGTCTTTGTGCTATGCTGAACGATTTTTGATGCTGTAGTACAGTTCTGTGTTATTTAACTGCCATATTTTGAATATAACTTGAAGGCATACCTCATTTGGAGAGTTGAGCTCTGTGTATGAATACTACTTCAACTGATTTTTCTTCTTTCTTCTCAGTTCCTGCAGAACCTTTATTGTGCAAGTTTGCCGATGGAGGACAGAAGAAGAGACAGAATCAGAATAAATACATACAGAATGGAAGAGCATGGCACAGAGAAGGCGAGGTGAGACTTGTAAGTCCTTCCTTCAAGCTTTAGTGTGGGTGTGCAATAATGAATACTTAGGAAAATGATAGGCATTGAGACTTCTTGGTTTGGGTCTTTGGCATATTAAAAACGTGCAAGCAACTTTTACCTGACAGTTTGTGTCTCTATAAAAAATATTTAACTGTGTATTTCTTCTGAGGAGAAAAGGCAAAATGTGAAACACTGAGTCCTATTTCATTAAAACAAGCAATAAAATCTTCAACTTGGTCATAATATAAATATAAACTTCAGCTTTCTCATATTATTAAAGTACCAGAAACATAGCTATGCTCGCATACAGTAAATAATAGTTTGATTTATGCAACACTAAAATGTGCACCACTTCCACAAGAATAAAATATGATACCACTACCATGCAGTATTATTATTTTTAGTCAACAGTTGTTTTAATCTTTAATGTTTAAGAGAATAGTTTGATAGACTTACTGTGGTTAGCAAGCCTAGACATGTCCTTCATTTATATTAGACAGGAAAGTTCAAATGTGCCTTCTGAAAAGCCTCATTCATTCTTACAGCTCGTGTATTATAGGCAACACCCTAAAAGAATGATCTGCATGCCCTGAATCTCGAACACACACACGTTCTTTTAGCCAGGTGTTTAATAGATTGCATTTTGTTCCTCATGGTGGGAATATGGAAACTTGTATTCACAATCAATATTGATTAATCTCTTCACTATATAATTACTTCTGTCAATTAACCTTTCTGTAAGTTTTGGTAATAAATTATTTCAATACAAATTTTCAATTAAAAATGAGACAACTAAAGAAAGAATAAGAGAAATAATTTACAATTCAAAGTAATTTTGTCAACTCTTTCTTTTCACTTTTTTTTTAAAGGCTGGAATGACACTCACATATGATCCAACCACAGCTGCTTTACAAAATGGGTATGTTGAGTAACAGCACGCTAAGAAAAAAAAGTTTGCATTATAAAAGATGCACAGAACTAGCATTTAATGAATATTTCTGCATTTTCTAGATTTTATCCATCACCCTACAGTATTACAGCAAACAGAATGATCACTCAGACATCCATTACACCATATATTGCTTCTCCAGTTTCTACATACCAGGTTTGTATTTAGAACTTGGTAGCTGAAATGGTTCATTGGAACTTGTGTTTATTTATCAATTGCTATATCTGGTTTTATGAGGTCTCCAATAACACTTCATTTTAGTGAAGTGGCCTCCTTGTACTGTACATGTACAGCATGAAAGTGACAGCCTGAAAATCTGAGTGTGTGTTTCAGGAAGCACAGGGATTTAATGAGATCCTGGTGTCTTGCAAAACAAATCTCCAACTTGTGCTGATGGCTGAGAGATTTGTAGCCACTTCTGCATTTCACTGGGAGATGTTCCATTTTCTCTCATGAAATTCTTTTAATGTCACTAGTATATCTGAAATAATTGTTCTTTATTTAAAACTTTCTTGGTTTAATTAAATTCATTTTTAAAGATGTTTTTCTATGCATTTTGAGCTTTTCTCTGTTTTTTTCTACGAAAGCCCAACAATAATATCTTATGTAGTTGTACAAAGAAACAGAAACATATTTGACATTAGAGAAGGAAACTTGAAAGAAAGAGCTCAGAGTTTAAATTGCCTTAGCAGTCAAATTCAGTGATTTTTAGATTAGGACTAAAGCATTTAGTAGCCTAGGACAGTATTTCTAGACCAAAGGTTACTTTATTTTGAAAAATAAATCAAGACATAAATTGTGGACATTTTTGGTCTAAAACTTTCTGAAGGGGGATTTTGATAGGTGCCATCTTGAGTCCTCACAAGGGATATTGATATACAGTTCAACACATTGGGAAATTATATGGAATAGTTTTAGCACTTAGATATAGATCTCATAGGAGTCTTCAGTCTTAGGGCAACATACATTTCAGTTTACAAACAACTCGCTTTAAATACAACTAGTGTGGCAGTCTCAGATGTGTGCTCTGTAATTACTACTTGAGATATGCCAATTATGCCTATGTACGCTGAATGATGAGCTATTTTGGCATTTTACTGTTTAACACATAGATGGAGTAAACAGCAGTGATTCAGGTCATAAATAACCCAAACTAATTAAATTTAAAAAGTTCTTACCTCTATGTGTCAGGGGAAGGAGAAGAGGCTGTTTGCTTTCTAGTGAGAGTGACATGCTGTGCTTTCTAATGTGCTGTGTGTGTGAATGAATATGGAAGGGTATGTAAAGGGGAGGGAGAAGGCTAACAGAGGCCCTGTGGGCCATTTCATCAGCTGTGCCTTGCAGAAGTTTCCATGTAGCCTTCAATTCCAAGTGAGGAGGATGAGGAAGAATTGTCTAATATTCTGGACATCCAATGCTGTCTTGCATGAGCAAAGTGTTGTGTAGGAGTTTAAACAGTGTTCTCTGGTGTGAAGGGCAGCTGGATTATTTTTGTATTAATTTCTGAGGTAACTTATGCAACACAATATTTGCTCTCAGCAGATAGTGCTAGATTGTATTTTTCAGTATACTGAATCATTCTGCTTGGTACCGCATTACCTCAGAAATTACAGTAAATTCTTACCCGGAAAAATATTTCAGTAAAATGAACTGCTATTCTTTATTAAAATATAAATTATTTATCAATATAAGACTCTTTGCTATTCAGAATCCAAGTAAAAATTGAAAGTTGGCATGGAAACATACTACTTAGCAATACAGTATTATTTTTTGGGCTTATTGAGATGGGCAGACCACAATCCATTATGTTTCCAGAAATGTAGTTACCAGTATTTCAGTATACATGGCATGGAGCTTAAATTATTGTGGATGGAGTTATTAATATCATTATGCTTGAAGTGACACAGTAATTGGAATTGAAAATTAAATTGAAGTATTCTGTATTGAGGAGGAAGGAGATTCTTGGCCAGAAGAGGAGGTTCTTGGCCACAATTTGAGTATAGTCACATCTTCATTACTGATCCCTTCTCACTGAAACCTGGAGCTTTCTGTCTTGTACACAACAGGACATATCACACAAGCACAGTTCTAGGTTATTTTTTTCTTTGAGGCATGGTATAAACTGCCTCTAGATTTATTCTTATTCAAGTAAACAAATTTAATAAAGTTTTGGCTAGTGTTTGTTTCTGCAGCCCCTGTATACCCAAATGACTGCACTGAGCCAGTTACTATCAGAGTGAGATTAGCCAAAGCTTTAGTCAGGCTGTACCAGTATTTTTGCCATTAAGATTTTGCCTGAGGAAAGGGAGTGTTCCAGTCTTTTCTATTCCATTTTTGAACTCCTGTTTGCTCTTTTCCTAACTGAAAAAGAAAAAAACCCAAACAAACCAACTCTTATTTGAATGTACCAAAAGGAGGCAAGAAATATTTCCATCTTCCAGAAAATACCTCACCTGGATTTTTTTCAAGGCTGTATGTTTTACCTGTCCTGTTCACAGGACTCTGGGAATGATGGTAGGAGGCATTTAAAAGGCTTTAAAAGTGTCCTGCAGCAGTGGTGAGCCTGCTCTGTGTGCGGTGCAGGTCAGATTCCTGCCTTACCTTGCACACCTACAGCAGATGGGGAGGAAACGTTTTTGTCCTTCCCTGTAGTATTTCTTGCAGCACACTTTTTCAAAAAGCTGCTGCAACCAGCTCTTTTTCACTGGGATAACAATATAACCTGTTAGTTTCCCTTTTTATAATTCACTTTGTCATGCAAAGTTAGGCATTCTACTGCAATTGAGGTATTTGGGCAGTCACCCAGATTTTGGAGAGAAAATGTGTTTGTTGCAAGAGCAGGGGCTCCCATCAGTACCTCCTCCTCTTCCTGTGCTTTGGGAATAACACACCACAACACCTCAGAGAAGAACAGTTCTTCTAAATCTTCTCCTTTTTCCCAGAACAAGATTACAGCAGAATTCCTGCTTTTTTTTTTTCCATTGTGAAAATACAGTAATTTATTTTATTCAGATCATACTAGAAAGCAAATGGTGAGATTCCATCCTTCTGAGATTCCAATTACTTTTCCACAAAGGAATTTCTGAGACAGTAAGTGCTTCCTTTTTCAACGTAACAGAAATCTGCCATTCATCTCTTTGGCCCCTTTCATTGTACTTGATAAAGTTTCTGAAACCTGCACTAAAAACATTGTCTTTTGTTCTGAAAGGTGTATGTGCTGGTATATGGTCTCCAAGTCTTGTCTCTGATTTACAGGTTGCAATGAATAGATTTCTCATAGAAATCAATGTTGTTCCACAGAGGGACTTATTGGATTAAAAAGCCAATAAATAAGGGAGGAGGCATGTAACATGATTTAAGTTATTACTATACCTAAGTTAGAGTATTCCAAGAATGTGTAAAATGAAAAATAAAATGCCAATTTTATTCTAGGTTCAGAGTCCTTCTTGGATGCAGCCTCAACCATATATAATGCAGCACCCAGTAAGTTTTTATGCTTCTCCATTGTTATGTTTAACTATTATATAAACACTTTACATACTTTAAACAACAGGAAGTATGTCAATTCCTGCCCAATTACTTCCATGGATCAAAATGAAAAGCTAAACAAAAACAGTAACCTGAGCTGGGCCTCATTTTATTAGGAAAAAAAAGCCACCTTCAGAGTATTAATGTGATGAGGACCATTAGAGAAAACTTCCAAGAGGAAACTTAGTAGTATTGGGTGTTTTCATTTTTGCTTCATTTTATTTTACTTTAAATGGAAAGCACTTTTCAAATGCCAAATGTTTTACATACTGTCTACCTTTTAGGAGCTGAAATTGGAGACCCTGTGTTTTAGAATAGGTCTACAATAGTTCAGACTGGATAATCTGTGAAAGACAGATGCATGTAGCGATATGAATGACATTATGGGCATTCACTTGAGAAAACCTGCATAGCTTGTTCTGGCTTCACCACTCATGAGTAATGCTGGTCTCTCTGCACTTTGGGCTGTGGCATCTGTACCAGAGTGTCAGGCATTCTAATCTCTCCCATGATATTTTGCTTCTTGTCTATGTCATTTGCCAATTAAGTACCATTCCATCTGAGAATTACTGGGTTTCTTGAGATGAGCATTATTAATAATAACAGGCACTTCAATGCATGCACTCCCATAGTTAACAAGTCTGTTTCCAGATATAGAAAGGATATTGTCTTTACTTTAATTAACCTCTCCATGCAGATTAGAGAATGTAAATCTTCTTGGCAGAACATTTTCTTCTTGGGCATGCAGAGAAGGTGATATTGAACCAGAACACCCTCTCACACATTTACTTGTTGCTGTATTTGTGGTTTTTGATGTTAAATACATATATACAGAGCAAGTTTTAACTTCCTTCTCTATTAACATAGATTTTCATAAAACAACATCCTGCAAATAACACTGTTAAAGACAAGAGTTGATATGTTATAATGGTGTATTAGTTTAGGTGTATTTTTTCACAGGTACACAAGATGAGATTTCACAGTTGAAATGCACGACCTAGATTCTAGACTGAAGTTAAGTTTTGGCCTGTGCAAAGACGGGTGCTGTCTTGCTCATTTGCTTTTCAGAGAAGCATGTAGTCTACAGACAGGAAATTCTTTCAGTGTTTGATGTGCCTGTGACTCATTTCATCTACACTGATCACATGGCTGTTTTTCCAAGTATATTCTATACTTCTTTTTTTTTTTCTTTGTAAGGATTAGTTACTGATTCAAAATACTTGCTTTTAGTACACTGCAATTATTTCTGTTAGTTTTGAGCCTCCATTAATTTTAATCAACACCTTCTGCATGCATAAGTCATACAAAGTATTTGGAAATGTGTTTTGTGGAACATTAGTGGTAAAATGAAATTTCTTGATAATCTTCCATTTCAGTTAACTCTGAAAACCTTATTAGTGTGCCCTACATATTTCACTGTCTAAAGTTTAGAGTAAAAATTTTAGGAACTTAACAAAATGGTACAGAAGCAAGAGAAATGTCATCAAGAGCAGCTGGTATTTAGACAAAGAATCAGCACTGCTAAGTCACTCCTCTGAAATGTGTATGCTAATGAAAGCAGCCACTAAGTAGGGCAGCTGTCTCGTGTGTGATGGGTGGGGACACAAATGTTCCTCATCCAAAGCCACCATTTCTAAAGATGAGATAAAAGTTTCTTCCTAAAGCATGAAATTCCAGAGCTTGAGCTAAGTGAATCTGTACCAGGTAACGTGCAAATTTTTGCTTTCAAGTCAGTATCTGGTTAGACTCATTTTTTACAAAACATTTTCAGCAGGTCTCTCAAGTGTATTGCATGTCAGTTGAATGTTCAAGGGGAAGTCAAAGCAAGCCTTCCACCTTGAACATTTACAGATGCTCAAGTAAAATACTCAGAATGCCTCAAACCTGCTTTTTGAGTCAGTGCCTGGGATTAAGGAGTGTTCTTGTGGTACATCCCCTCAGAAGGACAGTCCATACTTAGACTCTCAAATCAAAAATGAAATTAAATCTGAGTGCTGCAACCATTTCTTTGTTTCTGTTTTAACAGGGTGCTGTTCTGACTCCCTCCATGGACCACACCATGTCACTACAGCCTGCATCAATGATAAGCCCTCTGACACAGCAGATGAGTCATCTTTCATTAGGCAGTACTGGAACAGTATGTAGCAATTTGATACAAAATAGAACTTAACCCAAGTAGAAAATACTGCATGTAGATCACAGTATTCCTGTGCAGCTTGCATGTGGGAAAAAGTAATCCTGTAAGTCATCTCTTGTCCAGTAAATTATTAGAAACTGTCTCCATTTTAAAATTACATTCAGCAGCTTTTATTCAGTCTATTACCTGATCAGAAATTGGAAACAATTAAATAAAAATAGACCAAAACAAATGAAAGGAATCCAGGAGATAACTTCAGAATTGTATCTAAAAGATTAAAATTAGTTAGGTTTATTCTTTATACTCCTTTCTGCAACTCTGATCTCTTAAAGTGTGGAACAGAAGTTAAATCAGAAGAGATTTAGACTTACTTCTAAACTGCAAGACCCTTCTTTTCTGACCATATTGGGTTAAAAAAAGAAAATATGACTGGGGTTAACAGAGAAGGAAGAGTCTTTTGCAATAGTCTTTGGAGTCTAAATTTGATTTTTTTCAAAATAGATACATGACTTTTCTGGAAAGCCTACTGATTTCAGATGCAAAAGTTATTCTCTCCTGTATATTGCTTTAGGGAAACAGTCAATATCTGTTAAACAATACCAAGACAGGTATTCTGAATACTTTTACACTTGTATTGGGCTTTAACTCAATGTAATGGTTTCTGTCTTTCTAGTACATGCCAGCCACAACAGCTATGCAAGGAGCCTACATCCCCCAGTACACACATGTCCAGACAGCAGCGGTTCCTGTTGAGGTCAGTAAATTTTATAAAATACCAGAGATAAGAAATATGAATAAGATTTTTTTTTTAATTTTTTTTTGCTAGGGAAAATTAGTGCTCAAAGGCAAATATTGTAACTGTGAATGTACTGTGAATGCCTTATGTACTAAAACTATAAATGTCATTATTCTCAACTAATATAGCCAATATTGCAACAAAGAATTACCTGTACTTACAGCAATGCAGTACTCAGAGCAATCTTCTCTATGAGCATGGCTCAGGCAAGCCCTGTGTTTTGTCAAACATAACTCCAATAGTAGCAAGCCTGGGAATGTATTGTAGTTTTGATCTTTCACTAAGTTTACCTTTGTACAGAATTACCTGGCAACAGACCATGACTGTAGCTTTTTGCAAAGAATCCCGATTTGACCCTGGCATCTCAGGATGCAGTGCATGTTTGTCTCATAAATCTCTCCATCAAAGAGTAATTTATTACTTTTGTTGGAGAGCATAACATAAGTAAACTAAATAATTTATCTACTACTTTGGCTTACCTTACACCCTTTCATAGGTCAGTACTTCTTTAACAGAGGAGCTAGACAAGGCATACTGCAGCTCATTTATTCAGAATGAGTGCCAGACAGTCTGTTCCAGAGCCTGTAAGAAAAAACCATTTCGTTTCAAAGTCTGTCCAGAAACTCTAGAATTTGTTTGATTCATTTTGGTGCATCTGCCCATGTGGATCAGAAATGTTCTTTTGGTAATTACCTGATTGCTCTGTCTGCCAGAGCACTCTGAGCTGAATTAATTGCCTGGTTTCTGGGGAGCCTGGTGCAAAGCCCCATGTAGAATTCTTTGTGTTGCCTAGTGCCAATCCCATCACAGTACTCACAGTGTTTGTGTGGTAAGTAAAGCTCATTCTTCTCCCTCCCCTTCAAAAGGAGAAGGACAGAAATGCTCTTTTACATCTACAGCTGGAAAATATTCTAGCAATGATTTGCTCTCTCTATTTATTTCTATGATGTCAGAAGTTTGAGGGTTTTTTTTTTTCATTATCATCAAAGCATCTGAGGAAATACTAAGTTTGCATGATCATTTAATTTCTCTGTTTGCTGAAATATTAAGGTAAAGTTAACACCTCAGATTTGGAATACCTCACTTGAGAAATGTGATGAAGATTTTAGATTTGAAGACTGTTATTGTGTGAGTCAAGTGGAAATGTAGATTGCAGATAATGCTGCTTGATTTTGTGTCTCATGGCTTGCCTTCCTTTTTATTTGCAGGAAGCCAGTGGTCAGCAGCAGGTTACAGTAGAGACATCCAGTGACCATTCTCCATATACGTATCAGCAAAATAAGTAACTGTGAGGTAGGGGCTCATCCTGTCTCATGAAAGATGTGAATTCAAAGATGCTCTGTTTCATAATTTACAGTACTCTGTATGGAACTTATTTTTTTATGTCATGTAAATAATACTGATGATGATATAGGTGGACAGTGAAGCTGATTTGAACTTGGCCAGAGTCGAAAGCCAGGGAAGGAAACATGGGATCCAGAAGTGAATTAATGAATTCTGAGTAATATTGTTTTAATAATTTATCTATACCATAACTGGATTATGTTGGATTTTAATTTGTTCATTTTAGCAGCATTCTGTGTACAGAACAACAATGAATTAATGCAAAATTACAAGAATCAAAATGCTAAAGGGAACTGCTCTGGTAGAAAGATGCTCTTAGTTCTGTGGTACATGTAAGATTAGAAGCAGCTCTGTGGCTGACTTATAGGCCGCAGGTATGAAGGCAGTCTGGTAGAAATCCTTACTGACCTTTTCTCCTGAAGTCTTCCCTTTTATTCCAGGAAAAAGCAGTTTGGTCCAGAATTTTGTCAGTTTTTAATCCATATCCCCATTTGGCTCTAATTCCAGAGTTTTACTTTCCTACTCCAGGTTTCTTCTGGTTCTGCTTGCATGGCCTTTTTTACTAGCAAATCATTAGCTTTACCTGAACTTATTTCATACAAAAGTGTTTTCCATTCTGTACATTTCTGTCCTGAAAATGTTACTTGTACTAACTGTTCCCTTGTCCATGATCCATGTTTTAAAGTTCTGGGGTTTTTCTTCCTTATCCTTTACTCCTTATCTTCCCTATCTGTATCCAAAATCCTATCTAGGGTTTTGTTTTTTCGGGGTTTTTTTTTGAGTGCTTTGTAAGCCAGGCAACTTGGCTACATAATTTTCTACATCACATTTTCTAAGACCTCACACTGAAAAATTCCATTCATCTGCAATAATAAGCTGGAGGCCATATTAGAGAGGTTTTTCTACAGCCCTTGTGACATTATTTGATACTGAAAAATCAAAATAAGTTATGTGCTATCATTGTGTGATATCGCTCTAAAATTTATTGATCCAACAAAACACACATTTTGGCATTAACTTTGATCCTGCAGGTCAGCTGTGCTGTTTGACAACAGTGCTCTCATCCCCATTATTGACATAACAACTTCTTATATGGAAAGACAGAAACAAACCAATGGGGAAACTTGGCAAATTCAACCGATGACAGAGCCTGCATAGCACAGTATATGACCTGTGTTATTCCTGTAGTCGGGCCAAATGCTGGCATCTAGAGGAAGCCCACATCCTTGATTTGCTTCCAGGGCAGGCAGAAAGCAAAGCCACAGGCTCTTCTCGTTATCCATCTCCTCGTGTTAAAATCGTGACTCCTGCACATTTCCCATGCCAAGGCTGTTGCCTGGTGTTAACCGCTTTTCAAGGAATTATTTGTTTTGCCTTAAGTCTTCCCTGTGGGCATGTAAAACCTCCTTACCAATAGAGATCTGTGGTAGCCAGCAAAGCATAATCCTGCATGTCACATGCCTCTCCTGCCTCTCTCTCCCAGCCTGTCAGTGTCTTTCCCCATAGAATGAGGCTAGGCAGGAGGAGCAGCCTTAAGTCTCCTGAAAGGAGGAGTTGTTGCCATCTGAAACACGTTTTGCATTGATTACTCTGTGTTGAAATCCAAGGAATTCTTCGTGCTTGCTGTATGTCAGTCCTCCACTTATTTTAACCTTCAGAGAAGCACTGTTACCTGTATCTATATGCTGTAGGAGCAAGTGAAATCTGTGTCAGCAGAGGCTGTAGCAGTGGGCACATGGGGAAGGTTAATATTACCCAGCTGATTTCAGCCTCAGAGCATGGCATTTGGTATTTCTGTCCCTGGAACATGCTGGTGCTTGTCTTGTTTCAGACAGGTGAAGGGCAGGGAATCAAATTGGCAGTTACTTCGTGCCCTAAATACAGGGAACACTGCAGTCTCTTGATTGTTGTGGCTTTGTCACTGTTGTCAAACTGAAACTTCTTTCTAAATGTGCATGCAGCACTTTTGGGAATGTCCTATTTAAAGTCAGTATCCATATTCCCATAATTAGAGGGGTAAATTACAACTAGCACATTTGCATGAGTGGATGCAGTCAATCAGAAGTACACAGTGTCTTTCCTCTGGCAGCTGCATTTAATAACTTTATAGCTTCTTTTCAAAAAGTTGCTCCTATGTGAAAAATAGTCAAAGGGACTTGAAAAAAAAACCAAAACCTGTTCTATATGCACCTACAAATGTACAAGCCTTAAAATACCAAACTTTGCCTTTCTTTGAGAAATTAAAAAATTGTCTAAACTTCTTTGTCATTAGCTGGGTATTTTTTTAAACCCATGTGGCAATATAAGTCAGTGCATTAAAAAGTCTGCATTCAAATTTGATGAGCCCTGACTTGCTGTTCAGTATTACCATCAGGGAGGCTGGTGTCTGTCTTAGCTGTCGAATGCAGCATCCTTGAGGCTGCACCAAAAGAAAGTTATTGTTCCTTTTCCAGAGATCAAAAGCCTTGGAGATGCCACAGGAGTAGCACACTCAACCACTTTTGGTCAATTAAAAGGAACAACAATAACAAAACAACAAAGACGGGAAGAGCTTTGAGTGCAGCCTCACAGTTCCCCGTGGCAGCTCTGTGTGCTGAGCAGTTGTTAGAGAGAGACGGGGAAATGCAGCGCAGGCTCTGTCAGGGTGGAGAGCCTTATCCTGGGAAGGGCCAAGCACCTGCAGAGCTGCCTGTATTCCTTCCCAGGTTTATACTCAGATTCATTTAGTCTTCTCACAACTGTCTAAAATAGGAAATTAGTTAGTTTTGTGGACACCTGTGTTAGAAAAAAAGTATGTGTTTGTAACTCTGCTCTAGCTCTGACCTTTCTGTGTTACAGATGTCCAGTGTTGACCTGGCCTGGAGAAGGGTGCAAAGGCTGAAACAATCATGGATTTTACTGATCAATTGTGCTTTAGGAATTATTGACAGTTTTGCACAGGTTCTTGAAAATGTTATTTATAATGAAATCAACTAAAACTATTTTTGCTATAAGTTCTATAAGGTGCATAAGAAAAACCTTAAATTCATCTAGTAGCTGTTCCCATGAACAGGTTTATTTTAGTAAAAAAAAGTTTTTATCAAGTGTTATGACGCAAAAAAAACCTTCAAATTTCTGGGTATGCACAGATGACCACGAAGACTTATTCACGTGCATGACAGAATTTGTGTTTTGGTTTATTTTTATTTTGTTTGTTTCTTTTATCTTTTTTTTGTATGAAATGGATTTTTCTGAAGTTTAAAATAGTAAAACATCTAAGATGATGTTCTGTGCTTGCAGTGTGTGAGTGTTGCTTTAGTGCAGTGTTGTAGTTATAGTGTCTGGTCTCTTAGCTTTCTGTTTTTCTTTTAATGTAGTGTGAAGTGTCTTATCCTTTTCTATAAATTCCAATTTGCCTTAAATCTTTCAATGCTGTAGCTGTTTCAGTAAGTAGTCCAAACTAATGGTGTAGAATGCTTTGACCAAATGAGCTGGTCTATTATGCCTTGTAAAACAGCAGCATAGGGCTTTTAAAGGTAGTCAATAAAAATTGCTGAAAATTTGGCTTTTTTAATGTGTAGTAAGTGTTTTTAATGATTTTTTCACATAATATGTAAGGTAGTGAAATGCAAGAGGGGAAAAAATGTTTTGTGTGAAACACATTTTCTGACTGGGGAAATTTTAATAGTATAAATTGTTTGTAAGGCCATATGCCAATAGTTCCCTCTGGTAGTTTGAACGATTTAGGAACTCTGCTGTATGATGCAATGTAAAATCTTTTTTTGCCTTTTTTCAGAAACTAACTTGATGTTCTAGTTTTAGCATAGGTAGAGTAGGGAGTTTGGGGTGGAGATATCACCGAATGTTTTTGTCCTTCCTTTATACTAATGATAGTGCTTTAGGATGAGGATTGTGCTGAGACTTAGCAAACAGCAAAGTTGCTATTACAGCAAAATGGCAAAAGCTAAAGGACTCGTTTTCAAACATATGCTGAGATTTAAGTAGAAGCATAATTGATTGGGTACTAGCTCTCTATAGTAGGTAAATAAAAAATAAAAAGACTTGGCACTTTTAAAAGGTAACTTTACCAAAGAACAAAGAGCCAGTAACCAATAATTCTGAATTGTCTCAGCATTGCGTCTTCTGTACTCTTTATTTTTGCCGGACCAGTTTGCGGTTAAGAGAATGTGCCTTTTTTGTACATTTGCATTTAGGTTTTATAATTTTAATTGATGTATGGACACAAAAGCATGAAGGAAGACTTGGATCCAAGCAGTGCCACACTTTACATCATCACTACAAGTGTTAAGTGTAAAGAAAACCAATTTTGAAACTATGAAATTCCTGATTCATAAATACACAGTTATTTGTACTTCACATATTAGAGAATTCATTGCTACTAAAGCTTTTTATTACAATTGCATATGTTTTAAATTGAATGATAAATTAAGTTGTCTTCCAAAACTGTGTACTTCTCTGGTCAGCTGTATATGATCAGTTATCTACCTCAAAGTTTATTTCCTTTTGTATTGGGACAGGTTGCTGGCCCTCCCTGTTTCCACAGACCAAATCATCCTAGCTCGGGAGCTAGGGCTAAGCAGTTGTTTCTTTCAAGTATTTTTTAGTTTTTAAATTTTGTGTGAGTATTGGAGTATAGATGTCGGTGACATTTCATAGTTTCAAAAGTAAATTGCTGCTCTGAGAAGTGTAGATTCTAGTGAAATGCATAGTCATAAGAGATGTGTTTTTGTTTTTTCTTTTTTTAAGAAGTTGTGGTATTATTGGTTCTATGCTCCCTGGAATATTACTGCTTTGTAAAAGTCCAGACTTCCTGCAGCACCTTGCCTGTATTTGGTAACTTTCCAAACCTGGATCTCTCACTACTTGCTATTTTTGCATTAATTAAAAACTGCAGTATGATAGCTGTGTTAGAGGGAGGGAAGAGTTGCTGCCAGAAATGTCTGAACTAAGTGCCATACTCATTGTCTGGGTAAGATTTGGGAAATTTAACCTCTGTACATAAAGAAATAATCAGTTACTTAAACATCACATAGTAGACAGCCATTAAATTATAAAAAATTAATTTATGAAGAAAGACCTTTTGTACAGATTGAAAAAAAAAAGATTTTCATAGAGATATCTATATGATCAAGAGAGTTAATTTTTTATTTTTGTTTTACTAGTGCCACAAACTTGCCAGTGGTAACTTATTTGTCCGGTTCAAGATAACTCTGTAGTTTTGTTTCCTAGGACTTGTTGTTAAACGCCAAAAGACATTTTTGAACTGTAAATTTGATTAGATTGTTAGCTTTTTCTGTTTTATTTCTTTGAAAACTTTTGAATAAAAAAGATCCAAAAAAACAAAAGTGTATCGTCTTTTTCCTTCAGACCTTCCTTTACTGGGGGAAAACCCAAACAGGTTATGGTAAAACTTCTGCATTTATTTTTAAATGGTTGAAATTGCTTTCTTCTTGACAGCCTAAGTTTTTTTCTCCTCTTTTGTCAAAGCCACATTTTAACTCTTTCACAGCACACTGCCAGGTCACTAATTCTTTCAAACAAAACAGGAAAAGATAGATGAAGAATATATGATGAGATGTCTGATTTGGATGCAAGGAGTTCTGCTGTGTGTCAGCCCGCAGGGGAGTTGTGTGTAACCAGGCTTGTGTGCTGTGGCTGTAATTGCCATTTTGCTGAGGTAGGGTTGGAGGTGGAAGTTTACTTTGGTAGCTCATGGCACAGGATCACTGCCTTCAAATGCTTTTGTCTTCCCACGTGCGCTGGCGTTGGCTGGAATACCCAGTTCTGGAGAGCAGAAGTGATGCTTCACTGGGATTCAAAGATAACCCCAGTGTTGGCCTTCCAGCTGCCATCTTTAAGCCCTGTATTTCTTTAAAGGTAATCTCTGACTTTATTATCCTTTTGGCAGGATCAGTACTGCTGATGGCATGTATCAGGTAAAGGACTGCTCTGACCAAAGTAAGTCTTGGGAAAACAAGAGGGGAAAAGTCAAACAATTGTGTCTCCTCAGCCAAATGCTTCACCAACTGCATGGTCTTGACATGGCTTTGGATTGATGTGTGTGGCAGGAGAGGGGTTCTGGCCTCACTTGGGCAGGGCTGGGTGGTGCACAGGGCTCCTGCTCCTTGCTACAGGAGCTGGATAGCCAAGGGGGAGGCTCACTAACCCCAGGCTGTGCTGCTCTGGAGAGCCCTCTCCAGCCTGGGAGAGACAGCTCTTTCCGTTGCACGCCTGGATTTGAGGGATCCCAAGGGCTCTGCCAGCGCCATAGCAGGCCAGGCAGCCTGCTATGACAGGTAGGGGCATGCTGCTGGCAGTGCACAACCTGAGCTTTGTCATGCAATACTCATGCAAGATAGTGAGAATAAATGTGTTTCCAGTGGAACTGGCAAAGAAACTTACCTGCAGAACAGGAAACTTGGTTTACAGTTGCTTTTGCAATGAAAACATCTTCAACAACGAAAGCACTAATTGACCCAAGGGAATGGCCTGAAGTTGTGTCAGGGGAGTTTTAGATTGGATATTAAAAAAAGGTTCTTCACCCAGAGGGTGGCTGGGCACTGGAATGCTCTCTAGGAAGCGGCCACAGCACCAAGCATGGCATAGTTCAGGAAACATTTGGACAATGCTCTCGGGCACATGGTGTGACTCTTGGGAATGGTCCTGGGCAGGGCAGGGAATTGGATTCCGTGATCCTTGTGGTCCCTTCCAAATCAGCAGATTCTGTGATTAATGGAGAGAAAAACCCATCACACTGTGCTGTTGAACACTCAACTCCTGTAACTGAAAAAAATGTCATTTAACAATTTGAGGGGTCATTTAAATATTGGCCCAGTATGTTGCCTGTACCAAATGCAATGCATGAGAAGATGAATACAGAAAAATTTAAAAGGGTTTTATTATATTATTCATGTTCATCACCATACTGAATTAATCTCAGATTAATAAGCATTCTTTTTAAATTAGGTATGAATACTCCTCCCAAAGGCTGTATGAAAATAGACTCAAAATAATACAGACTGGAAATGTTTTTTGCTCTCTGTTTACTTTTCTAATTATCCCTGTGATAAACTTGTGATACTCAATGAATGCTTTTTCCAGGTTATTATATTTTGCCTGATCTAATAAGGTTGTGTGTATCATTCCTATCAAGCAATATACAGTAATACACTGTCTTTATGTAATACTTTTATTGTATGTAATAAAACTCATTACCAACTAGTTTGTTCAAACATTGACTCCATCCTGTTGCATACAACCTGTTTTGAACCCAACTTGCAAACCTGTTGTTAATAATTTTTTTAACCTGTTGACAAATATGGGTAACTATCAGGTTAATGTAGGATGATCAGGATAATGTAGGAATTTAAATGTTTTATGCAAGGTCATACACCAACTCTGTTGTTTTTTGGTTATTAGTGATTACAAAATTTTTATCTTTCTCTATTTTCTAAATTAACTACTCTAGCATGACAAGTGCAAGCGATGCATTAACAAGCAGTATAACCAAGTACTGTTGAGCAGCTTACCCTTGCTAATGACTGCAGATATTAGGCTAGAACAGGGTAAGTCAGAGTAGTCTAAAGTACTCTGCTGGTACTCTGTTTTAGCTTTTCATGAGGAAAAAAATTCAGTAAGTACTGTTTCACTCTACCCTTCTAGCTTTAGTTTATGCCATGGTACCTGCACCATACCAGACAAAAATCATGATTGACTAAAACTGTGCCACCTAATTTTCCACAGAATCATCATATCAGAAATGCATTTTATATGCCAGAATGTTTTATGGGTTTGTACTCCTCCTGTGCACACTTCACTGCACTTGTTCCTTTTGCTATATAGTCAACCACTCCACAGTTTTTTGCAAACTTCCACATGTGTTGGAATAAGATAAACTATCCTGTCCAGCAGTGCCTTCTTGTGAAAGCTGCTGTGTTTGGTGGCATTTAAGACATGTGTTACCTTCCAAACGCTTGCCACACTGACGTACTCTTTCAGCTGTGAAAGATCATCTGTATCCTTTCCCTGCCAACAAATTCTGGCATTGATTAACCCAAACAAATCTGAGGCTTTTGGCTTTCAGACTCAGTCCATTAATGCTCTCCAGAATAGGGGTTAGGATATACAAAACCTATTCTGTTTGGCAGCTTCTCTTTCAGTGACTAAGAAAAGCCAAGCTGATGTCAGAACAGCAAAGATTTATAGTGCAGTGATCAGAAGGAGGGTGTAAAAGCCTGCATGTGGAATGAGTCAGTCTATCCTTTTCACCACATTCACCATCTGAGAAATCTGTGCAGCCCAATTCTGTAGTAAAGAAGAAATCGTATCACAGGAAAATGCTACTGGGATTTTTCCATGTCCAAGAAGAAAGGCCAGCTTCTCCACAGGCAAGCCTTAACTGTTTAAGTTATCTTGCCTTTTTCAACACTATCCCTCACTCAGTACCTACATCGGTGGTGTTCTGAATTCTATTGTGTTATGTTGGTCTCCCTTCAGCTGAATAAACTGACCTCTTTTGGCAGCCTCACTGCAGTACAAAGGGATTTTTGGAGAACTGAAGGAATGGAGGTATGTGGCACCCTAAAGACTTCCCGCATACACACTACAGGTGTTTGGGTGAACCTGCTCAGGCAGTTTTCTAAGTGGTGTTATTGTTTCAGAGCCCCATGTGCAGGTGTTAGCAAGGGGAATAATGTTTGGAAAATGGTTTCTGCGCATGCACTCTGCTAATCTTGAAGAAGTCATCTGCAGTAGAAATTTTCCCAAGTATTTTAACCACCTGAAATTCACCCAGAGGGATGATGGTTTTAAGCAATGTCTGTGAAGCACTTAAGGGTAATGGAATGAAACAATGATTTACAACATGCCCAAGAGAAAGATTATTAGTAAATTTTATGTTTTGGTAAGTAGTTTTAGCTTTTTCCAAATACAAATAGGAAAATCCCTTTTCTTTATGTACTTCAGCCTTTTCCCAATGGGAAATAATTTCATACCAATGAGAAAACACTGCTAAATTGTTTATTTATTTATTTGTTTTGTTTTGCCTTCCACTGAATGTCAGAAACCTCAAAAATATATTTACAGGCATTTGTTACCAGCTTGCTTTTGCAACAATTTGTTCTGGTATCTTTAGCCAGTCTCAAAGATAATCTGTAAGCAGAATATACATAACTAGGCAGGTGAAGCAGTTATTTATTGACCAGCCCACAGAAAAGAAAGTATTTCACAAGCCATTGGGCTGAGCATGAGTCTGCTCTCCCAGCAAGGCAGCAGCAGTGGCTTTGTTGGCCAGGCAGACATTAGGCGGGGGGGAAGAGTCAGTCCCTGCAGCTCTCAGGAGCAGACCCTCAACATTGCCACATTTCTATCTTCTGCCAAGCTCTGTCAGAGCCACTAGCATGGGTGCCTTGCCCCAGAACACTGACTGACCTGAT
The DNA here is from genome assembly GCA_013399455.1 of Anthoscopus minutus. Classification (NCBI taxonomy): domain Eukaryota; kingdom Metazoa; phylum Chordata; class Aves; order Passeriformes; family Paridae; genus Anthoscopus; species Anthoscopus minutus. The sequence continues at coordinate 183,318 of VWYI01015677.1, forward strand.
GCTTCCTGACTTGCCTTGCTCTTTTCTTCTTTTAGATTTTATACCCTTTCCACGCTGCTGCTTTCCCTCCTTAACCCTCGAGCTCCCTAGAGTCCTGTCCCACTAGCTCTACCTCTGTCTAGAATTTGACCTTTCTTATCTGTCCAGACTTTCTCACAGCTTTTTTTCCAGCAAGGTTACAGAGCTGGGCTGGATCACAGTTGGGCCCTCATGTGCAGGGAGCTCAGAAGGAAGCGGGGAGGCACAGAGGGCAGGGGCTGCAGTAAGGGCTGACTCAAGGTCTTCCTTGAGTCAGGAAAACATTCCAATGCAGTTGGAAGAAAGGATATTCAAAGAGCTCCAAGTGTTGCTGTCTTTGCCAGTACAGAATGAAAACTAGATTTCAAACAGCTCTAAGAGGCCATTGCAGCTCAGTAGAATGAAATGCTCCAGAAGTTAGCAGTTGCATGGACCGTCAGTTCCTGACCTCCTTCAGCCCTGCTCTGCTCACTTTGTCTACTTCAACAAGTTCCAGCTGCCAGTAGGCAGAGAGTTCTGACGTGAGTGGGAAGGAGGCAGCTCATCAGCAACTCAGAGGCTTCACACAGCAAAAAGCCTTTTGCCACTTGTGCATTCAAGCAAGTCACTGTGCCCTGAGCTGCAGAAGTTATGGAACAAAGCCAGCAGTAGAGAAGTAAACTTGTGCACTAGAGTGGGGTTTGTTTCTAAGTAAATTGTGTTTAAGAGTGGTCTAACTTTGTCTTTGCTGTGGTATCTCTAGAAACAGCAAGTTTTACCCTCTATTCTAGGGTGAATTTTGTACAATAGCATTGAAAATCCAGGTTTCAGTTACTAAAAAAAAAATTAAAAAAAATTAGGCAGTTAAAATAAATTCCTCTCCTAAAAAGTATTTTGCAGATGAAACTTGCCAGTCGTGTCTGGAAAAACAGTTTGGGACAAACCATACTATTCCGTGTATTACAGTCCACATATGCACAGCTCATCTCTTCCAAGTGGGAATCGTCTGATCAGCCCTGCAGTGCATGCTGCTGCCCTGTTTCAAGCCTGCAATTAATTTCCTAAGCAGTGCTGCATCATCAAAGCCAACTGTTGGAGCTGCCCTCGTTTAATTAGACTCACAAGGTGAGTGAGGGGTGCAGAGCCCCGGGGGATGCTCTGCGCCAGCCGGGACTCGGGCGCTCCCCGCTGCTGCCGCCTTTGGCTGTTGGTGCTGTCGGAGGAACAGAGAGGGCAGAGCCTCTCACAGCTGCTGATTTTACCCAGGGGCTTAAATAACAGCTCCTGGTGCAGCCGCCAGAGGGCATTGGGATAAGCCGAAATAATCACGAAAGGTGAACCATTCATAGCATGTCATTATGGAGCGCTTATAGTTACCTGTTGTTAAAAGCAAAACTTCATCCTGCCTTTGCACAATACAATGCAAGTGCTCATCTTTCCAATAAGGTGTTTTTAGTCCTCATTAAGATAGCAGGGTTCTCTTTATTAGAAGAAAATAAAAACTAATTTTCTTTTGGTTAATGAAAAGCATAAGGATGCCTTCAGTGCACAGCAGGCAAAGGGGAGGAAAGAAAAAAATCTAACAGAAACCACAATGTTACCAGAAACACAGAATTGGTAAGTAGCTTGTAGGTGACGGATGAACACAAAATGAAACAAACAGCAAGGGAATTCTGGAGAAGTCAAGACGCCTCCAAAGGTCCTACTCAGACCAGAGTTAGAAATCTTCCTCCTGTTTATTCAAAGCTAGTCTATTTTCATGTACTCTTGGAAACATCAATTTTAATATTGCTTTATCTTTATAAGAGCCACGGCAATTGAAAGTATATTCATTCCAAACAATGTGTAAAACAAACAAATACCTTATCAGGAAGTAGATAAAGCTGTGAAAGTAAATTGATGTCTTGGGGGCTAAATGAAAAATCTGTACTATAAACCAAAATTATTCTAAGTATTTAAAGTGATGTAGAAAAGGCAGCTCATTTTTTGCAAGGTTCATTCAAGAAAACCTGTCAGTGATCAGTAAAGAGGGCTTCTTACATATCAGTCCAGACTGACTGACACAGATGTGGCAAGTGGGAGAAGGGGCTCACAAAAATAGATATTTTTGCTGTTTGCTTTATCTGTACAGTTTGAATCTAATGAATAAATTAACCATAACACACAGAGGATGTTAGTGCTTCAGATCTCAGAAGCTTTTTGTAGCATCCCTTTTGGTCAGGGAAAATCATGTTGCCAATGCATTTTGGACTATTGTGTTCCACTCAGGTTCTGCTGGACACAGCCTTGCACTTCATCACCAGTGCCTGAGGCCTGGCCTGTGGCTCTGACCTGCACAGACTTGCTCTTAGATGTGGACTACAAGAAGCATTTGTTAATCTCTGCCAGGGATTTTGTCAGTCTTCAAAGTAATTAGATGATTCACTTTTGGACCAGGCCAGATTGCTGTATCAGGCACAATAAAAGACCCAAAGAGCAATCAGAACAAGTAGGAGAGTTCACAGACAGTCATGAATAAAAATACTGTAAGTCTGGAAATATAAAGTATTTCTCTGTTTTGTATACACCCTAGCTTTAGGCTAAACAGTGCACAGACACAGACTTGAATTTCTGGAAAAAATCTCATCCAGGCATGTGTTTGCAATTTTTGAGGATTTTTTTTATATTGAATGAGGGCTGGGGAGGAAAAGACACAATTTCTGCCCCATCCCCCAGTTTCAGACCTGAAAGCTTTCCTTCCTTATGTGTGCCTTCAGGGTTTTTTTGTTTTGTTTTGTTTATTGTTTTTGGGTTTTTTCTCTTTTCTTTGCAATCTCAAGTACTTTTGATTATCTTCTTTTGGCATCCAGCACAATGTAAGCATGACTGTGTTTGTCACAGGTTTTATATGCTGCTGCAAGCAGGACTCAAATTAGGATTGGTGTGACCAAAGGACAATAGCTCTGCCAACAAGACAGACTTTTTTTGAACTAGCAGATGCTCTGCTAGCGTCTCTCACTTTTTTTGCCTCTCTCATGCCTAGAGGACTGAAACCAGCCTGTCAGTGCAATCATACTTGCAGGAGCTACAACTGTTTGCACAAGATCTGAATCCAGCCTAATACCTACTTTAATAACTGCTTCCAACAGCTGCATGTGAGGGCTCTGGTGGTAAACTCCATTTAATATATCATAACTTTAAAGCAGAGATTTTTCCCAGAAAAGGCTACTCTTTTTATAGAGGCTATTTTGCACTCTAGTGGATTATTTTAGATAGTAGCAAATTGTTCCTGTATATCTTTGGTCATCAATGACTTGCAAGAATAGTGTTTAGTATTGCAGGAAGAGGAGGAGGCTAGAAAGAGAACCTGATGAGGTTCAAACCTTGAATTCCCTTTTGTTCCCCTCCCCTGTTACTTGACAGGAGTTTTGGAAGTAGAAGAACTAACAGACATATGAAAGACCTGGCATAAAATATTGGACCAGCTTTTCAGGTGTCACTTAGGGGCAGCAGGTCCAGAGGTGTCTCTCCCATCCAGACTTAAGAAGATCTCAACTGGCTTTAGCTTTTCATGCAAGCCTGAAGGCTACTGACTGCCAGTCATCCTGACAAGGTGATGACTAATGGGGACAATTAACTCCCTCACTAACTTGCTGTCTGTCATGGCAATTGGAAAGGAAATAAGAATACTTTTCCCTAAGGAAACAGGTTGGCAAATGGGTTTGGGTCTGTTAAAGCTATAGTGTTAATTTTAATGAAATTTCGTATTAACGCAATATCAAAAAGTTGTTTAAATGAGGAGCAGGTTCAAGCCCATATTGTCTGCTCTGTAAATTCCTTTTTAATTCATGTTCACGTTGAAAAATTCACTTTGTAGCCAACCTGTAATTCCACAGGAGCAAACTGCAGAATTGCCATTGGCTAAGAAGGGAGAAAGATAGTTTTGCATTGTTCTATTCATACAGTAACAGCTTTTCACTGTGTAATTAGTTAATTTGTGTAAAACAAGTGAAAAAGTAGCAGGCATCAGTAATTAGTTTCCATCTCTTTCAGAATGTTTTTGGTTCATAGACAAAAAATTGAGGCACATCTGACTGGTTGTTACTCATTATCACCAAAATCCAGCTTCTAATGATTAAAGCTGGTGCTTGCAGAGATGCCTTGTATCTCTGGTGGATTGATATTTGTACTCACAGAATCATAAAACATTACTTCCAGACCTGCAGACATGCCCAGAGAACAAAGGTCAGTTTGTGATGCATCTTTGCTGCTGAATTTTAAGGCTCAGACTGCCTTTATTTGGGCTAATCAAAATTTTTCCTTAGTTCACACTTTTTAGGGAACAAATTTTAGTATGGATGGCTGCATGGATCTCAGCAGAACTTCCTGAAAGGAAAAGAGAAAGGGAAAGGAGTCACCAGTACTGAACTAGCCTGCCCTTTATGGTGACCAAGAAGCATCCAGACTACAATCCAAGAGTCACTGTGAAAAGCTACATGACTAATCTGTATTTTCATTGTGTGGCTGGCAGCAGGAAGGAGGATGTATCACAACAGTCAATTTGTTGGAAGAACAATGTAGTCATTCATCAGAGCATTATTCCGAAATAATTTAAATGACAGTAGAGCAGCCCACTCTTGACTTAAGAAAACACGTCATTCAAATTCCATATCTAATAAGGAAATTGTTCCACTGACTTACTGGTTGGCATAAATTACATGTAGCTAATATGTTCCTGTTGCAGACCCTGAGGACTCTTTGTTTATGCTAAATGTGAATATATTTTAGCACATGAATTACTATCCTCCTGCTTGCTTCTTGGGCGCCTCCAGAATAAGTAATACGTTGGCATAACTTTGCCATTTGTCAGCCAGCAGTCTGGTAGCACATTTGCTCGTCAATCTAATTTTAACCTTTTCTCGTACGAGCACTTGGTATTTCATGTAAATCAACCAGACAGTCTGTCATTCAATAGGATACTATGTTCATATTCTTCTAAAGTGTGTGCTCTATTGTATGTGCTCGGTATTAAGTAACAGAGGTAAAGTAAAACTAATATATTACTTCTGGTTTCTTAATACCAGAATGCCAGGAATCTCTTTATTACCACAATAGAGACAAATGATATGTCTGGCAGAGGTTCTGGACGGTGGGCCTGGTAATGCATTCAGCACTTTCTGAATTGAAAGGTCTGTCCTGAATGGTAAGTAGTGCAATGCATTATTATAGGCTTCAGAGCACATATTCTAGGTCTGTTACTGTCATCACTCTAATTTGCAGTTAATAATATTAAAAAGTACATTCAACTGATGAATTAAAAAAATATTTCTTGAACAATTTCCTTGCGTTTCCAACAAATTTCTTGATAAAACATGATGCTGGCTGCAGAAGAAAATATAATTCATAATGAAATACATATCAATTAGTTAACCATCATTTCTTTTCATAATTTGTGTAAAAAAACATGAAAGGTTTAGTGATATATTCTTTACCTTGTAAGGTTTTTCAGAAATTGATTTGGCTAGGAAAATATAATGTTCGAAGGTTAGCTGTTTTGTCAGTGTTGCTCTGTTATTCATGACTTTATTGATTTTTTAAAACACTTTATTTATGCAGCCTAATAAATAATAATAATAGCAATAATAATAATGCTCATTCTGGCTTATTCAGATATTTTACTACATTCAGATTTTTTTTTTTAAAAAAAAGCATTTGTGCATTGTAATGAAATTATCTGTGGTATTGTTAATAATTCAGTCCTGCATGACACCTGTGACCATTTATTGCATGGTACAATTGTTACCTGTTTTATTAATTATGAAAATCATATTCTGATTTAAATTTTTCCTACTGATACTTTGAGACTATTAGTACTACATTACATTTCACTCAGGCTTATGACTGATGGAATAAAACTCATGTATTTACCACTCAGTTCTTTTCAGAATGGTGAATTCTGGCACTGTGTTTGGTCTGGGGCAGACCCTGAGTGGTGCCTGCACTTCTGTCCAGCACAGCGCTTAGCAGTCTCCTCGCCAGAGAGCCAAGGCGAAGCTCAGCCTCTTCTGTAGCCTCACAAAGTCCCTCCTCAGTCCATACACTCTTCAGATGCTCCTCACTTACAGATTGCATCATGCTCTGAGTCCATCCCCACTGTCATGCCTCCTCTCCAGCAACTTCTGCGCAAGATTTACCTCTGCTACTACAGAATTAATTTGCCTGCATTGAATTTCTGGGTGTGAGTTGTGTATGTATACGTGATATTTGTGCAATTTCTACCACAAAGTTCTGTTTCTGATTGAACCAGCACTGTAACAGAAGTTAAAACATATGAAGTGCTTCCATCATTACCTCCAGCATCTTTTGTATCTACAAACCAAGTAAAGGCAGTATTTGTCCTTCAGGGTTTAAAGCGATATAACTTAGCACTTGTTTGGCCAAAATGTTCGACAACAGATTAAGTAAATATCTTCAAGGACACAGGCCTGGGGTTTTTTGCCTTGAATAAATATAACTCAGACAAATCTGTCCCATAAAATATTCAGGTTATTTCTAATACTTAAATAAATAAGGGGATATAAAGGATTTTATTCTCCCTGCTTTGATAAAGTTCTCACATGGGAGCTTGTTTAGTTTTATGTATCTCCATGTTTTATGCCAGGCAGTTGCATTTTTTGCTCTCCTGGATGTATCTAGGCAATATAGTCAGTGAGGTAGATTGTCTTAAGCGATAACAACATTTAATTTCACTCAGCATCTCATTTCATGTCTGGTCCTCTGGTTTACCACCACTGTTCTTGCAGCTGTGAGTTTTACCTAGTTCAGGGAAGTGTATATTACCAATAAATGTTTGCTCTGAAGAAAAGCAGTGAATTTCTGGGGATTAACAGAGTCTGTATTTCATTGCAGGCAAAATATTTTCTGGTTTTACTTATTGTTTGTACATTAAGGCACACATAGTTGTGTTTAAGAAACATCTTCCTTCCCTTCAGATTTTCCACTCTTGATCCTTAGAGATTACTGAAGAAATATTCAATCAAGAGGACCTGAAATTAAAGAATTATGTGTGGGATGAGTCCAGCCTCAGATTTGTATTTAAGAAGGAAATTGATTTTTAATTTTCTGCCTGTATGAAGAAAAAAATAAAAACAAAAATTATGATAATGAGTTGCTACAACAGCAGACAATCTGGGTAATACTTTTCCCTGGAGTACATATCTGAGTACAAATTCAGTTCTAGTTATTAGTAATATATTCCTCCAGATATGAAGGCCAAAATCCAGCCATGTCTTCTGGAAGGTGTGTAGTAGGCAAGTGCAATGGGGAAGAGTTTTGCCTTTCTCTTTTCATGCAATTTTAAAAATTTGGTAGAGAAGTTTTATTGCTATTTACTATTAGCAAGACATTCTGTAGCTATCTAAATTCCATTTTGAAAGGTATCTAATAGAATTTGCTAGTCTGTCACAGACCTGGGGCCACATGAATGTTAATAGCTCAGGAAGATGTTCTTTCTGATTGGAATTATGTACATATCTAAATCTATGTCATCGCCTGGCACATGGGCCCGGCTGCTGGGTTTGTGAGACGGCAGGGGAGATCTCTGGTGCTGCTGATGTGCTGGGTCTCACCTGCTGCTGTCAGGACAGCTCAGCTCAGCTCAGCTCAGCTCAGCCCCTCACCAGCCTCAGCCTCCCCTCACCTTGTGCTCTCCAGCTGCCATGAGCAGCTTGGGCTTCGGGCACATCAGTGCCGTGATGCCACGGCTAGGCCCAGGCAGCTCCTGCCTCGCTGTGCCTGGCACTGGCCAGGGAGGTGCTGCCCACCCCACCTGGGTTCTGGCTGGAGGAGCATGTTAGGCTTTCTTGCTGTGTCTATGTTCTCCAGGCACTTCTGGCCTGCTAATCAGCTGATTAGCTTCCAGGGACTTATCAGTGAAAAGTCATGATGTGGGTTTATAGAGGGCCACAAGTGTTACTGCTCCTTCAGAGCAAACTTTGCACTCTGTGAGTTTTTCCATCCAGTTCTAAGACTCTTGCAGTATAACCTACTTCTCCCTACTTCTACTCTGACCATACTGCTTTGTCCATTATTTCCACTATAGGTCCATGCCCAGCTCCCTGAAGCTCTTTTGATTGTCATTTGTTCCCCTCCTCTCTCCTCTGTGAATCACCTTCTCAGCACAGAGGTTCTTGCCGGAAATTGCCTTCCACCACTGTCCCTTCACACTCTGGCACAGGCTGGAATGAACACAGCTGTCTCGGGGCCAAGGCAACTTTCTGCCAAAAAGCAAAACAGTCATGGGTGACAGTGACATTAAAGAACCAACCTCCATCAGCCCCCACAACTTCCCTCTCTGGCCTCTGTTCTCTAGACATGGTCCTCCCTGAGTGCCACCTTGCAGCTCAACAGGCCCCATCTGAGGGTGGCTCAGGAGACAGAGAGGCTGAGCAGAGCTGTAGTGTGGCAGAGTTTTGTGGGGGTGCCCTGCACCTGACATCACCCAGACTCTGAGGGACCCCCCAGCTGCCCCAGGAACTGTGCCACCAGCTCACTGGTGAGAGTCATCTACAGGCTTAAAAGGGGGGGAAGTTTGCTAAGCGGCTTCATTTCTTTGTAGGCAGGAGTGCGGGGAGGACAATACAGGGTGTCTGTTCCATGGCAGCACATCCCACAAAGCTTCAACATGGGGAGAGTCAGCACAGGGTATTGCCCCTGAACCAATGTGCATGAGCCCAGAGGGCTATGCCCCTGGCATGATGTGACAGCGTGGAACAAGAGCTGGTTATCTTCCTATTTGGGTCTTGAAGAGGTGGGGTGGTGGCTTTATTTATTACTGTAGGCAGAGGGAAAAGTGTCAGCACTGGTGGTGAAGGTTCCTCAGCTGGGACCTGTGGGGTCTGCCCCCATATCAGGGCAGCCTGGCCACGGAGAAGGGGCTGGTGGCCTGCTGAGGCCACTGTGCCCCTGTAGAATGCCCCATGCACTGCAGCTTCCAGCCCCACTCCAAGGAATGTCATTTCCCTGCCTCATCACAGGCTTTTGCAATTCCCAACGAGGTACATTCCTAAGATGACATTAGATCCCCATTGTCTCTGCTTTCTTTTTATGTCTTTTCTCTTTTCTAACAGTGCTCCCCCAGCTCCTTAACTACTGCCCAGGGAAATGACGTGAACATTGGGATGCCTCTGATCCTTATGCCTGGCTTCCCACCCAAGACCATAGAAAAGTGTTACAGCTGTTTGTTGCTCTGATTTGCAACCCAGCTGGTACTGATGCTTCCCTGTGCATTCCCTAAGGTAATTCTGCCTCCCTGCAGTTTCTGCTTTTGTCTGGGGCTTGTCTGAGATTCCTCTGTTCTCTATCCCAAGCTGATTGTATTTTGCTGCTCAGATCAAAGAACCTGGTTTTATGTCTATTATGATAAACATGCACTGCAGTTTATGAGAAAGAAGCTCCTTTGGGAAGTGTGAAAGCAAGTGCCTGTGAGGTGAAAGCAATGCCCTGCAGTGCCCTGCAGAAAGAGGGGAGATTAGAACAGATACAAAACTTCAACATTATTCTTTAAAATAATGGATTAATTATTCCAGTGACAATGTGTTGTGTGTCCCTGTGCTAAGAAGGCCTTTATTTCTTCCCTCTGAAATTGGAAAAGAAAGTGGTTCTTAAATCCCTATTGATGTACAGTACATGAATTCCAGTTTTGATTTTATGAACAGCCTTTATCATCCTGTCTTGTCTGGACTGCCTAAAGCTCATTGTACTGTGGGGTTAGACACACTGTCACCATTCCTATAAATAGCCTGCTTGGCTATGAAGGACCAATAGTGTTTCCTCCGGGAAGAACAGGATTTTGACTAATGGCATTTTAGGCCAGTTTTTGTCAGACTTTCTATAGGAGATAGGATTTGGAGAGTAGAAAGAATGTAAAAGAAAGACAATAATCAAAGTATTAATATTTGAAACACAGACACTTGGTGAGCCTGGAGAATCCGCAGAGAAAACTGAAGTTTGAAGGAGCAGGATGGTGGTGTGCTTTTAAAACAGAAGCTTGACTTCAGGGCTGGTAAGAAGCAAGGCAGCTGCCATGTGGAAAAAGAGCAACTCTCTGTGATCCTGCTGAAAGCTGGGCTGCCGTGCAAGGATGTCTGCAGTGCTGGGGAATCTGCTCTGCACACGAGAGATGTGCAAGTGTTCTGGGGAGCAGCAGGTAAGGCAACACCTTTTTCTGTGAACTTTTGGAGCAAAGGAGGAAGTACCTATATGTAGAAAGCCCTGTGTTTCAGGTCTTAGCTGCTAGTAAGATCTTTTGAGTGTGGAGAGCAAGCACAGGCAAACAACCTCAGAACTGGTTCAGTAAGGATGAAGGTTTTTAATCTTGTGGATGGAGGAGAATTCCTGGTTTTAAGGATACAGAGAATTTGGGCTGTGTGACCCTGTTCTGTGAGTAAATGCCTTGGAGACAGCAAAGAGAACACGTATCCTGCTGGTCACACAGCAAGGGAAGTTCTATTGACAGTGCAAAGGGTCACACACAGCAAGGATTTGAATGACAGGTAACAAGGCTTGGCGGCTGTCTTGTCCTGACTATTAAAAGTAACAAATGCCAAGATATTTGGGGTTTTCTTACAACGAGCAACCGATCTGGAATTCAGATGCCATGTTTCACAGCCTGGGCAAATTTCAAGGGTGCGTTGAATTGACAGCAGCACCCTTTGTGCAGAGGAACTTTGTATGCAAGAAGAGAGCCCTGCTGAGAGAAAAGAAACAGAGCATTGCATTCAGGGATGTGACTAACTTCTTCTGAACAGCGAGGAGAGCACCACGCTTGCCAGTTATCTCTTCTGTGCGTTTCCTCAGTTGTGGCTGGGGCCATCTGATGAGTGTTTCCCTTTCGCTCCCAGCGCTGCGCAGTCTGTCTGCTGTCAGCAGTTAATGAAGTCACTTGCAAGACGCCATCCCCTGGGGAAAAGCAGGGCTATGAATAGACCTGTTACTTGCATCTCTGGTTGCAATGCTCTCTGCACTGCTTTTGCTGTGCCACCATCTCTGATGATTGTGCCACTTCAGAACAATGGTCTCACTCTGGAGCTGCTGCTATTCCCAATGCCAAAAGCAGTGCTTTTCCTTCTGGCAGAACTGTGGAGCTCAGCGAGTGCTTCTGTGCTGTCCCCAGTGACAGGCACAGGTTCTGAGATATCACACACTTACCCAGAATGTGCAGAAAGTGAGTGAATAAATTTATTGCAGCAAGTGCTTTTAATAATAGTCCTCCGTGAATGTCATTGTCAGATGCTTCATCATTGCACATCCTGCAACAAGGAGGAAAAAAAGAAAGGTTTTTTTCAGAGGAAAAAGTATTTCTGTGCTACTGAAATTGAAAGCCAAATTGTTAATCTGATGAAAACATCGCCTCTTTGCCCGGCTGAGCTTGCATGTCTAGGTGTGGTTAAGCTTGTGTTTAAAAGGAGTTGTGTGTTGGTCTAGAGAGAGGTGAGCTATAAAAGAAGCAAAATCAGCAACAAAGAGAGAGAAAGAATGATGAATCATGATGCTCTAAGTATGTAAGATCATGTAAATACTTACCATGCTGTGTAGGGTATACAATCATTATTTGTGCAAGTAAAGCCAAAGTCTATTTAATGCACTTTAATGACTACATTTGTGATTTAACTCAGAATAACTGCAATTGAACACCTTTGTAAGAAAATGTAGCTAACAATGACTATAAATGGTGAAAAAGAGAAAAACTAATTAAGGCAGCATTCACTTGGAACATTTCCTGTTCTCTTTTCAGGAGATGTCAGGGAAAACTTATTTTAAAAAGGTTTTGTTTCATATAAACTGTTTATTATTTTATATCAGAACTGATGGTCTTAAAAGGCTCCCCAAACCAACTTGTCAGAATTTTAATTCTCAGAAAGCTATAATAAGGTTTTCAACAAAATGCAAATGTAGATCTTTCTGCATTGTGATCCAAGTATCTGAATCATTCCTAATGAACAGAGTTTCAGTTGTTACATACAAACCTTTGCTCAGGTGCCTCATCCCCCTGCTTATATAAAACTAGAACAAAACACAGCTTCTTGTTACTCATACTTTTCGTATTAATTCTGGTTGGCTGAATTAGTTTAAGTGATTCATGACCTATGTTAAAATTTAACACAGCCTTAATGTGTTTGGCCTGACACACAGTGCGTTATAATATTGATATATCTCATTGACCAAGCAATCAGCTTGCTGAAGCACGCCTTGAGGGGAAAATGATACAGTAGTTCTGATCTACTTCTCTGCCAAAACTTTAATTAAACATTCATGCTATCAGTTAAGAGTGAAAGAGCTTGGGGAAATGCATGAGATGCCGGTCCTGTCATTAACATATTTCTTTTTGAAAGTTTAGGAAGATAGGAATATGTCTCTTAAATCTGTGACCTGGTTAGCATCTCAATGGTATTCAAAACTCTGATCTGTCTTGCTCTCTGGTATCCTATACATAAGAAACCACAAATCTGTCTGATTTTCTATACTCAGCACTTTTGTCCAGTAGTACCTAAAGCAGAGCAGAACTGCAGTAGTGGGGCTCTGGCAGTGGATCTCGTCCTCTTCCTGGGGTACAGAGTTATGAGCCCAGGGATAGGCATCTCCTTAGGGTTTGTTTCCCATTGCTGGCATCCAGACAGCCTGAAGGCTGGCAAGGCAATCCTCAGCCTTCTGCAGACCACTTGTGTGGGAGGTAGAGCCTGGTCCAAATGAGGTTTCATTTAGCACTAGCTGCCCCTGAAATGAGGCTCTGTCAGACTGTTTAGGAATGGCACTAATGTGATAAAGCCTTCTGGCTGTGTCTGTGCAGAGGTGTCTTATAAGGGTCATGGAGAGATTGGTTTTTCTTCACTTAGCAGAAGTGTCTGGGGGTAGAAAATGCAAATGCTGCTGTTTCTCCCCAGGGCAGAAAACCTACTTGGAATGATGAACCTTGGCAACCTTAGAAGATGCTTCTTCCCTCCTTAAAACCATGCTAGCAGCAATTAATCTCATCCAACAGCGGTGGATATTATAACCACAGCCAATACCTCAAATGGTTGTTTAAAATCAGCTTCAGGAAGCTTTGCTCCCTCTCTGACCCTTTCCTGGCTTCCACATCGCTTGTGCTTGGCTGTCCTCTGCCCAGGCTTTCAGGTTCAGATTTGGAAATCCCCTCCTCCTGACAGTGGACTGTTGTTTTTTCTGGCAATATTTATCTGCCATCCTTGTGGAAAAGAATCAAGGCTTCTGTGGTGCCTGAGTTGTTATTCAGAGTGTTAATAGACATTGTAAACAGATAGAGATTGTCAGATTTCTGCCACAAGAACTGTACTGAGGAATTTCCTCAGCCAGGATGGCTACCCAGGTCAGAGCTTGTGATGCTTTGTCTGACAACTGAGCTTGAATTTATTCTAGTAAAAGGGGAAAAGCTACTTCTGAGAGACAACCGTCCTCAAGCTTTACTCTAACAACCGAAACAGCACAATACCAGGCTCATGAAGAAAATTATGCACCCTAAAAACCATGAACTTAGAAGAATGTAAGCAAAAGGCTAATCTTGAAAGATTCTTTAACATGCAAGTTCAGAAACATGAGCTAAATCAAACTGTCATTGCTCAACCCACAAGCACAGCAAATAAACTTAAGAGGGGATTTTGAAGCAGCAGGGAAAGAAGAGACAAATACTCAAAGTGGTCAGGACAAATCGGATGGTAACACATGAGAACATAAACATCAATTCAGGATGAAGGAAAAATAGGCTTTATTACTCCCCTTGAGCAAACTGATGAAGGAAACCTAGTAAAAATTAATGTTTTTATCAGTAATGTGATGCACAGGCATCATGAATAGCTGTGTGTCAGCACAGTCTGAATAAACAACTGCAATGGTTTTGTTTATTTCTCTGTTTGCTTAAAACTGTGAATATTGATCAAATTTAACAAAATTAGACAGAAAATAGCGACATCATGAGAATGTGACAAGTAGGCACTTTCCACAACTGCTGACACTATTAGTTAGATAATCTAAATTTAAATTTTTACCATGATTTTTACTGTTACATCATGTACCCATCTTGTCTAATCTTCAGATTAACATGACACAGGCAGAAGAAGGTGTTTCTGTTTTCCCTATGTGCAAGAAAGTTAGCACACTGCACAGCTAGAACTTGCCTGGCTTTGTAGTGCAGAAACAAAATGTGCCTGTAGCATCTGATATGCCCAAGTTAGGAACCAGTTTGCTCTTGACTGTATCTGTGGAAAGTGCAGATTGAGGCACGTCCTGCGTGCCAGCCCAAGCCCAGTGTCTGCTGCTCTCTGGAGGTTTGATCGTTGCCATATCCATGACTTGGCACAGTCCTGGGAGCAAACAGCACCAGTGTTTGACCTGTTTGAATTTTTTCTTGCTTTTTCCTGTTGCTCTCAGACATTGCTGAGCACAATTTTTCTGGTTTTCAAGGGCACTCAGATGCCTCTTCCAGATTAATGTTAACTCATTGACCTCTTTACCTTTATATATATTCCTTGTACTGTTTTAAAATTTTGTAGTGTTTCTCTGGTAGTTTTACACTCAAATGTCTCTGTTGATTAGGGTGGGCACGGTCTTGCTCTAACTGAGAAAGTCTCATCCACCAAATCAGTATATTACTGTAGATCAAAAGAAAAATAGTGTTGGAAAGAATCACATCATAACTGACAGCTATGAGTCAGTGTCTGCATTTCTTCCCTAACACAACATGACATGGTAGACTGGCTTTGAATAGGTTTTTTGTCATAATTTCAAGTAATGATTAACTCCCAATGACTAAAATGTCTCCAGGTAGGAACTGATGAGACATTTCACAAAGCTACTCAAGTTCAAAAGTATATTCAGGCGTTCACTTTAGCTCTTTCATGCAAAATGCTTATTTTAACAGAAGTGATTTTAAAACTGCCTCATAAATACAAGTTCAGCAGTACTATTAGAGCATAGTTTTAAGCTAAAATGTTTGTATTCCAGGAAAATACACACACAGTATGTGCATGTAGTTTCTTATTTATTCCATTTATAAACCAGAAGCCATTTTAGTGCAGCTGACACTGCAATCATTTATGGGGTAAAATATAACTGTACCAGCTCACATTGTAGGATAAAAGACTAAAGGAATGAGCACTGGAAAGAACAAAAAACAGAGGAAATCTATGTGAGTAAGTTTGTCCCAAAGGAAAAGCTCCCACTGCAGGGTTTCATTCCTGAAGAGGGTGTGTTAAAGCATGCAAGATAAGAAAGAGCAGCAGATGTCTTTAAGAATTGGTGTTATGGGGAGTGTTGTAAGGAATTTAGCTTTTGAGAAGAAGGAGGATTTTTCACACAAACTGGATGAACTTAATTGGAACAAACATGGCATTGATTTTCTGGAACTAATATTACTATAATAGGTATCATTATAGTATAACAGATCATGTAGCATGTTACAAAATAATAGAGGATAACTGTGTAGACATATATATATGTGTATATATGCACATCAGTATAATCAGTAAAAGAATTCTAAGGAATAGGAGAGAGTGTAGTAAATAGCAGAGCGTGGTAAATAAGTTAGGGAGAAAGAAATATCAGATGGGAGAAAAAAGGACAGGCAAAATCAACACTGACACATGTGGGAATGCGGTGTGTGTGGTGTGGGTGTTAGGAATAAAAGGGATGTGACACTTAAAAAAAAATTCACATTGTCATAGAAGATGAGCTGAGATGATTGTGCACAAAAACTGCAAACACAGGCTAGAGCTGCAAGATAGATGACCCCGAATCTTTCAAGAATAGTGAAGAATGGTGGATGGGTGATCTATGACCGAAACTCTCCTAAACTGATGTGTAGTCTTTTAAGAAAACTAGAAATAAAACCAGTGGCACCAAGCCATCTCTCAGTAGCAGTGAAGTTGCCTGCAGAGGCAGAGAGACATGGCCTGGGCAGAATGGAATCTGCCAAACTAAAGGTCTTCTGAAGGGCCACTAAGGAAAAACATTTTACTGAGAGTATAACTCAGATGACTACAAGCATGAAAGAAAAGCTCCCAGGCACTGCCTCACTGCAGATTTTAACCCGTCAGAAATAGAGTATAAAGCAAATGCTGCTGATAACAGTAGAGCCAGTTATTCCAGGGTGTAATAGCTGGCAGATTTCATCAGCAAGCAGTCACTGGACTACCATGATGCTATTCTAGGTGATCTTTGTTAGGTAGTGATGACATAGAGCAGCTGGTTGCAGAAAATAACCAAGCTTAAATTATCCCAACTTGATTAAATTGAAAAGAAATGAAAGAATGAACAAGAATAGGCCTTTTAGTTTCTCAAAATTTGTCCTTGTGAAGTATTGTACCTAAAGGAATTAGTAAGTGATATAAATTGGATGAAGACTCCAGACCTCTTAAAATTTAATTTAAATTTTTTTAACTTTTTAAAATTTATTTGTACTGTAAGGAGACAATGAAGAGTGCTAGCACCTTACAAATCCCTAAAAAAGAAACAAAAATATTAGGAGTTAGCAAAGTGATTGAAAGCCCCCACCATACCAGATCATCAGTGAAAATGGTATTTTGGGAACCTGGCAGCGGAGGTGCAGTCAGATCTGTCAAGTTGGCAGACATACCATCTGTAACAATATTTGAAAAAGTGAAAGCTTCTCCTATCACACAAATAAAAGGGAGTCTGGTAGGTGGCAAGTACCCTCTCTCTCTGATAGAGAATAAAGATTGTGTAGATACTGCCCAAACCAAACAAATTCTCTTTCTTATCTGTAAAGATAATGGTACAGATCATGGAGAAAAATGGGAAAATCCACAGAAATAAAAGCTAACATTTACAAGCTTGAAAATTTATTAACAGGGTGTAGTAGGCCCATAGTGAAGTGGTGTTTTTTATGCATCCTAAATTGCTCAAAAGAGAAAAAATAAATTTCAGGTACTGGATGAAGTTTTCCTTTAAAGATCTCCCAAAACAAAGGAGAGAGAAAGAGCAGAGGAAAAAGTGACCTAACATCTACAGCTTGATTAACTAGCCTTAGTAATCCAGAATTTCTGTATGCATTTTTCAAGAAATAATAAGCAATCATGTGAAGATAAAATAGAGAAAATAAGCAATACATGTTCAATGCTATGTGGTAGGGCTGGGGGAATGTGTATATGGTGCCATCTGCTCAAGAAAAGGAATTACTGACCTACCTTAAGGTTGAGAAGAGGTTTTCAAGCTTTATTGTTTCATCTAGTCCTTCAAAGTGTCAACACTTCCATTGTTGCTAAAAGTGGTGTGGTCAGATGAGAAAAATATATGTTCCATTTTGAAGGAACGGAAACCTAAAGGTGTCAGGTAGAATTTAATAGTGCAAGTGCTGGATCACACGCAGACAGAGCTAGAAATCATTTTCTCTTGTAAATTGTGGCAAGTTGGTTGGGTAAGAGGAAGACTAAAATGTCTTGGTCAGTCATAGACGGATCCTGAGAGAACTGAGGTGAAGCCATGGGAAAAGCCAAAGTGATCCTCCTTAGATATCATGTAGGAGACTTAGAGAAGGGATACCTGAGTACAAACACCATTGTAGGAGGCTCCTCTGGGGTCTCAGAATAGTCTGTCAGCTGTAAAAAAATACATTTAAAGAAATGCAGAAAAGTAGTACTGGACAAAACAAAGAATGAGGGATATAGAGTCGCTCTCTATAAATACATCAAGGGGAGGGGAAAGAAGGGCAGGGCAAATACTAGGGAGGAAAGAAGCTATTTAAGTTGCCAGACAATGTTGTCATTAAAATAAATGGATATATATTGAAAGTTAGTCCATCCAGGCTGGAGCTGAGGCAGTTTCCAGCCATGAGAAGAGTGAAGTCTCTGAAACAGTCTTCTAGTAAGAGTGACAGGGACAAACCACTGTAGGTGTGGATATCCTGGTAAAATGGAAGTTATTTGCTTGCAAATTGGATGATAGCATTCACATAGCTCTTGCATATTGGTGAGTAGAGCCACTTTCTCTTTGCTTCTCTGCCAGAGAGTCAAGCAGTCTGATGAGACTTATGATGGATTTCCACAAGTTTATTAAGAAAGCTGTGTAAGGTGAAAGGACACATCCTCAGTATCTATAAGATCCTTTGCAGTGTTGTGGTCTCTCCTTTTTATTACTGTGGCAATAGTGTTTTTGAAATTTCTGTTGACTTATTGGTTCAGATAGAAAGCATGACTCTATGACCTGTGTCACATTAACATGCTACAAAATGTTAAGAATTAACTTTTTTTAAAGATTAGTTTAAAATTTTGATAAATCTGTTTGCTAAGTGTCAAACTAGAGCACAACAAGCATGAGATAAGAAGCATAAGTTATCAGTGGATTTAATATTATTGACAGTATTTACATGATTAATCATCCTGAACTCTTGGAAAACATTGATAGAGAAAATCTTCTCTGCCTTATTCTTTCGATATTACTCAGCAAAATACGTGTAATTTAGTTTGATTTTATTTTTATTTAGAGGTGTCTCTATTTATATATTCCTAGTTTTGCATGAGTTCATTAGATATATAATATTGGCGGTTCTGACCAGTACTTTAAGAATTGTAGAAGCAGTAATCCATCTGTATAATATTGTTTCTCCAATGTTCCTGTGGGCATGTGAGCAGACACCATTGGTTTAAATTTCCTTCCTGCTTTCAGAAGAAACACATAAGAATAAGGTGAGATTTATAAAATACAGTAATAATTTACACCGCTAAAGATATTGCAAACAATTTCAGACATTTCAGAATATTGCAACCAAGCTTATAACAAAGACAATGGAAGTAATTTTCTGTTTAATGTGAGAGATGGAATTTGAAAAAAAGGATGCAAGCAAAATTACAATTCTAACATAACATAAATGAATAAATAGTTTTACTAAGATGTGAATATGTCCAAAGATTTTTCTCTAAGTCCCAAAGCAAAATATTGTTGAAAGGTAATAAGACTCTCAGCATTACCTTTTTCCAACATGAGTTTGAGAGTACTCATTTTCCTACTCCAGAGGAGCGGAGTAGCCATAAGATGGCAGCACTCTGCACAAAAGGCTCCCAAAACAATAAATCTCTTTTCTCAAAAAGAGACGTCAGGCACTGGAGAGTGACCTGAGCACCGGGTGTCTGCAAATGTAATCAAACTAGCTGAGTCCAGAACAGCTCTGAGAGGCTTCAGGAATGGAGCTGCTTTCATGCAGTACCTGAGCCCACTTTCCTCAGTATTTAACACTGCTTGGGCGCTAGGCTAAGCATTCTTATCTGTTTTGGTTATTCTAGAATAACCTTATTCAAACCCCGTGTTTTAGCAAAGCACCATACCTCCGTAGGTCTAAGTACAGTAAGGTCAGCTATAAAATTGTTTTCTATGCATAAAACCAGAGCAGAATCACTTTTTACAAGTGATTTAATCCCAGCTCCACAGTTTAGAATTTATATGTGGGTGGTCAGGCCTGAAGGCATGGTGTTTAGCCAACCAGTCTTTTCTAAAAGCAAGCCCGGCCTGCTGCAGGGCTGTGATAAAGAGCTGCCTTTCCCTTGGTGCTGTGGCAACAGCAAGGCCATCACTTTGTCCCTTCTGTGATGAGGACTGCAGGTCTGGTTTGAATTTAGCATTAATCTAAACTAAGTTATGAAAAACTCTTCAGCTAAAACGCAGGGGTCTGAGGAGCTGTGGAGTCAGTGCTCAGTGTAATTTCCATCCCCAGCATGATCACCCACCAGCACTGAGAAGTCCTTGCTCTGCTGTCTCTGCCCCACATTTGAAAGCAAGGGGTACCACATAACTAGGAAAAGCTAACAGAAACCAAGGCGAAATTTTATGGGCTTTGTGGAAGTCCCTGGCATGATATGAGTGTCATGGGCTGGTTGGCAGTCCCACTCCATTTTCCTACAAGTTCTACCTGAGCCCTTCTGCAGTTCAGAGGTCTGATTATTTCTCTTGGAGTGTGGGAGTGTATTCAAATCTGAAAAGCAAACAAATCTTTGATGTTGCTCACCCATGCCAAAAAAAAAGAGAACAAAGGCTTCCTCACACCCTTGGCTGGAACCTGTCAGGTCAGGGCTGTGGACAAGGTGAATACAAGTTGAAAACACCCAGAGTTTCCTGCCTGCTGCTACTGTACAGTTGGGGAGCAGTCCCTCCTTCTTCCTCCTCTGCCCCTCTGTTCAGAGGCAGGTTGTTGACTTCATTCCCTGCCCTCCTCTAACAGCAGCACCTGCTCCGGAAACAAGAGGAGACCAGAGCATGAATCACAACCTGAGTCACCAATTCCCAGCACCTTGTTTTGCTCAGAGCCAGAGGGGAAAATTCCTTTACTCTATGTGATTCTCCATCTTCTGTGACCCTCCAGAAGAGGCTACAGACACCCGTCCTCTTCTTCCAAAACTGCACTCCATCATGCGTAGCCATGCTTGCAAACAGCACCTGGAGTGCAGGAGAGACCACATCTCACTGGGCTCTGTAGCAGTGTTTTGGTCACAGGCCCCTAATGGGATATGGTATTAGTACAGCCCAAAACATAGGAGCTGAAATTAAGCAGTTTCATCGTGGTATGTTTAGATCTTTGCTTTCAGAAGGCTCCAGGTCACTCATACAGGACACAAAAGCTTACAGCAGTATCTTTCACTGGATGTTATTTTCTACTGGATCAATACTCATCTCCCACCATGATGATTAACAAAGAAAGAGAAGTCATATCAACTAAAAAACAAAAACAAGAAAAAGCCCCAAAAAAAACCCACCCAAAAAAAACCCCACCAAAAAAACAAAACCAAAAACTAAAACAAAACCAAAACAAAAGAAGCAAAAGTTGCTGATTTGTTACTTCACCTTCACTGTGAATTTCCCCATTAAATACACCTGTTTGTTAGGGATTGTTGCTTCATCTTGAAATATTTTTCCCAGCTCTCCCTATAGCATTGTCAGATCTGTACAGCAGCAGAGGGCAGAGACAGGACAATCCNTCTCCCTATAGCATTGTCAGATCTGTACAGCAGCAGAGGGCAGAGACAGGACAATCCTTGTAGTGTCTGTGCAGTTCTTGTGTGTGGCTTCAGTTTGTGCTGGACTGGTCTGTGTGCAGAAGTCTCACACCACTGTGTGGATGTTCACATCATTTCTAGCTCCTTAGAAATGAATCAAAGTTTCAAGCTTAGAACCTTTTTCCAGCCTTCATTGCTTAGCTAACTGACAGGCATCATCTGAAACATCTGCCATTGCTGTTCTTTGGAACTGGGTCTGTCAGGCTGCTGGGGGATACATTTTTCTGCAGACCTTCCAAAGAAAATGCTTCCCATTTCTGCTGTCCCAGATGCAGAAGGAGATGAATAAGGGTGGACAGAAGGGAAGACTCCACCTCACAAACTTGAGAAAGCTTTTCTCAAGTGCAAGTCCCTGCACCTATGTAAATATTCTGAGAATCATCTCAGCTGGGGAACATTCAGACTTTAAATTGTTCCATATTTTCCCAGGCTTTCAGGGTATGTATGACAAGATCACTTGGAATTAAGAGCTAGGTTCTGTGTGAAGCTGAAAGCTCAGGGCTGTATTAGTGCCAGGAATGGAGGGAAGCCTTGCATTGTTCAGCATTGCCTACACTGAATGATAAACAGCTGTTTTCTGTTCATATGTGTCATTTAAAAACTGTAACTCTGATCTAATAGAGACCAGAATTTGCTCTAAAATGAAGATACAGTGGCTGATGGAAACAATAATAATTGTGTCCCTTTTGTACTATAAAGTACCTTTTTGTTGTATCTCATTGAATCAATTTCTTTCATTTGGGTGGGAGACTGTATTAAAAACCTTATAAAGAAGGGGAACTCTGCTGTCAAATCAAGCAATGCCATGACCCCAGAGCATTTTACACATCCTTCCCACATCAGCATGGCTACTCCAGACTGAGATTCTACTCTTCTAGTGATAATTAAAGCAAATAAAGCATTGGTCTAATAGAGGAACTTCCTGACCAACTTACCTTTAGTTATCTCAGATGATATCTCAAAACAAGAATCATCTGTCTGCTTCCTGTCTAGGTATTCTCACCTTGCCCAAGGTTTACTCTTGGGGTACATTGTTGCTCTTTCAGGACCTACCTTAGGCTCCTGGTTTCCATTTTTTTCCTTGTCTGTTTTTGTTGTTGCTTATTCTGCTACTTTCTTTTCCTTCTCTGCTCTCTCCAGACAATCCAGAAAGGTCTATTCCTAATAGTTTGCAGAAACTTAGCTATTTTATTCAGGAAAGACTTAATTCAGATAGTCTTTGGAAGCCACCTCACACAGAGGCAGGCACTTAGCCTCCAGCCAAGTTATTCTTGACAAGATCTATATAAAATATTACCTCACAAGCAAGTGAGGAACTGATAATATCAAATAGAATTTGTAAGCTTTATGTAAGCTGTATTAATAATTCTCTCTACACTTCAAAGTTTGATATCTTGAATCCAAGAATGAGCATTTGCTAATTGCCAGCTGTTCAGCCGGCGGATTCTTAGACACTGCTGGTGGCTGGTACCTTATGGTGGCTGAAGAACTGCCACCGAGCCCTGCGCTTTCAAGTGTTATTATGTTACCAGCATAAGAGCTACAAGATGACCTACACTGAAAGAGAAAGTGCTGGACTTTGGAGGGCTGCGAGGCGGTAGACACAGTAATAATATTAAAGGACACATACACAAATGTCAGTCAGACCCAGGGAAGTAGGATATTTGAATGGCATATTACAGGAGGATGTTTTTCTTAGCAAGGGCAAACACTTTTGGTTGATACCACTTCTTTTTGACCTTATGTAATTCTCGCAAGAGTTGTTCCTTCACAGACTGAGGGAACATAATCTAATCAATGCTTTTTTCATGCCACAGGAAATTGCTGTAGCTGAACAAGTGCCTTACAAAGGGCACTCTGAGGCATAGAGAGCAGTTGAAGGAGACTTAGGAATGTTGTTGTAAATAGAAATGTTAAGATATGGTTCCACAACAGCCTAAACTGGGCTAAATTTGGCCTAACATATTCTCAACTTTCCTGCCAGTTCTGCCTTGAACTCTGAACTGGGCAGCCAGAGGGTTCAAGGAACCCAACCAGATGAAAACCAGCCCTCCACTTTCCCCACAGGTGATTGGGTTTTGTTACGATCAGTTTGAAGCGCGGCGTGTTTGGACACGAATGCTGACTAGTTCAAGAGAGAAGGGGTGGGAACACAAGGGCAGAGCAAAGGTAATGTAATCCAGTTTGAGTTGCCTTTGAAACTACCCATAGTCTGTGTAAATACTAGTAAAACTGGATGTGCCTGGGAATATTTCCAGGCACTAGAATGAGATTGTCTATGCTATTAGACTGTTGAAATGCTCCCTGGCATGAATTTGAGATCTTCCAATTAACACTCACTCCAAACAATTTCTGGGCACAATTTGGTTGCTAGAATGGTCCCAATAGATACTTTGCAATCATAAACTTGGGTCTTTCTGTGCCAGTTGGCCTCAATGCCCAGGAATGTTACAGGCATGTTGAATTTAACTAATACAGACCCATCCCTACTTTCACTATTGCAAATCCTTATGAAAAGACAGGACTTGTCTTGAACAAATGATTTTTAAAACAGACAATAGCAGAGCACAAAAGATGGGAAGAGATGAAATCTGGAAATAAAAAAAATTATTTCCTTTTAATAAAGTGGTAAGAAATGCATATTTTGCATTCATTTCAGGTTGGAGAGGCAGAGGAGAGATAGCAATAACTTGTTATGCAGTTGTTTCTGTGCTGTAGAATATTTGGCCACTTATTAGGCAGAGTTACGGCTGACTTGATTATTTTTTCAAGTCAGTTGCTATACTGGGAATGAAATTATTCCTACTTCTATATATTAAAAAAAAATCCACAACTGCAGCATTTCCCTTTCTGTTTGGATTGTTAATGAAATCAATGTATTTAGTATCTTGAAGTATTGAAGCTAAGTCCTTAATTTTAATCTGCGATTGCTTTTCTGGTTTTGCTTTTTTGGTTTTTTGTTGTTTTGTTTTGGGTTTTTTTTTTGGTTTTGTGTGGGTTTGTTGTTGTTGATATTGAGTTTTTTTGTTCTTTTTTTGTCGGTTTTGTGGTTTTGGTTTTTTTTTTCAAAATTGCCTTTATGAGTTTCCCTTCACATCAGGAAATCTGAAAAAAAATTGAATTTTATTCTCTCCAGGTATACTCGGCAATCTTAATGATCCATCTCCCCTCAGGGCACAATTAAAGGTGTTATTTTGAAGGAGTTTTAAAAGGGTTGTTGTACACGTCTCTTGGCTGGGTTGCTCTAGGACCCAGAGTGACTGGGACCAACAGAAATCTTCATCTGAATGAATTTTTCCCTGAATGCCTTATAAGGAGTCTAGGAAAACAAGGAAGTGATAACCACGTTCACGTTACTGTGTGCACAGCTTGTGCTCTTTACCTGCCCAGGTAGCCCTTGTTTTCACTTTTGTTCATGGTCCGCGCTGCTGGGGTTGAAGTTTCCTCGCAATCCGGTGTACGTGACATCTGAAAACATTCCCTCCAGGAATGCATGGTTTTTATGACATTCTGCCTTTACGCAGGTGATAATTAACAAGCTAATATTTTTTGTCATGCAGCCAGCACTGAAAACGAATGGGGATTGAATTGCTTTGCCTCTGTTTCCTATTTCTGCAAAGAAATAACCATGTGCAAGGTAAGGTTCAGGGGCAGGGAGATCCATTTCAAAACCATTTTGCGTTGTTTCTTGCTTGAAGTTGACATGAAGTAGCTTTTTGTCTTCTGTATTTAATCTTTCCTTTCTGTTTAATGACTTTCTTTTGTCAGACTGCTCTAGGGCTGCATTGCCAATTCATCTGCAATTTGGTGGTCACAACAGGTTTGAAAGGGACAGACATTCAAGCAATTTAGTTTTCATTAATCACAGTTTGATCTGCTAAGAAACTTTCATATATATATATGATTGAGTGTTTCTCTAATAGTTACACAATGGATAGAAATCATATAAAGTATCTACAGACTGAGTGAAACAATTTTAAGCATACAGGGTGAGCATAAATCTGTTATTTTAATATCCCTGGCAATGTTGGGAATTACTCACCTACACCATACTAGAAACACATGTAACACTCTATCAGGCGCACTGGAGGGAGCAAGTTAATGTGTTCTATGTTCTAATGCCACCCATAAAGCAGGCAAAAGGAGGTATGTTAATTGCCAGGAATTCTGAGGTTTTAATCTTTATTGGAGAGTTAATCTTTTACCAATAAAACTACTGTTAAGAAGAAATTTTATCAGTCATCCTAAATATGGCTAAATGTGTGCATTTTTCACCTCTTACATTCTCTAAATGACAAGTTTCTTCATAAATTGAATGATTAAGCATATTATTAACAGCCTTTTATCTTCTTGGTTTTAAATTCAGGGACCTGTTCTCAGGAAAGCGCCGTGACTTGTGAAGATTGTTTGCTTTCTGGACCACACTGTGCTTGGTGTTCACAAGAGGTAGAGTGATAAAAAAAAATTTCAAAGTAAGACTTGAAGTCTTTGTAGTCACTCCGAGTGATGAAGTATTGACTTAATTGGGTCAGCCCATGGTTTTGTAATGCATGCAGCGCTTACTGAAGCCTTCCTGGGGATCAGAAGTGGAATTTAATCTACTCTACAAGGTCTGTTTTTCATAGTATCATTGTTTGGATATTTGTTTGTTTGCTTGCTTGTTTGAAAAAAATCACAAAAACATCGACTTTCCAAATCTAAGGCAGAAATAAAAGTGTTATTAGGGGGTCTCAGATCATCAGCCTGAGAGCTGGCTCACCCCCAGCACTGATGATGAAGCACCAGACACATAGTCAGAAGCCAGATTGTACCTTACAGATTACATGCCAAGCCAGACAGCGTAAACAGGAGGTTTGCAGGTATCAACAGTGTAAAAGTTTGCAGATGTAAAACTTCCATATAGAAATCATTAATCTATGGTTGATTTTAAGTAAGACAATAATGTCGGCTTTACAATTCGTATGATATAGATGTGCTTGGGCTAAAACATTGGACTTAAAAAATATA
>VWYI01015678.1:0-54512 GCA_013399455.1 Anthoscopus minutus
GTGCCAGAGAGCTGTGCTCCAGTGCCAATGGATCAAAAGTAACGTCTGCCCTTCTGGCTGAGGACTTGCCCTCTGGATACTGGAGTGGTTTTATCCTTGAAGAATTTCTTGTGGTGGTTGTTCCTCCTCTCAACTGACATACCTGTGTTCTAGGGCAGAGGTGGGGTTTCCATCCCACTTCTTCATCTCCTCTCCCATGTTCATGCAGGTAAAATCACAGGTTACCTCATGGTGTGTGCCCTCTCTCTTGAGCAGGGGAGCACTTGCTCCCATTACCAGGGACTGCTCTGTACTGCACGGCATAGGACACTTCTTTAAATCGTTGGTGGTCCTCTTTAAATCGTTGAACATCCTTGGACAGTCTTTCCATGGATGTGATGCAGAACCACGGTGGGTAAGAAAAACTTTCTTCATATAGCTTGCATTTGATAACCAAATTCTCCACTGATTGTTCTTATTTCATGACCTCACTGCTAGTGGTTGGCATGCAGCAGTGGCATACTCCACAGGAACTTCTGCCACATGGCTGTGTGTTGGGGTTCACAGGGGACTGCTCATTATTTGAGTATTTACAGAGTGCCTCTAGCACAGCTAACTCTCTAACTCTACTGGATACCTTGCTCCATGGCACGCCACTTGTCTCTTTACACTATTAGACCATCCTTGAGAGAGTACCTTTCCCTCATGCTTGATAGGAGTTGACTCCAGAGGCAGAGTTTCTGTTCATTTTTTAATCCCTTGGTCAATTCCACAGTCCAGGACAGGGATCTCAGCTGCCTGGCTTCACTCCTTGATTTCTTATTATGGGCCACAATATTCCAGCACTGGAACAGCTGGGTCACCAAACAATCTCCCAGCTGGCAGCCAAAATCCTTTTGCAGATGTCCCAGCTGACCTGGGGATAGGGATCAGGTGATTATCTCTGGCTCTGCCTCCTCCTCCCGTTGTGAGCACCCTGTTTCCTCTTCATCCCTCACTAAGCAAATGGATTGTGTTGCATTTCTTTTTCTGTACAGCTGCAACTGTTCCCAGCAGGGGTTGTTCCTCTGGCTCAGCTGCAGTTGGGAGTGCCCACAGTACCTGTTGCTCTGCTTTCCTCCTCCTCCCCCTGAGGGTGCTGTTCAGTGGAGCAGTGTCTGACAAATCGCAGCCAGAGCCCATAACTTTGCATAACTTTGTGCCTCTCTGGAACTGCCACAGCTTTTTTGCTGTCACATATTTTTTCACTTTAACAGGGTCCTGTAGCTGTTTTGAGGTGAACTTTCAAACCTTTGGAGCAGAAGAGTCTTTCAAAAGTTGTCCCATTTTCTTTCTTTAGTGCTCCCACTAGAACCACAGTGCCACTTGCTTCCCATTCCCCTCCAAGTAGAAGTACAAAACGCAAGGATCATTGGTTGAGACAAGAACAATTTTCTGGAAACAACAATAAGACAATTAACAGTAACAGCAACAAAATTAAAAACAAAAGGTGTGAGTCAAAGAAAAGATTTACGTGGAAAACACTGAATGGGACCATTCCTGCCACCACACTTCTCAGCAGGAAGGAATGCTCTTCTTCTCCAAAGCAAGAGAGAGTCCCTTGCCCAGCCCCCACCACTGACAAGAGCCGGTAGAGAACAACACCTGGGCCCTGGCCATGCCCCCTGCCAGACACTGCAGAAAATTAACCCTGGCCTGGCCAGAACCAGGACATCTACCAACAAACAAACATCTACCATCTAAACAAACATCTACCAACAAACAGGACATCTACCAACAAACAAACATCTACCAGCTAAACAAACCAACCACATCCTGAAAGTTACTGGTTCAACTTAAGAGGAAGAGCTTTCCACCACCAACAGTATGAGTATACAAATGGTGATTAACTCACATCATTTGTGCACAAAGCCCTACATAAAATCCCCTGACCATGGCCTCTCAGCAAAGTTTTGATCTCACTAGACAGCAAACAACTTACTCATCAACAAAATAACAAAACATGTACTACCCTAATGTTAGGAGGATTAGGCAGTGCAATCTAATTCTACATTTTTCTGCAATTCACAAATTGACAATACTCAGATAATAAGATATGTGGTCTCGAGGAAGAAAACAAATTGGGATTTGCTACACTTGCAATCTGTAACATATTAATGCTCCCATTTAATCAATGCAGAACTAAGAAATCCAACACTTTAAGGCATATCCAAATTGATTTCATACTCAGTTGTCCTTTCACATGCAAGACAAATTCATCAATTAAAATAACCCTAGAAATCTACACCTCCCATATAAAAGCACTGTATAATGAGACCTCTTTTTGTCAGTTTAATGAATACACTGTGTGTGTCTACAGTGATAAAAATCTAAAACATATTCATACACAACGTTAAAATTTTCTCTCTTCTTTCACATGGAGAGTCTTTGTCCTAATGGATGATTTGGTTATACAATATACAAACTTTAAACATCTAGGTACATTGCTGAAGATGTCCATCATTTCCTTCAATTGACTCTGAGGATGAAAAAAATCCTGCCAACACAGTGAGCAAAGATTTATTCAACAGTGTTTTAAAGTATATGGCACATTACTGTTCAACCCTACAGGTTCAAAATCTATTTTCTGTCCAGTGAGTCACATTCTCTCAAAGCATTTTTACAAGGGCTACATAATTGATATGATTAGATTAAAGAAAACATTTTCCAGTCTGAAGAATGGATCCATAAATTAGGAAAAAACCTGCAGACACAGAACAGGCCTCTATTAGCAAATAGAAACATGAATTTCTAGAAAAGAAAGCACTAGAACTACTTTAGAAATTTGCCTTCTATGCTTTAGCCTTCTGGGGCAAGTGATCACTTCTGCAGGATTCCGAAGAGCTGCAACCAGAGCTGGCCTGAGGGGAGTTAGGAGGAGCAGCACCAGCAAATGGTCCAGGTCTCCTGTCCTGTCCCAGGCTGGTCCCTCACTGATCCTTGGCACCAGCCTCTGCTGAGTGGGGAACTTGCCATGTACCACTGGCCTCCATTCCCACAGCCTGCAGCAACAGAGCAGATTTTCTAAGGACAGCATCCCTTGCTATGTGAGAGAGCTATACACAAACTAATGGAAACCATGAAATGATGCACCACTATAGACTCGATAATCAGGATGGAATCAAGCTTAGCTGCTGCTAGCATGACAAAATAACTTTAGGATGATCTTCAGGGCACAGAAATAACCCACAACCACAGCAGTCATTTTGTCTCAAGTAACTATATGACAGTAGAAAAATTAACCAAATAGCTTAGGTAATAATGTTCCAGAAGAAGTTCAAAAGGTTCAAAAAGTAAGGCAGGGAAGCAACATCACTAGGGGCAAGAAAAAGACAGCTTCTGACAGAAGCAGATGAACAGCCTATAAGGAGAGCAAGATTCACCATTTTCAGGATATTACACATTATTTTCATTACTATTCATCATTAAATGATGCTCCCATGCACCCAACCCCCACCAGGCCAGGTCAACCTAGGAGAAAAAAGAGATACGAGAGCAAGAGAAACACAAAACAGTCCTAGCAAGAAAATAGATCTTGGCCAGGAAGCCAGAAAACAAAACAAACAGATTAGGCATAAAATAGAGCATCATGGGCAGGGCAGAGCCTGGCTGAGCCCAGGACTGAGAGAGCCAGCAAGGCACAACCACAGACAGGCAGGAGGGAGCACAAGTTGAAGGAACACATTGCTGTGGGTATAATCCTCTTGGAAACAATCAATACATCTGAAATATATCTTTCTATAATGGAAATATTTGCTACAGGAAAGGTGGAGAAGCAGGAAAGCAGGAATACTGAAATTGGTTTGGGTCTGAATCGAAAACAAATATAAGACAGACTGGTTTATATAGACAGTTGCAAAATTCTGAGGTAAGCAGAGTTTGAAAGGAAGCTCACTCTCTCCTCCAGACCACCCTGCACATGGACCAGGCACAAGCTCACCAGAGCCACCACAGTCTGGGAGAAGACACAAACAGAATCAGGGAGATCAAAGAAAGGCTGGAGTGACAACTGGCTTGAAAGCATGGTGTCTGTCAGAAGAGGGGAGTTGATCTAACAACAAGATCAGTGCATGCTCTTCCATACTGTGAGCCTGGGAGGGGAAGGTACCAACCAGACCTGCCAAAGGCAGCAAAATGAATGACCTAGTGCCTAGGGGTGGAGACAGACACACACATGCCAAGTCTCAAAAGAGAAATATCTGCCAACAGCTGGAAATCCCTGCTGGGAATGGAGAAGCACTCCTCCTGGAGTACAGAGACAGCATGTTTAGTACTAACTGAGAAGCCAGTGCTTAAATATCATTAAGTGTTGTAGGAGACACTCCATTAAAATCTCAAATGAAGTGCTAAATGGAGTGGATTCCCAGCTTAATGCTGATTAGTGAATGGACTAGTAATTGAACTCTTTAAAAGGAGTCTATTGAAATGCATGGTAAAACAGGGGGTTTTGGTAGTTCAAACAGACTTTTGTACATCATTCCAATAAAGAGTTGCCAGTGAAATTAATAACTGTTTATATTTCATGTGGAAGTGCATCAGATAAAATGGGAGATATTGCCCCACACAGATTTTGGAATCCACATGTATGTGGAGAGCATAAGGTGATCATCTACCTGGACAAAGCAACAGAACTCACATGGGTTGTAACAGCAGAAAGGACACCAAACACCCATTAGAAGTGACCTGCCTGTATTGTGGAATACTTCATATTTAACTCAGTGGGCAGAAAAATACATCTAAATGCCTGGCACCTTGTTCCCAATATCCCTGACAGAACCATTAAATTCCCATTTAGGATCCAGAGGGAAGAACTAAGTAATTATGAAATCAGATTCCAGATTTCAGATCCCTGGACACAAAGAAATGATCCCAGCAGAAAGCATGCTCAGACTATAGAAATGAGTGCCCAGACTTGCAGCAAATTCTGTGCCTTACCATCTTCACTGGAGAATTAACATGCTGTTGACATGAGGAGGATGGAAAGAAAATATAATGGGGTGTCTGGGAGTCAACAATCATAGAAAAAGGCCTCAACATCTCAGCACATCTGTTTATTTTAACAGGCTTTTTAATGAGGGAGTTCTGTTTCTCTTTTGCCATACACTGGAGCTGAAAACCAAAAATTATCTCCTTTAAAAGACATCATAAACAGAACAGACAGTTGTATTTCATTAAAAATTGAGATCATCATCCTCACACCCTAGAGCAGTGTGTGATGTATTTCTATTTACTGCCCTTTCAAAATACTGCACACAGGAAGGCATTTTCACCTTACTAGTAGCCAAACTCCATGAAAAAACAGCATTAATGGACACTAAAACCTCACCTCTAGACAAAGAAATGATTATTCCATTTTTTTCTGATATATGATTTTATTTTACTCCTGTTAACATTTTTTAAGAGGACTGTGCATTACCAGAATCCCTAATATCTAGCTAATTAATGTACAAGGAACTCAGTAAGAGAAAGAGGCTACATTTAAAGACTAATTTTTCTTCAATCTGAAAATTAAATATTCCAGTCCCGGAAGAGGAAATGGATGTATGAGGATGGGTTTATTTGGTTTTAAATAGCTACAGTAAAAACACACACAAAGAGAAAACTTGGATTCACTTAGATGCAAGAGAGATTAAAAAAAAAAAAAAAGCTGTATTTTAAATCACCAGAAACACATGCCAAAATTTCTTTGAAAATAAAATCTTTGGCATCTGATCTGACATTCAACATCCTTTCATTAAAAAAACCATAATTTAATTTGAAATATAAAATGAATTCAACATAACCATGTAACAATTAATGTACAAAAAAGCTGTGTCACTTACTGGCTGATCCCCTCAAATGAAGCTTCTTTGGAGACATTTCCACTATCAGTATTAACACCACGCTGGGAGGAAAAAGTGTAAAAGGATTATGATTCAGAGCCAAATACATGTATTTAAAATTTAAATCATGGGGAGAACTTGATTGCAATAAGTATTTGGGAAAACTTACACATAAGTTTACCTGAATAAATAAAAAAACCTCAACTGTTTGTTCAAACACAGACCAATATAAGAAATAATCAGTTCCATAGGAGACCAGCACAGAACTCAGGTCAGGGTATGCTGCTTAGGAAAAATATGAGCTTTGATTTCTAATGCCTTTTATGTCTTGAGAAGGAGGTGTGAGACCTATAATATAATTATACAGGGCAAGAGAATGAAAAATAAGCAAGGTTTCTTCTAAAGTAATTTAATATTAAAATAAACTATTATGCTCTGCCTTGGCAATGTTACCATTTAAATTTGGTTGCTGCTGACTTACAGCTTTCCATTCAAGCAAGCAGCACAAGCAGAAGTATTTTGGCTGCTACACAGCAGATGAACACTTCTGACTTGTGCCTGGGGAACCCTGCAGAGCAGCAACTCTGGAACGAGACCACAGGAGGAGAGGACCAGGTTTCCTTTCAAGTGCACAGCACTGGGAGAAATGTGAAAGCACCACAGCACCCTCCTCTCAGCCAAAATGATGTGAAAATTCCTGATTACAACAGGATGCTCCCAGGGTGATAACTACTCAGCAATTCCATGTGAAGAAATATACAGTAAGAAGTACAAGATAGTCAAACATTCCATTTCTCTCATTTCTCTTAATGAACATGAAATTAAGCCATGGGGGCATCTTTCCGTGTATATGTGTGTATACAAATATAAGTGAAAGAGAGACTGAAAACTATTTAGAGCCTCTGTTCTTAATGGAGAAAGAATTCAGATCTGAGGCCATGTAACTTCCTAAGGAGGGATTTTTTTGTTAAGATTTCTGTCTGGTCTCTATCATGGGAAAACAAGAAATCCAGGAGCTGCCACTGCATTTGCTATAAGGGAAAGCTCAGAGTCAGCAAATAATTGTTATAAAGATTGGAGACAACAAAACAGTAAGAGTTTACAAAACACCTGTAAAGCAGGGAAGCAGGTGGAAGAGAGGTGATGGGGAAGGAGAACTTGCAGTCTTCACCTCCATTCATTCATGCTTCTTCCCAAGAAATAACCAAACACCATTCAATATACTTAGCAAGCATTTGATATTACCTTACTCCTCTCAGAAGCTGCTCTTACTAAACCACTCTATGCAGAAAAAGTATTCCCTGAATCCTTGTGGGATTCCCACAGAAAGGCCCAAACATTCTCATGACATGACCAAAACAGCATAAAAGGAAAAAGGAGTCAGTGTAGATAGATTAGAGGCACATAGGCTTGTCCTGTTTTACCAGAAAACCAATACAGCTTTTGGCAGACAGAATACAGGCTGGATGAGGCCAGAGGTTACAAATCTTGAAATCATGGAGGGGCCAGAAGACTAGATTGTTATGCATAGTGACCTCAAACTTGGTGTAAGATGGGCAGGAAAAAATAGAGAATGACAGTGCAAAGAAATGCTGCAGGAACTGGCATCCTAATTGAAGAAATTTAGTACTTTCAGAATATGACTTACCAAAGTGAGAAGTACAGCAGGTTTCTTCAAAGCTAATACACTGGATATCTAAAAAGAGATTTTAGATTACTGTTAGTTGTTTTTTTTTCTTCCATATAACCACATTGATACCAATTTCATCAATATTCACTGCATATAAAGTAAATGAGCTGCAAAGACTCATTTACAAGTGTTCATCTGATACCTTTCAGATATTGTAGTATTACCTGAGACATGCAATAAGAGTAGAGTACAAACACTGACAAAACATTGGCAGAAATGCAGTGACCAAGTTCATTGTGTCCTTTAAAGAGATAAATACCAACTACAACTGATGCCTATTGTCATCATTAGGAAGACACAACATAGGAGCCAAAAAGTTGTAATGTCACACAGCAACAAGGAACACCAGGGTGCTCTGTCCCACACACAGAACAGTTGCATTATTAATATTATGTTACAATGTGCTAAATGCTTAGCAAAGAATATTTACTGTTATTCTCACTGGGTCACTTCTACTGACTAATCCTCTTATTAGACTCCTTCAGTCTCCTTCAAACATTCAAAAACTGAGAACAAAATCCCTGGGCTTGTAGAACGCTGGGCTTTCAGAGCAGCTACAGAAGGGTGGGTGCTGAATTACACATATCTTGAGGCAATGAATATATGATATAGTTTCATAGAGAAATATTCTATCAACTTTGAACCACCTTAATAGCACACTACTAATATTAATAAAAGGAAGTATATGGCAGTGAAGTTCAGAAATAGCAACACCAACCCTTTATTTTTGTTGTTTCTTAATCTCATGAAATATCAGGAGAACACATTTACACATGCTGGTCATTCATTGACATAAAGCTGTTCTATAAAAAAAGGCCCCTGATGTCCTGATGGTGGAAAACCAATTCCTTGGCAAACAAGGCAAAAGTTATAGAAGGAACCCTTGAAAGCTGAACCCTTGAGTTATGCTGCAAGCTTCAACAGCTTCCCACTTCTATACATGCAGTCCAGGTTGAAAGCGGCCTTCATTTTTAAATTTATTTACTGGTCCACCTAAAGAGCTCTTTTTCCCATCAGCAAAGTTTTTAGGCAGTAAAGAAGCAGAAAATAGAACTACAATAAAGAGATTTGTTGACAGGAAGTGACCGAAAATGACTAAGGTGAATGTGATTTTTAAAAATAAAACATGTACTTTCCACTTGCAATTTTCACCATCTGAAAGATGAGCACTGGAGCACCTGAACACTACAGGACCCCAACTCAAACATGGCAAAAATTAACCTCTCCACTGCTCACTCCACTCTCCGTTTCTGACACACATATCAAACTTTATTATGTTGCTTGACCCATGAAAATTAAATGAAACCTCCTCACAGCTGATGAGAGCAGAACCTTTGGTCTAGAGAGTCAGTCAGCGTTCTATGGGAACAGAAGAATCAGAAGAGTCTTCTTCAAGACTTTCTCCGTGAAAGTCGCACACAGAACTTGGCAGGAATACTGTCCTCACCTGCTGAGCCTTCCCACCCAAGAAACAATTGCTGGCCAGCTGCACAAGTGTACAAACATCTGCTCAGAAATTAAATCAGAAACCTAACTAAGCAAGGCACATTTGCACCAAGAAATGTGAATATATTTGCTTATTCAAGTAATAGGATGACGCTATAGAAAATAAGTGTGAGGCAGGTAGCCTTTCCCAATGGCTTCTTGGAGGCATAAAACAAAAGTAGGCTCCCAAGTCCCAGCTAAGACATGCAACCTCCTTGACAGAAATCTCCTCAAATCTCCAAGGCATTCCAAAAAAATTTATTTAGCAACATGTTTCAGCTGGAAAAAGCCACACACTGACAAGTCTCATCATGCACAGAACACATTTATGAGACTGCCTTTGGATTAAGGACTGTGTTCAGACCAGAAGAGCAGCCTTAAAAAAAATCTTCAAGTGCTTTGTGAGATAAAAGGACATTTTCCAGTAACAGGGAAGGGAGAGAAGATCCCACCAAGTCAGGAGACATCCAGTAAGAAGGGGACTAAAATTAACCAAAGTTATTGACACTCACTGATTTTGTATTCACAGAAAAAAATACTGAGAGACACAGACAACTCACCTCGGTCACATAGTGGGCTTCATCCACAGCATATTTGTTCTTGAAGAATTCAGGGGGATGAATCCTTTGGAAAACATCAAAAAGAAATATTTGGGTTTACCTTGCTCTTATATTTAATAAGGCCAGAGACAAAGAAATAATATTCTCTACCATCACAACAACAGAATCAGATATGAGAAATGTTTTACTAATCTTACCTTTAACCCTATTTTTCAAAATAGGAGATTACAAAGAAAGTTGCCACGGCTACAAAATTCAGTGTGCTTTTATCCAGTCCATGCTTAGATAGCAGAGTCTCCACAGAAGGAAAGTGTTTTTTCCCCGTTCTGTGCAAGACAGTTTTGTTTTGCATGACTTTTGCCATGCCATTTAGACACAACTTTCCAATTCACTAATCTTTGGAAGGGTGTTGAAATAACAAAAGACCAGCCTGCTCTGTGTTACATTCAAAGAGTGAATAAAACATTCATTTTTTATCCTGGTAACTGTTCCAGCAGACTTTCTATTCTAGAGGGCTATTAAGACATGGGTTCCTCAGGACACCAGAAATCCACTCCTCTAACCCAACAGAGTGGGCAACTCTACAGGTCTGTGTCCAAAACTAAATGTCTTCTACTCTTTTGTCCTGATATTCAGCCAGAGACATTTTTCTAGAGGCAAGAAGAGCGTGAAGGATCTGCTTGCAGTCAGGCCCCCCAGGACTCTCCTGCTATCTTCTGTACCAGGGGCTGTGCAGTTGCTCATTCCTTCATTGTACAGCAGCAGCCAGTTATTCAGATTTCAGTCCCTGATTACAATCCCCATGTCCCCAGCACTGAAATAAAAAACAATCTCTATAATCCTGGAAATGTGATCTCAAAATAATGAAATCACCCAGCTGATATCCTCCATGGAAAAAAATTTCTTTACTTCCAGAGTAAAGAAATGGGAGGAAAAAAGCCATGACTGGAAGAACTGAAGGTTCCCATGCATTTTGCTTCCTGAGCAGCAGCAGGAGAGCAAGAGGTACGTGCAGGACCAAACCTTTAACTGTGTAAACGTTCCACAACAAGAGCACAAAAGCATCCAGGGAAAGAACTGTCACTAGTGGACATGAAATAGCAGTGTGGATTCAAATCACAACAGTGAAGTTTGATCCCAGTGAGGCAGAAGCCTTTATTTCAGGGTTTGCAACCCTTTTCATAAGGTGTTCTGATACAGGTTAACATGACTGGCCAAAGGAACCTCTCTGGTGCCACTGGTGGAACAAGAGAAAAACACATTGAGAACATGTGTGTGACATTGTTTTGAGAACCAAAACCTATTTACAAAGCACAGTTCTTAGAGAAGTTTCCCAAAAGACTTTCCCTTGGGAACAGAGCAGCCACTGACAGGCTGAAAACTCTCTCAGGCTCAGAAAATCATGCCCACATATGTTGGAGAAGCTAAAATTGAGAAATCCTCTAAGTATGAATGCTCAGCAAAAGNCCCTCAGATTTTGTGTTATATGTTGGTTTGTTAGTGTAAACTAGAATATTCATTATAGAAAAGGATAGAATGTATTGTAAGAAGATCCTCGCTCTCTTTTGCTGGCCCTCTCCTATCTCTTCCTTTTCCTCACCCTCCCCTCTTATCTCCCTCACCTCTATCCCCATGCTCTCAGGCCCAGCTCTCTCTGTCTCTGAGCACGCTGCAGGCTGAGGCTGTAGCCCCGGACAGAGCTGTGTCCCTGTTAACAATAAACCCTCTTTCCCCTGAGCTGCCTGGTGTGGTTAGAGACCCTGCAGAGTTCCTGAGGAACCAAGTGCAACTGCTACTGAAACTGATACTGCTACCCATACCCACATTTCTACTTCTACACACAAAGAACAGATGAGGCTGGAGGCCAAAGAGCATTTCCAGCCCTTGAAGTGAGGACCACAGGAATGGTGGGCAAACAGCTCAGCACCTTGAGGAGCTGCTCCACACCCCAGGCACATGCCAGAGCTGCTGGCAGTACCACAGCCTGGAGCACTGCCTTATGTCCAATTTTTTAATCTTGTGTGCTCCTTTATCATTTACATTTCTTCATGCTCCAAACAGTACTGGGCTGTGACATGAACATGAAACTGTTTATGGTATTCTCAAGCAGAAAATCACAGATTTTAAAAAATTTATTATCTGTGAAAGTACTACTCAAAAGTAACACTAAACTATCATATTATATGTTCCCTTTTGCAATACTCCTTTTGTAGACTCTTCCTATCAGCGATGGAGATTTCAAAGCAACTATCATTTATCTTTTCTCTCTGGTTTATTTCACATATAATTTTAAAAAATACACTATTATCCTCTTATCTTTATATTATAGTTTCCTTACCTCCAACTCTTGCATACTCTTTTTCTTCTACAGGCATCTCCTTATTCTTTCTTCACTCCTCACACACTAAAGTATTTTAATAATCCAGAAACATAATTAACAGAGTTAGCACCTTCATGTTTTGTTCTCTTTTACAGTTTTAACCAACTCATCTGGTATCAGAAGAATCCCAGCTGTAAAATCAGCTAATGGTAATTTATGGTAACGTATCCTCTTTAGAGCAATACATCCAAAGCACCTTTTTATAATTAGCTTCATTGTTTAAATCAAAGAACTGTTTAATGTAAAGCAAATATTTCATAAGAGTATTCCCACAAGTGTGTTGGATTTTACTGACTTCATTTAATGCAGTTAAAGTAAGAATAGGTCTCATTTTCCATAATTTATTATTCCATAATAAGAAAATATCTTTCTTTTCACATGCTCTTTCTCAACTTCTTTTTTGTTCTTGTTGTTGCTAGCTGCTGTCTATAATTGTGTAGCCTACAGCACACAGCTACTAATCTAATTCTTCAGTTATGGTTAATATTAATCCGTTCTAGCTTTAATCCCTCCAACATCTCTTTTAATGTACACTATGACTTTTTTGAGGAATCAAAGTGGCTCATCGTTCTTTCAAGGCTGAGGAATTTTTCTCTATTTTAAGAGAAACAGAACAGCAGCTTCCCAAAATCCTCCATCCTTTCCCTCAGTTGTTAAACTAGGTCATCTTTGAGATACTTTTGACTTCCTCACACCTAATGACAAGCTGCCACGATTCCCATATGTGTACCTCCCTGCTCATCTTCTTGCTATCTCACTCAGAAACCAGCAAGACTTTTAGCACAAAGTTGAGAGCCAGACTTCTCAGCTCCTCTCTGAAGCTCTCACAGCTCTGCCTCACTTTCTTTATACAGTCATTTAGCACCTCCAACTAGATGGAAAAATAAATTCATAAACACTTCCCACAAACTTCCATCCCATGGGAGCCATGATGCTCCAGTGTTGAAGCTGCCTCTTCTACTGGGAAGATTTCTAAGACCAACTCTATTGCAGAATCATAGAGGTGCAAGGAAAAAGTGTACATGAAGTCTATATTAGAGCCAAAAAATTCTATGCTGTTACATATAGAAAAGGAGTATAGAAAGCAACCAAAGGTTAGAGAGAAGGAGAAGAAAAAGAAAAGCAGGCAAAGGGAGGCAATTCTGCCCCTCTGCCCCCCAGGGGCAACCCCACCTGCAGAGCTGCCCCAGCCCAGCCAGCCCAGCAAGGACCTAAAGCTGGTGGAGAGAGCCCAGAGGAGGCTCCAGGATGAGCAGAGGGATGCAGCAGCTCTGCTGGGAGAGCTGGCATTGTTCACCTGGACAGGGGAAGCTTTAGGGTGACCTAATTGTGATCTTCCAGTACCTGAAGGAGCTGACAGGAAAGGTGGAGACAGACAATTGACAAGGGCCTGGGTTTTCAGGACAAGGGGGAATGGCTCCCAGTGCCAGAGGGCAGGGTTAGATGGGATGTTGGGAAGAAATTTCTCCTCCCTGTGAGGGTGGTGAGGCCCTGGCACCTGTGAGGGTGGTGCCCAAAGAAGCTGTGGGTGCCTCATGCTTGGAAGTGTCCAAGGCCAGCCTGGATGGGGCTCTGAGCAACCTGGGATAGTGGATGGTGCCCTTGCCTGTGGTGGGAGGTTGGAACTCGATCTTTAAGGTTCTTTCTCTATTCTCTTTACCCTCATCCATTTTTTCCCAGTGGGGATCAATGAAAGATAATTACACACATGGTAGTTACTGTAAAAAGTAGCAGTGCAGAGTTCCTGAGCAGATAGAGGGCTCAGTACCCATTTTTATCCAATTTGAATGCAAAACAGGCTAAAGCCAGCACTGATCACCATAGTCACAGGGTATCATCCATGAAATGCTCATTGACATAATGAAAATCAGACGTTACATTCAGCTATCATAATTTCAAGTACATCTGACACTTCCTGAGGATGAGTACTTCTCTCTACAAATGACTCTCAAGAAGCTAGAGTAAGTTAACTGGTTACAACTTTTAGGTTTGGCTTTGTCTTTTGTAATGCTGTTATGGGCTGCCAGTTTTAGAATTCTGATTAATCACTGCAGAGACTGTGTGCAAAAAACCCCACAGCAAGCCATAAATTAATTAGAAGGATTACCCAAGTGGAAGATATGATCCCAAATATTATTGAATCATGCCTATTTACCTATAAAATAATAAACCCCAACCCTTTTGTAAACAGATGTGAGCAGAAGCAATGACATAATTTTTACAGGATTCAGGCAGGGTCTTAAGGTGTACAAAATTATTTAGATTCTCTGACAACACACAAAAACCCACAGAGAATAATGCATATCAGCCCTAAAAAGGCTCAATATCCTCTCCCTATAGTTTTATAACTCCAGCCAAGCAAATATCAGTGTTAATTAGAATTGTCAATAGTTAACTTCCAGAATAACAGCAGTCATCATTTTCTCTTACAGTGGAAATAAGTAACTCAAAGCTCTTGGAACATGCCCATGTATGCACAGCTAAGCATCTAAGCAAAAATCTGGCATCTTGGAGTTCATGGGCATTAGAAAGAAAATGTAAGAGTCCTGCACTGAAATTAATTTACATTAATCTGGTCCTTATTTTTCTCATTTTCAGCCACAAAGGACCCCTTAAACAAGAGACTGTCTCTAGTTCATTACTTAAAATTCATCCCAATTTCCAGTGAAAAAGCTTGAGTTATTTTGAGTTAAACATTAACCTGTTTACTTTCTGCTGATGCTTCCCATGAAACTCCTCTCTCTCCCATGTTCTTCTGCCTCATCTAGATCACCTACTTGGTTTCTTAGTCACAAAATTTTCACAGTGACTGAGAAATGCTGAAGATGTCCTAAAGATGTGAAGCTTTGTTTTAGGAAGATTTGAACTATTATACATTGCCTTATTTTAACAGCTATGGTTTTATTTTAGCATCAAATACTGAAGATTCATCCTTCAACAAGTGACAACTTTATTTTAAACAAAATTCTACACAGATAGCAATGGGATAAAAGAGGTAGGGGAGCAGCAGCAAAACTTTCACTGTAAAATACAGTGTGAAACATTAAATCATAGAGTAAATTAACACCTTAGAATAACTGTACTTCATTTCTCTTACACACATTTATCAAACACAAAAACCACCAGCAAAATTGTAAGGGAGCATAGTATTAAAAACTAGTAATCACAGATCCCAGTCCAAGTTTAGAATAAACTTTTCCATTTGGTTTAACTAAATTCACATGGTACATGATGGCATGTTTAAAAACCAAGTTGCTTCATCAAATTACAACCAAAGCACACTAGTTCAGATTTTGCCAGACCACATTCTTAGGACTGGCTCCACTTCAATGTGATCCTAAAATTGGAATATAACACTGACTCCTCTGTTTATCCATCAGTAAGATGAACAGCTATGACAGTTCTGTATATCTACAAATACACCAAAAATTTATTTTAAAGCTTTCACGTATTTGGACAAAATTCATATCACTATTTTTTTTGCAGCAGTTTATCAACCATGTTGTGTTTCCACTTTAAACCCAATAAAAACTTGGTCTCATTGTCTAAAACCATTTTAAACCTGTTGTTCATTACACTGCACAAGAATTCATAACACAAATCTTAAGGGATCTGTACAAATTTGACATTACTGTAAGAATTCCATTAAGCAACATTTCATTGTATGCTAAAGGACTCTGGAGCAATAGCCTTGTAATACCAACATGATAAAAAGTGTTCTACTTTTCATAACAGTATTCAGAAGAGAGGTAAAATGAGATGGATCTAAATCACAAATGCCAAAGAAAAAACTGTGAACAGAATTTATAACAGCTGATAGATGTTCCTGAAAGAAACACATCTAAGCCACCTGCTAGTATATTTGCAGCTTAATTGCTGATATACATTTTTTTATGTATGCTTCCATTTGCATCTAAACATTCATCCAAACTTCAATATTTAACACTTATTCCTAAAGGCTGCTTTGTATTTCCATGTTTCAATGCTCCTAGGACAGATTATCAGTTTTTAGTTTCTACAGTGGATCAGCTCTAAAATGAAATTCAGCTTTTCCTAAAGCAGTCCAATTTAGCTTTTTTCTGGCATTTCAGTAGGAGTTCCTAGCTCAAGATTAGTTATCTTACTGTATAGTCCAGAATGTAGAATATTCATGTAGGGAAAAAATATTCCAAATGTTCACTATGAATATTAAACAAATTATAGACCTTTAATGTTAAGATTTGAATGGTTTCAGAGAATTCCTTAAGCCCTCTCATTGGACCTTGTGTTTTGCAGCTGTTCTGGAAGAAGGGTAACTTACTCCACTGCTGCATACAAAAGAAAGCAATAGGTGTAGCCTACCATAAGCACCAATGGGATGTAACTGCTCTTCTGAAAAATGAAATATTAATTTAATATCAAATGGCACAGACAACAAAGCAGTATTCTGGATGGCTGATCACACATGCTATCACTGAATGTATATTAGGGCAAATAATGGGAATTATCTACAATTTCTAATCAATGTATCTGGCTTTAGCAAGTAAAACCAAACCAGACCAAAACAAAACCAAACACATACACAAAGCAAACAAACAAAAAAACCCACCAAAAAAACCCCAAAACCAAAAACCAACCAAGAAACAACACCCAACAGCATTAATTTAATGTGTTTTTTAAAAAGGAGCTGTAGGAATTTCAAAATTACCAGTCAACAGCCATTTTGAGGAACTCCTACTGTGTCAGGGATGAAGATAGCAAGTACTGACAGAAAGCAATAAGCCATGCTAAACACTCTATCCTACAATTAAAATACAGACCTACAAATCTTATTGTCTTTAGGATCCACAGCTTCTGGTAGATACCAGAAAGTGAAGTGTTTTCACAAGCAGTATTTAAAAGTAAGGACTAATATAACTGGAATACTAGCAGAACAGACCAATAACAAAGACTTCTACACAATAATGTTCAGTGTACAGTACTCTCCTAATAGGTTCTACAAGTTTTATTGCCTAAAATACATGAAAAATTGTTCAAGCTTGCATCACAAAACCAGGAGAGGATGATTCTTGATACAATGAGACAGAAAGGCTAAAACTAGTGAATTCACAGTAAAGCTTTCTGTTTCTTCCATTCAACCCTGACTTTCATATTCAGAGTAACAGATACAAAACACTACTTCATGGCAAAATCACTTTGTCTTGAGAAATTAAATGCCTCCATTATCCTAGAGGTAGCACCTGTACATGGCACTGCAGCACACACACACAGCATGAATTACATTACACTTTCCCTCACATAAATGAGGGAAAGCACATGCACAAGGAGAAAATTGGACAAGCATAATCTTCAGCACTTGAAGTTCTACACAGTCAACAACTCATTTCTCAGTCCTTGCTAGAATGAGCTTAAAGCAGAGTATAAATTTCAGAGAGACTGCAAACACAGAGTAATAACCTTGGCAAAATTTAAAGCAGAAGAACAGAAATATATCAGCATATGTAGAGCAAAAAGAGGAAAAGGAATGCAAAAACAATGTTTTAATGCTGTCAGAGATTCACCAATAAACTCCCTTCTCATTACAATAACATCAAGTTAACAGATGGTAAAGCATTAACCAAACAAGAGGGTGTCAAGAACTGCTAGGAAGAACAACATAGCACACTTTAAAAGACACCAGCAGATGTTCCTGATTTTGTCCAAAAAAGTGTCATCACCCTTATATCCAAAAGGAATTTCACTATCTCAAACAAGATTAAAAGGCATCAAGCTAGATTTAAAACAAAACAGTACTAATGGGGTATTATAGACAGTCTCCAGCAATGTTTTGACTACCTTAATGCTACTCCCTTTCCACATTGCTCTGGATTACTGCTACACTCTTTGAAAGACAAAACTACCTGCACACATGCAAACTCAGACTCCCTGCTCCTTTTGATACAGTCTACAGTAAGACAGAGTCTACGAAAATAATGGAATTTAAAAGAAATCAGGATGAAGATGACAGCTCAAGCTGATCTGACTAGAAAACAAGCAGGCCTGTAAGTGAAGGCCCATCTGTCTGAGTATGGGTATGTGACACTGAACTTCCCAGTGAAATACAGATCATGCAGAATCAGAATATTAAGAAGCAGCAACACAGGCCATTTGACTTAGGAAGACAGAAACAAAGTATTGAGGAGAATCTCACAGTAAGTTCTAGTAAAAGCCAAACACTGACCACCCTATTTCATCAACTTCAAGTACACAGTCTCACTGCTCCTGCTTAGCTATTCCCACCACAGGCATTTCCAAAAGATGAAAAGTTCTTTAGACCTTCTATAAATTCTACCTCAAGCAGCAGTGCCTCAGTTAAACATTTAAGAGATACTATCAAGAGCTACCCAACAAAGACACAGAAAACTTGCAACTGGTAACCTTTGCTTTCTTCCTCTCTGCAAATAAAATTCTTCCTTGGAGTCAAGGGCTCTGTACAGAAAGAACTGTGACTAAGGAAATGTTTACACACTGAAATCCCCAAAAGATTTCTTGTAGCATTAAACTGATGACATATACTCATTAGAAAGCTCTCTTCTCAAAAAAAAAAAGAGTATGAGAATTATAGTGGTTAAGGTATTAAGTGTAATTTCTAGGTCACTATATATAGGAAGTGTTTCACTCAAACACTGGTCTCAATTCATACTTCTTAACAAAGGAATTTATATACAGAATCTGCCAATAGCAGATGTGCTCCTTGTACTTTGGAAAAACACCACTAAGGGGGGGGGTG
This sequence comes from Anthoscopus minutus, assembly GCA_013399455.1. Lineage (NCBI taxonomy): Eukaryota > Metazoa > Chordata > Aves > Passeriformes > Paridae > Anthoscopus > Anthoscopus minutus. The sequence continues at coordinate 18,704 of VWYI01015678.1, forward strand.
CAGGCAGAAAAAAGCAATATTTAATATCTCACACATAAAAGCACTATAGCAAGCTCTGGAATGTGAGTAGCATGTCTCCCAGCTCCCATATTAATAGGTTACAGAATGAGACAAAGCAACACTTTTACAGCAGCATTAGATGACCTGGACAGCTTTAAGAAGAAAAGGGATGGTAACATTCCCATTTTACAACTTGTAAGGAAAGCCAAGCCACAAAAAAATTAAATTAACTTGACAGAATAACTCAATGGGCACAAAGAAAAAACAGAACCTACCCTATCCACAATGTCATGTTGCCCCTGCCAGACAAAGAAGTGTCCCCCAGGACTGCAGTTCTGGCTACCTGCTCTGACTGCCAGGGGTACACAGCAGTAAAACACAATCTGCCTGCTTTGCACTCACATTTCATTTTTAAGAAGCATTAATATTAATGATAAATTCCTCTAACATATTTTAACAGACCAGTCAAGTTTGGTTTTTCTTTTTTTTTCTTTGTCAACAGAGACCACACTCCTTCAGAGAGTCCTTCCTGAGCATACAGACAGGTCACAGGGAATAAAAAACCTAAGGAAAACAATTAACATTTAGAGCTAGGAATGTGGAATTACAGAAGTGCAAGAATAGAGGAACTGCTGTAGGTATTTCACTTGGGGCTTTTTTCACTGAAGCACCTTCCCAAATGCAGGGCAACAAGAAGCAGAGCTCTGCCCTCAGGCTGGGCAGTGGCACAGCAGAAGGCAGTGTGGAGGTGCAGAGCCTTGTTGGAACACTGCTGGCAAACCCCCATGGAAATTCCTCTTGCTGTAGCCCACCTTCCTACCAGAAGCAGCCAAGTCCTTGTAGAAAAAACACATAGCACACCTGATAAAAAAAAACAACTTGAGTTTCTATCACTGAACTCAGTATTCCTGGTAGCACATTACATAAAGTATAAAATAGGAAGTGCCTGGTGGGGGTTATCAGCATTCCCTGCCACACCACTGAAATGAGACTCAAATGCTATCTCAGTCTGTGGTTTGAAGCCATGTCCGGATATTAAAAACTCTGGTGCAGCATCATCAAACAGATTTGCTTAGTGCTGGTTCTTTTCTCAATACACCTGATTCAAACAGAGGAGAGGAAAAAGAAGCACTTTAACACTTACAAAACCACCAACTGGAGCATTCACTTAAAGGTGTATGCTGGTACAGATGGCCAATCAATGGACTGATATAAATTGCTATTATGGTTTCAAGCTTTCTCAACAAGAAACTTAAGCTGTCTAAGAAAGCCATAAGAAAGCAAAGATTTATACAAATAATTACTGAAGTAAAAGTCATAAAAAAAATACACATTCATCCCAGACCAAGCAAGGCTTGTGGACAATGAGAATACTGGGACAATGACTAAAGGGAACATTTGAAAAGTCTGAGCATTTGAGCAGTGCTTTTAGAGAAAACAATCCTCAGTAAAGTGGCAAGAGCAATCCAGACATTAATTACTCTGAAAAAGTAATTTTTATCCACAGAGAAATCAGACAGCCGGCCCATGGGAATCTCATGACATTTAACAAGACAAGGTGCTAAAACTGCATCTGTGCTGGGGCAACTCTCAGGGTCAGTCCAGGCTGGATTGGAACAACCTGTTCATTCTCTTGACCTAAAAGCAGCCCTGAGAAAAGGACTTGGGGGTGCTGGTGAGTGAGGGCTGGCCCTACCCCAGCTGTGTGTGTTGGGACCCAGAAACCCCCGTGCCCTGGGCTGAGCCAGCGTGGGCAGCAGGGGAAGGGACCCTGCCCCTCTGCCCCTCAGGTGAGACCCCACCTGCAGAGCTGCCCCAGCCCTGGGGTCCCAGCACAGGAAGGGTGTTTAGCTGCTGGGGAGAGTCCAGAGGAGACACCAGGATGATCAGAGGGCTGGGAGAACTGGGACTGTTCTGCCTGGAAAAGAGAAGTTTCAGGGTGACCTAACTGCAGCCTTCCGGTGCCAGAAGCCAAAAAGAAAGATGGGGAAAGTCTATTTTCAAGAGATTGGAGAGACAGGACAAGGGGGAATAGCTTCAAACTAAAATACAGAAGGTTTAGATTACATGTTCGAAAGAAATTTTTCCCTCTGAGGATGCTGAGTTCCTGGCACCCTGTGCCTAGAGAAGCTGTGGCTGCCTGGAAGTGTCCAAGGCCAGCCTAGATGGGGCTTGGAGCAGTCTGGGATAGTGGAAGGTATCCCTACCCATGGTGGGAGGTTGGAATTTGATGATCTTTAAAGTCCCTTCCAACCCAGGCCATTCCACAATTCTATGAAATTCAATAATAAATGAATGGGGAACAAGAAATGGAAATTACTGTACTAGGGAGAAAACTGGATCATGGAAAATAAGCACCCTGGGGAATTGCATGAGTAGGTCTTGTCAATCAAGAGCAGCCAGCTTTATTGTGCAGTTTTGAAAGGATCAGATGAAGGGTAAAGCAACAGATGTACAACCTGAGTACCAGTAAAATATTTGAAAAAATCTCTCTCAATACTGCTACTCTCCCAAATCAACTCAAATGGCCTCAGACAGCAACACTACAATGTAACCCAAAACCCAATGACTAGTCATAATAAGAAAGTGGAAAAGCCTAAACCAGCAAATAAATAAACAGATAAAAAGATGAGCATTCCCCAGGCTGGGAAACCCTCCAACTGCCACACTGAAAAGTGCTGTGTCAATTTAAACTGATCTTCCCAGAAGTTAAAGCAATAAACAGAAATGGACTGCAAGTCTTGATTAGTGGGATACTGCAAAGATTGAAATTAGTTCTGACACTACTCAAAAGCAGAAACAGAACTGAAGATGATGGAGATCCACAGAGAATATTTCCAGGTGGTAACAAACTTTGCAGATAAATTGCAATGCCAATTGGTACAAAACAATAGTAAGATGATCTAAAGTGATTAAAACCTGGTGGTTTTTTAAACAGCAAAATAAAGATTCAGTGGGTACAGGGAAGTGACAAACTGTGGTAAAAGATCAAACTGAGACACAAAAAAAGAACAACATATTTGATTTTAGAGAAAAAATTACAATAAAAAATAGCAGGAGATGGCAGATTGGTTCTGAAGGTAAAACAAAAAACCACACAGCTCTGGAGCAAGCTATAGAGAAAAAGACCTGTATGCTCCACATTAATAAAACTCCCATAGAAGATGTCCTTCATTCCTGCAAAATGCAATTAAGAAGAGCAATTAAGGTAATCTTGAGTTCCTTCCCTATAGTCCCCACACACACTCCACTCCCTTTCCAAAGAGCTGTCCCCACTGTAATCTTCCCTTCTACACACCTGGCCTTCTTGTTGCCAGAACAAGGGTAATCAATGCACCAATCTCCATCACCATTATACAGTCAGATAAACATACCATGCTGTGCACAATTTAATATTCACAATTATTCAAAATACAAATGCCACAAAATCTCACCAATTAAGAGAAGAGATCAAGAAATTAATTTCTTAGCTTCTAATTTTCATGGTGACAAAAACTCTATATGAAAAAAAAGGTAAAAGCCCACACAGACTGAGAGGCTACTTTCTTTTACAGAAGTGTTAAGGGGAAAAAAGCAAACAAACATAAATCTCCGACCATACACTTCTGCAGTTTTTTTTCAAAAGGCAGTAAAACTACTCAGTTTTGCTGATGTCAGTCAAGTGTAAGGTTGATTTTGGTTGTAACATACTTGAAATTTATTACAATGTTTTAAAGAGCTTCTCATTAGGTCACTGAGAAATAACTAACATCTGCAAAGCATTTCACCATGCTTTATTACAGCTCCAAGTGCTAACCAAGGTTCAGCTTTGGACACACATACAACTTTCACTCAAACTCATGGAAAAACATTACTTATAGTGGGTGCAATGTCAGATTAAAGATGCAACATTTACCACTCATTCAGCAGAGCTTCAGAGAAAACACAGGAAATTGCACCATTAATTGGGCACCACAGCACTATTTTATTTTTCTAAACCATTAATATTTAAAAAAATATTTATGAAATTTAATACATATTTCTAAAGTTAGAGCATGAAAAGGTTAAATACTTTTTGTCTTCCATTAGAAACACTCTGTGTGGCAAGGCTATCAAGTTATTCTGGCATGCTCTCCACATAAATCAGCTGCTGTACAGTGTGTTTTCCTTTATAAAATATCTTTAATCAGCACACTGACTAGTTCTGTCATTTACAATTAAGGAGGTAAATGGCAGGTGCAGCATTAATTAGCAAAACCTAAGTCCTTGTGAAGATATGCAGTCATACCTACTCACTGCTTTCTAGGAACAGAAATGATGGCTAACAGGTTTTTTGCACCAAAACCTTGACTAGGTAAGACTATACCAAGAAAGAGGGACATTTACAAAACACTCACACTTCTCAAGCCTTTACTATCCTGTATGACCAGATTAATTTCTTAAACTCTTCCTTCTAAAGTTAAAAACAGAAAGACATTCAGGAGCAGAAAGCCCCCACTAAGCTCAGAGTCATTCTCAGAGTCTGCCTTACAAATGATGGAGGGACAGGGGCAGAGGTACAAGGCAAGAGGCAGGCCAAGTGGTTCTCTGACCTGAAAAGGTTTTTCCAGCCAACAACTAAGAAATTGGCTGGCCCAACATCTGGAGAAATGCCCACATCCATAATTTAAAACCAGAGCAATATTGTTAGGATCCCTTCCATGAACATAGGATCACCAGTCCTACAACTACCCTCATAGCAATTCTGCAACTGCCACCTTAAGAGGCTTTAGGTTTTTTTGGAGAAGGTCCATAGTCTGCAAGTTAAACTAAATCTTTCCTTTCTTTTAAAACTGCAGAGGTTATTTTGGCTTGAAGGACTTCTGAAAGGTAGCTTTACAACTATTTTTACAAATCTTCAGAGCACACACATTCAGCATGAAGTCCTACCAGATCCACAACACTTCCCAAGTGGCAGTGACCTTCAGCACCAGAAGTGCTCAGTGCTGGGTTGTGGCTGACCCAGCCCAGAGCTGTGCATTCCCCACCTCCATGTCCACCTGTTCTGCAGTCTCCAGGCACCACCTCAGCATGCAGCACCACTCACAACAAGTGCAGTGGTAAGGCTGGAAAAATCAGTCTCATTTGTAAACTTTTGGTCTGCTGATCTCCAGGCAAACACTCAGATACTGCACTGATTTTGGCCAAATTATGACTGCAATTTGGATGGAAGCCCCACTTTTGGGGCACTCAAGGCAAAAAGATTAACCCTTCTGAATGATCCACACTGTGCCTCAAAAGCAACCCAAATCGGGGTTCTTCAGAAGAGAAGGCACAACACTACATCAAATGATACATTTAGCAATACAGCACTGGTAAAACTGTAACCAAGAGCCTTTTGAATTAAATTTTAAGAGAATCTCTGTGTTTCTGCCCAAATTCATAGATTCCCACATCTGTCTTAAATAGAAAGCAGAAGAAACATCAGCCAAAGCAACTCCACCCTGTGCTATGAACTAGCAGAGCAGCTGCAGACCTCTGTAAGATACCAACCTCCCAAACACCACACAAAACATTACACTGATTTGTGCTGCCTGATGTTAAATGACTGTTTCTCCAGTGGGTAGATAGTGCCTTCCATGGGCCCAGAAGTAAGCATTTCCAAGGCAAACTATAGTAATGAACTGCAGTGGATTGAAGGCATACTTGTGTTTTTCTTTCAGTGCTAATTTTGAGTTAAAATTGAATCTTCTGGGAAGGAACACAATCCCTAGCTGTGTGCAGTACCCACTGCCAACAAACTTATGAAGCAGAACTGCTACTGACTCACAAATGAGTTATTCACCCATCCTCCTCCTGACAAGCAGAAAAAGTACATGACCATGGCTGACAGAAACCAAGATTCAAAAAGAGGAATTCAGGAAGGGTAAGGAGAAGAATTTAGAAAATAACAAAGACCATTTGTTATACTCTGCAAGAAGACACAATGACAATAAACCACTTTTAACTAGACTTAATTCTGTAAATGGACAGATAACATGTGCTGCACAAACAAATCAAAAAGGCCACTAGTTATAAGCACCACAATATTTTGTCTGAAAATGCAAAATGAGCTGCTGGAATTTCAATAACATTTTTAAACTTTTTTAGATTAGGCACAATCAGTGTGGGTATGAAACAGCTGTTTTGAACTTGCAGAAGAGCACTTAAGGATAGGAAAAAACTTTGTCTCTGAGTGGGAACAAGCACCAAGTGGGAACAGATGTCAGAGAGTACACATAGGGGGCTTACAGAACCTGTCCTCCCAGACAGGTGTGGCTCGCAGCTCAAATCACTTCAGACAGCAATATGAAGATTTTTATGCCATCACAATTTCAGTCCCCCAGACAGGTCTAAGACAGTGAAAAGCATATAAACTCTCAGGGAAGACATTAGCCATGCCCTGCCATATGGTCTGGCACAGTTCAGCACATGGGATCAGTTACAGCTGTTTTCCTTTTCTGAAAATTAGCATTAAAATATAAGCAATAACTTCAATTAGAAGTGAAGCAGCTTGTCAAAAGATTAAATTAGAAGCAATCCAATGTTCTGAGACAATGTAGATGATACAAAAATTTACAGTTTGGTAGAGGGTATAAATACAATTAAGACTGAAAAAATAAATGAACACAGAAATAAATCAATTTTGCCACTACTATGGCACTGTGCAGTATTTATTACCAAGGTGGATGGAGAGATGTTTATGGCATACCCATAGAATAGCATTAAAATTACATTTTTCTATCTGTGAGTTCATTTTAAAAAAGCCTATCAGAGGCCAGACTACCTTATGCCATTCGGAAAGCTTCATGAGCTAAGGCTGCTGCAAACTGGCAAAGCAGCTTGAAAACACCTGCTTTATTATTTAACTTGCTTGGGTTTAACACAACATACTGACTTTTCTTTATGGTTCACCTTCCTCTCAGAGCTACCATGAGATTCATGGGTTCCAATTCTAAGGGTATTGTGTTCCAAATAGTGGTAGATCATTTCATATCACATGATCAATATTAACTGATCATATTTTGTATCTTTGTATATATCTCTCTATGTATGTACCATTCCCACGACATGATTTGGTGGAATCTGAATAAATGACACAACACTGGAGCTCTACAGGCAGTTACATTATATAAACTACTTGGATACACCAGAATGCAGTTAAAAGACAGGTCTTACTTTCCCATCCAAACAGCATAGCTTTCAGGGAGTTGTGGAACAAAAAGCATAGATCTTCCAGTATCAACATCTACTGCTCCAAAGCAGCCTGCTTCAGTTACTCCAAAAGTCCAGTGAAAGTAAGATTCCTAGGTTAAAACAAAATATATTCTTAGACCTCGCTTCTACCAGCCCTAAAAATACACCACAGTACATATTAATTCCTATTTCCACATATCTGGAAGAGGTCTCTTGCTTTTAGAGAGGGAGAAGTGGTTTAGGTCTAAACCACTGGTATTAGGCTCAGCACAATAAACATACACTACACATTAAGATACATTCTTCTAATCTAGAATTAGGGAATGTATTGTCAGGGAGAAACAATCATGTCAGAAGAGACAAAGCAAAAGCAGAGCACAGCTTCATTGGGTTGTGAAGGCAGAGTGCTGAAGTGAAACCCCAACCTTCCCCAGAGAAGAGGAAGCTGCACTAGGAACAGCCCTTAGCCAAGAGTTATTTTAAGAACAAGCAAGCAAACAACAAAACATCTAACAATACAGGGTTTAGTTTTGGTAAGAACAGACATATGCTCTAGTACCCTGAAAAGTGCATGTCCTCTAAAACCAGACTAATAACTACATTAAGATATGTGTTATCTAAATTAGAATTTACTGGGTTTGTTTCTTCATAACATACAACAGCTCAATTAAATTCACAAAACAAAGTGTTGCAGAAACTATGCAGGGTATGGGATATGCATAATTTGAGTTCTTTTACACCAACATCCCCAGAACAAGTCCTATTTGTGACAGAACACATGGGTACTTAAGGAAGAGTCTAATTTAAGAAGACATGTTGTAAATTCCAAAATATAGACTGCTGTTTTATAAAATCATGAAATATACTTTTTTTTATATAATTAATTCAGCTTAGGTCCACTGTAACATGTTCTATTACACAAAGAAGGTTGTTTTTCAGGTCACAGACAAGACTGAAAAAATGAAGAAATATTCCATATTTCTGTCTTCAAGATTCCATGTTGCTGTCTTCAAGATTAGATTCATACACTGATGAGCTTTGAACAGGTTTAGGCCTTTTAAACAAGATAATGAGCCTGCACTGAAGCACTGAAAGTGAGAGCAACTCAAAGCTGAAGAAACAATGTTATAAAGAAGCCAATTTATTTAAGTGAAGCAAGATGATGCACATCTGAGAGATAAAGAGAAAATAATTTAAAATCATTTTAAAAATTCATACAGTCAAAGAGAGTTTCTTAATTTGAAGTTTTGATTCAGGTCTTACCTGGCGAAACACAATGCCAGTATCAGTACAGTATCTCTGGGTTTCTTCTCCACCCTGCAGCAGAACAATTGAATTCTTCTGGACATCCTTATTGTGTCTCAGGCGTTCACACAGCCGTCTTCTGTTCAAGGCAAAGAGCTCTACAGGCACTTTCAAAGTCTCATTCCCCAGCCAAAAGGATGGTCTAGAAGAGATTTTTTCAATTGACAATTAAAGGCAAAGACAGTGGTTAGCACAATTTAGATGCACAGTGTTCATTAGTTTAGTTCAACTCTACTAACACGAGGTTCATCACTCATGGGGAAGAGATGTACACACACATCTCAAGTGACCATCAAGCACTGCTCACACAGGTGCCTGTTGAAAAAGCTGGAAACAGCAGACAAGGCTGGCTGCAGCTACAGCCCACAGCATGTCCCTCATTACACCCCTTTGGGTAGCACAACAAAAAGTGACTACTGCCCATGTGACTGAGGAGAGGCAAAGCAGGAGGGAAGAAAATGAGTTCTGAGTTACTGAAAACAGAAGTGGAAGTTTACATTAAGTCTAGCAAGTCCTTCTGGAAAACAGGGAGTTGAAAGAAAAGATGATGGATAGCAGACACAGGACAACAGCATTTCCCATACTCACATAGGATCTGCAAATCTCATTTCTATGTATGTATGTATGTTTATTTTTGCATGCACAGAAGCAGCCTCAGCTGGTGACTGAGCTCAAACATGTGGCCCCAGGAGCAAGTATTGGGTACCACCACTTGCCCCTAAGGCGACACAAGCCTGCTGAGATAGCCCACAAAGTTCCTGACAGATTGTACTCAGCAGAGCTGCAACTGCCAGGATACAGTTTAAAAGCAGAGAGCTCACTGCTACTAAGTAATTTTAGATGTTGAAAGTACCTCAAGAATATGGGGCTGACTCATTCACATTTGTTTCAGGTCCATAAGTGCACTTTTTGGAGCTTTACCACTAGAAACACTACAGCCTTTCTAGGATATGGAGCAGAGGGAGGAGTTAACCAGATGATGTGAGAAGAATCTAAATGCAGTTTGTTTTGGGGGTGGTTTTTTACACTTAATAGAGAAAGCTATGCTTTGGAGCTTCAGTGTTAGAGACGATCAACAAAACTTATCCTTAAAATCCTATTATTTAAGTCCAATTTATCCTTCCACCTCAGCTTCTCCAGGACTGACTGGATGGTCACTTTCTATCTATGCCTTACAGGAGATGCCAGAAAAGTGCAGTTAACTTGGTACTATGTTAAGATGACAAGAAATGAACCAACCACCACAGCAGTTAACCTTAGAGGAGCAAGGCCCCACATCTTAATTATTATATAGCTTTCAACAGGCAATCTGAAAGGTAACCTTTGATTTATAGTTGCATAACCTCCTGAAAGACTTTACCAACCTCAGAAATGTAAACCCTGTAATTTCCTACTGCAGCCACAGCATAAAAGAGCCAATAAAATACTTTACTTGCTTATAATCATTTGCTGTAACAGCATAAATAATTTTAGACAGTAAAAGACTGCTCTTGCTAATCCAATTTTCAAACTATCTGTTTACAAGTTCAGCTGATGGTGCACAAAACCCAAATGTGTTATTTTTATTCCTTCCAGAACACACCTGACAACCCAGCACCGAGGCAAGTAATCATCACGGGCTGCAGACTACCTTTTGCAGCACATCAACACAGCCTGGAAGCACAGCATAAGCTTTTGTTTTGGGCCACCCATACCTGTAGGAAGAAGGAAGCATGTTCCTACAATCCCAGCAAAAGCTACTGAAAGTAGTGAAAGTACTGAAGACAGCAAACCTTAAACTGAAATAAAGGCTTTCCAGGTACAAAACTGTGGCTCAGTCATTCAGCAACACACAGCAGGCTGAAAACACTGCTCTCCAAGCCTGATCATCCCTTGGAGTACCTATGTGCAATGGCCTGGAAATCTGATGCTCACCTTATGGGCGTTTATAAAAGGAAGGAGAGGACACCATCAGATACCCTTACACCATATGTTCTCAGATTTTTGTACCTGCTGATAAAAAAAAACACAACAGGCAGAGGTTGTAGCACAGCCTGTCTCATGTTTTGCTTCAAAGAAAGGAAAAAAGTCACCTTCATTGCAATTTTACTCACTTCACAAGTTTGGGGATCTTTTGCTGTGATTTAAAAAAAGAAAAAAAAATAAAGAAAAAAGAGAACTCTGACCTCTCTCCTTCAGGCCTATTCCTACACCCTGGAGTTCATAGGAAACTGCCACAAAGGCACATTTTCATCTCCCTTAAGTCTTATATTAATGCTTTTATTACATTTAAAACCTTTGACAATCCAAATGAGACCCAAAGAGAAATAATTACATCAGGCAGCAATTCCTACCAGTAGTTTTCCTAAGCCACTCCAGTGTGCCTTTTACTGGGATCTTAATGCTAAAGCTAAAATGCATTTTAGTGCAAAATAGTTCTTGTGCACATTTTCTCTAAGTGAAAGTGTGTTCTTCCCTGGACATAACAGATCCCACTTTCCCCACCTGAATATGATGCCACAATATTAGTGCACAGCAGAGCATGGCCTCTGCAGTTATTTTAGAGTGACACAGTTTCTTTAAGGTCATGGCCTTGCTCTGTTTAAGGCTGCTGTAGAAATCACAACTGAGCACGTTGGACCCTGCAGCAAGGGCTGTGCTGAGTGTTGCTGCAAATCCTGCTCTGTTCTCAGGTTCTCTGCTGAGCACTCCTGTTAATCCATACCTCAGAGAGAGCTTGCTAGGAATGCACCTACTTTCACAATTGGAATTCTGCAGAGAAAACCAGCTAGGTTTTAGAGAGAATATTCAGCTCTCATATTTTAGGAGTTTTCTTCCTCCATAGCTCTTGTTCTCTTTTTTCTCCTACAAGCAGCCAGATACCAAACTGATGGCACTCCCAGGGATGGACTGACAAGGCAGAACACTCACAGGTGCTTCTTTGCCTGCAGAGATCTTGGCACACATGAGCCATGCACAAGCTTTCCAGAGCTAACACAGAGAGCTCTTTTCAGAGACAATACTGACAGAGGCATTTAAGTCTTACAAAAAGTTGTATGGCTGTACACCCAGCTTTCCAAGGCAAATAAAAATTCAGAAACAAAACTCTCATAATACTTAAGATCATAAGAAAAAAATGTCACACAAAGGACTGGCTGTTCAATGACTTGTAGTAGATTGAGTGGGTACATGTATTTAACTGCCTCACATGTGTATCAACCCTACAAATACACATGCAATTACAGTGTAAGCAGTGTAAATTCTATGGTATTTGCCTTGGAACAAAACTGCCATAAAATTCTCTCTAGGAAAGAAACTACAAGCTTTTCATTTTGGTTCATGATCTCTAATCACTCAGTTATATCCCACAAGACACACATATCATAGAATGGGTGGGGATGGAATAAACCTTAAAGAGCATCTTGTCCCATGTCCCTGTCATGGGCAAGGACACCTCCCAGTAGACAAGGCTTTGCACAGCCTGGTTTTGAACACTGCCAGTGCTGGGGCATCCACAACCTCCCTGGGCAACCTGTTGCAGTATCTTACCACTCTTACAGTTAAGAATTTCTTCCTAATATCCAGCCTAAATTTCTGTTCTTTCAGTTTCTCCATTACTCTTACCCTATCACTACAGCTACTTATGAACAGTCCTGCCTCAGCTCCCCTGCAGCCCCTTCAGATACTGGAAGGTGCTGGGAGTCTCCACAACCTTCTCCTTTCCAGGCTGAACAGCCTCAATTTTCTCAGCTTGTCTTCTTATGAGCAACACTTCAGTCCTTTGATCAACTTCATGGCCTCCTCTAGAGTGGAATTAATTCAGAATTGGATTAATACAACACAGTGGCTGGTTCTCCAAGGTCAGTTTTTTCTATTAGCACAAGGACGCTGGCATCTCCAACCACAAACTCTACGCAAACCTCTCATGTGAAGTTACATATTTGATAAAGAAGTATATTTGATACAAGCACTGCTTTGTGGTGCACGCCTCTTTGAAGCTATGCAAGCTTCTGCAAATAACCTTAGGCAGTGTCAAAAGTGGATACTTGCAAGAACAAAACAGGGCAAGAGAAGCTCAGCTCCCTTGTTTTGTCCAGTCTGGTACCAGCATTCAACTACTGCTCAGTCTGGTAAAGGCCTCCCACAGTAGCTGATAGTTTCCTGCTGGGTGTCACATACAATTTTTATGATCACTTAGGCCCAAGCTCACAGACAAGCCCTTTTATTTTATTATACTGCAAGTGAAATATAGCTTGGAACATTCAACTACATCTGTTTCTTTAAAGGATATTTTTCTTTTGCCTGGAGCTCCTGATTTTCAATGATTATTTCAATAGTTTTAGGGAGCGTATATTCTGGTACTATATGACTCTTCTAACATTTTGAGTTTGTTGTAAAGCAACCACCAGAACACACTGGTAACCAAAACTCCTATTTCTGGTTTCCCAACCATTTCTCAGTTAACCTTTTGTACCTCTGTTTTTTTGAGCAGAAAATTCATGGACTGCCATTTCTGTTCTACTGAGATCCCACAGAGAGGATCCAGATTTCAACAAAGATGAGAAACCACTGAAACTACTTTTCAGTAAATTGTCACTTTGTTGACTGGGCCTTATTTATTTGTTTGTTTTGAGCAACAGATTCATCAGCATCAGCCTAGAGCCTAAACAATTTTCAATGCTGTTTCCATATTCCATATGTGTAGAGCAAGAGGCCCACTCTAAACAGCAGCACAAGGAAACAAGAGATACAACCAAATAGTAAAAGCAACTAAGACTGTTCAAGGTATAAAACGGGAATTTTCTTCACGGCCAGCTCAGTGCTTCTTGTAAAGCAGAGAGCTCGCAGTCCCGGCGCCGCTCCATCGCCTTCCCAGCGCAGCCCAGGGCAGCCCCGGGGCGCCGGGCGGGAGCTCCCGGGGCCGGGAACGCCCGAGCAGCGCTGGGGACTCCAGAGCAGGGGGAACTCGCAGCGCAGTGACCTCCCCAAAGCCCCAGGTCACAGCCAAGCCCCAGCCTGACCCGTGTTCGGCAACTTCGGAAACTTCCCCCTTCGTTTAGATACTTCTTACAGCACGGGAAGAAAAGGCTGAATTCTGTTATAAAATGTGGGAGAACTCTGGTGCTATGTAATCCAAGCCACCTTTAAGCATCAGTTCCAAACCTGAGACAAAGGATAACACACGGCTAGGGACGAGGCACTGCGAGCCAACTCGCCTATGAGACCCTTCACAGCTCTCTCACCGCCCCGCACAGAGCCCGAAATCCTTTCGCGGAGCCCCGGGTCCAGCTCACGTAGCCCGGCGCCAGCCTTTGCCCTTCCTGCCCGGCCCCGCCGCCGGCCCGGGACATCGCCAGCCCACCGGGCTCCCGCGAGCCGCCAGTGGCCGCGCCGTGCCCCTCTCAGGGAGCGGGGTGCCGGGGGCTCCGGGTCTCGGTGCCGCTCCGGTGCGCACTCACCCCGCCGCCGCAGCCATGTTTGCTCGCCGGCCCCGCGAGGTCACGTGGCGGCGGCGTCCGAGCGCGGGGCGGGTGAGGCGGCCCGACCGCGCCTCCCTCACAGCCGCGCCGCGCTCCCCTCACAGCCGCGCTCCCCTCAGGGCCGTGCTCTCCTCACGGCCGCCTCGCGCTCCCCTCACAGCCGCGCTCCCCTCAGGGCCGTGCTCTCCTCACGGCCGCCTCGCGCTCCCCTCACAGCCGCGCTCCCCTCAGGGCCGTGCTCTCCTCACGGCCGCCTCGCGCTCCCCTCACAGCCGCGCTCCCCTCAGGGCCGTGCTCTCCTCACGGCCGCCTCGCGCTCCCCTCACAGCCGCGCTCCCCTCAGGGCCGTGCTCTCCTCACGGCCACCTCGCGCTCCCCTCACGGCCGCCCCGCCCTCGCAGGCCGGGCTGGTACCGCACCGGGACTCCCCGACCCCGGAGGTTCCCTCCTGAGGGACCGTCGGCGGCTGCTCCGATCCTCCGCCTGTGCTGGCTTCTAAAGAACAATTCCAGGCCTCGAAGCCAATATAACATAATGTAAATACAACCTTTTACAGGGATTGCTGCCCTAGCGCTGACCTCAATTAATGGTTGCTCAAAAATCCACTTCATGTGCAGTTCCACGGTAATCCCTGGAAGAGACGTTTTCACCCTGGGTTTTGAAGTGATGAAGGTGTTTTAAGAGTAGCCCTGGTGCTGTAGTCATCGCCACTCTGCTGGTTTTTTCCTATTCACACAGATTTTGTCAGTACCCAAAATTACTCGTTCTTGCCTCAAAATTACTTGTTCTTGCTTCAATAATACAAGATACCTGAATAAACTCTCATAGACCAGGTTTCGCATGTCAAGTAACTCAATGCAGTTGCAAAAGCAAATACCCAGGAGCATGAATGACCAGATAAGAATGAGAGATCGGAGCTCTGCTCGATGACCTGAATACAGGGTCCGCTGCTGCGTGCAGCAATAAAGCAGCGATAAATGCAGCTCAGGGCAGGCAGGAACCCTCCTTCCCTGGAAAGGGAGTGTGAGTCTTTGCTCTAGGGCTGCTCCGTAATGCCACTGCTCTGTTGGTCTGGCACTGATCCCAAAAGAAAGTACTGTGATACCTGAAATACTTGGCTGCTGCACATGGAGGGTCTGCTTTCACCACAAACGTTCGGGAAAGAGAGGAATGCAGGGCAGTGCAGATGCAGGGTATGATCATAAAACACATGGAGCTTAAAGTTCACGTGTGTTACAAAAAATCAGTGCACTGTTACTAAGACACATGCACAATTAAGCCCTTTTTTCTCATTTGGTCATATTGTCCTCTAGAAGTTGCAAGAAAACTGCAGCTACTCATGCACAGCTGGCTCTGGAGTGGTGTGTGAGAGCTGCAGTGCAGTCACAGGCAAAGACTGATTTCAGGACATCTGGATAGTCCTGTAAATTGATAAAACTAGAAAAGTCAAGCAGTCATTCTCTACTCTTACGTTTTTCTGTCCAAGAGTCAGTACCTTTAGTACAAAATATATAATGAAAAGTTTCTTTCATGAAGTGCACATTTGACAATACTTGTTTTGGGGTACAGATTCATGGACAAAGCCCCATTTTAGAAATAATTGATAAGCTGTTGAATTTCAAAAAACTTCCCTCAGTTTTTGCAGACTGAAAAAAAAAGTGAACTGTAGTGAAATATTTTGCTACTTTCAGTTCCCTAGAGGGGCTTCCTTCTGCTTAGGTTGCAGAGAACCACTGGGAGGAGGCTGGGAAGCTCACTTTGCTTTTCCTTCTCCTCCCAGGACTAGAGAGAAAAGACTAAAGCCTTCAAGGCGCTCTTCCAAATACTGTCATTAGTGGCTTTGGACATTCATATTTCCCTGCTTCCCTTTGCCTACCTATACACTTGCTCTTTGTAGAGTAAAGGTCTCCTGCATTGTAGTATCTGTTCTATAAAATGGTTTTTTTGGGTCTCTGTCCTGTTTATTTTAATTTCCTTCTTGGTCATTTTACCTGCCTTCCAAAAACAATCACCACATTTAATGCACTGCATTAAATCTCAGCAGGAAATAAGACTACATTCATTAGAGGAAAGAATGAAACTCCTACATTGTGCACAACTTAAACTCATTTGGGAGGTGGTTATACTTGAAATGCCAGCCACTGGAATGGCACTGGCTGCCAGACTGGGAGCAAGCCCAGCTTTATTGCACACAGAGACAATTCTGATTCTCTCCATGCTGCAATTGACTCTGCAACTGAGAGGAGTAAAGCTTAATATCTGAGAGGCTGAGTTTAGCTTCCCTCTACACCAAGGTGTGACTGACCATTACTGTCACATATCTCCCAGTAGGACTCTCTCCATGAGCAAGAATATCCTCTCTCGTGCTGAAGGCCTGATTTTGCAATTCAGGCAGTTTCAAAATTCCCACTGCAGCAGTTGGGATGTACAAGAGATGCAACATGTGATGGGATTCTGCACTAGCCCTCTGTATTCCAGCTGTTCATACTGCTGCCCAGGCAGGATCTTAGAGCTCAGCACCATCAGTGCTGATTGCTTCTATTATCTCAGCTGAAAAGGATGTTAGGTTAATAAACTTCCTTTTATTACATGAAAATTACTCAACTATTGTGAATACAGGTCAAGGCATTTGCTTCTGGTTTTAAAGTGCAATAGATGAAAATCCAAAGTTGCCAAGGGCAGATGCAGTCCAAATATGAACTAGTGGAGAAGGAAGAATGCTGCAGCTGAAATCACAGCATGTGCTTGGGGAGCATCACCTCTCCTGCCCTCTAGCCTAGAGTGGTGTCAGATTCTGGAGCTATATACTCTCTGACTTCTGCAGTGTCTGAACTTATCTCCTGCTTTGGGAAAATGCAGTTTTTGAGAGACCAAATCATCTGGGACTGCCATGAAGGATCACAGAGCCACACTGAGAACATGATACCACAGTAAGAAGTCTCAAGCTGCCAATACCATGACATGAAGCGACATGAAGGAACAGGGTCTAATGCTCCCCTCCCTAGTAAATCCTTACTTGATATATGACTTCAATACAAGTTTCAACTGATTTTCTAAATATCCAGAAAGCTTCCATATCATATGTGCTACCACAAAAACAGAAATAATGGGAAATGCTGTTTTGTCAGCACAGGAATTGTTTTAAGTTCAGCTTGATCTGTTTTTCTGCTGATTATTCCTCCACAATTTTGGAAAGTAGAGCATTGCTGGCTAAAATACTCTGTGACACTCTTCACTGGCTAGGCAAAAAACAACAGATAGATTTTGAAGGTATTTGAGTCAAAGTCTTTCATACTTTGTAGGATCAGCTGATAATCTGAAGTAATTATACAGACTGCTATGTTAAAATGTGTTAATACTGTGGGCTTTTCAAATAGAATTATTCTACAGGGACCCCTGCTTCCTTTGTTTAATATAATGGCCATAAGTCTTTAATGTGGAGTTACGATTACAAGGTTGCTTCAAAGCAACAGATTGAACAAAAGCATCTGCCCTTGGCATTTTCATTATAAAACGATTTTTAGTAAATTTTCCCTCAAGCACTAAATGTATACTGCTGTATTGATCTTTTGGATCTTGAAATAAAAGTGTGATTCTCCCAAAGCTTGCTTGAACTAAATTATTATAAAAGACAAGAAAGGTAAAGCACTACATTACCTCATTAGTCTCACCACTGACTTTCAGTTAAGAGTAAGAAAATCTAGTATATTCAAAATGTACCAAGGATCACACAGTCTAAGGTAGATTCTCCAGTTATTGTTTGAGCTTCACAAAAATGTATGCCTTTTTTTTTAGATTCATTAGTACAGACTGTAATTGTTTCATTAAAACAGTCTGCCCACCAGTATTTATAAGTTGCTGCTACAGAAACTCCTATCTCATCAAAATGTATCAAAACAGCACTGTCAAAATTGCTTCAAAGTCTTCCTTTTTCAGATGTTTGGGTTGTCCATTTTTTTTAAGAATTAGTAGCCAATGTGATGTTCTCTGTAATGCTTCTGTAGTATCTCTGGCAGCTTGAAAGAATCAATTTTTGTATACTGCAGCATAATGCATTGCTTCAATGAAAGGAAGCTTCTCGATTTTTCAATCTGTTTGCTCATATATTATGTTTTTTGCTAACCCACAGGCCAGGAAGGCACAGTTTATGTCTGTCTGTGTGTCCTTTGCCTGGTGCCCAGCACCATGGCTCCTTTCTGGTTTTCAAAGAGTTGGGTGTATTTTTACTGCATTAAAAATGTGACATGAGTGCAGTTCAGTCATGGCTAATAGCCAGCTCTAAGAGATAAGCCACTATCCTGTATCTCCTTTTTTATAACTGATACTAGTTAGCATGATAGATTAACATTTTTGTTTATTCTAAGTAAGTTTTAATGAACATAGCGTAGTGAAATTTTGCAACAGTGGGTTTGGAACATGAATGTAGTCAGTATCACTGAAGCCATTATCCCAACAGCTTAACCAAAGTTACAGCAGACACCACATCTGAGAACAAAAGTCCTTGACGTTTCTCATGATCTATTTCTTCAGCATTTCTCACTTTCAGAAGTACAGCCTCTTTCTACAATGAGGAGTGGCTCCATGGCTGTATTTTGAAGGGCACCACCAAAGGGGCTTTGCACCACCTTCTACAGCAGAAGCATGAGAAGAGGCTGATGAAGTTTCTGGACTGTGTTACAAAGAATTTGTCTATCCTGCGTGTGTGGACATGTACCATTTGTACAATGGGAAAGCACCACTTCTCTTGCAAGTTCCCTGTGGTACCTTGAACTTACCTGAACCCTTGCAATATATATTGTACATTTTTAATACAGAACATGTTTACAAAGCTTATTTTTTCTTTCATTAGTGTCTGCATAATATAGTCTCCACCCAGTGCCTAACACATCCTCAAATAAGCTTATAATATGCACATGTAAATATTTTCTCAAAAGATTAATGCCTTCAGATTTTTGCAGATTAAGATCTGTATCTTCACACCAATTTAAAGTCAGATTTCTCACTTTTTTGGGTAGGAAAATCCTCTTTATTTATCTGGAATATGTTTTCCACTCTTATAATCTTACAATAAAATTGTAAGCCACTGTAGATGGCTTACAGATCCAGCCATCCAGACCTGTATTTTGTTGATGATGAAGAAATTACTTTATCTCACACAGACATATTAGAATTGTCTGAAATGAGTTCTTTCAGGTTTGCATGGGCAGCATTTCTTTTTCTGCTTGAAACAGTCCCACCCTCCTCACTAGGAAAGAAAGGCATGTTTATAATGCTGCCCTCTAATGCCAGAAGCCACTGCTCCCATAGCTTTTCCCTTCTTGTGCTGCTCTGCAGAGTGGCAGCAGTCAGTCTAGGAATGACAGCAAGGTTGCCATGGAGCCACGTCTGACACCACATGAACTCAGCCCTTCCCAGCCAGAAGTCATCAGTGCTGCTGCCCCAACGTACATGAGATCAATTACTCCCTTTTCCTGCAAACCACTCATCTAATCTCCTCTGCATCTGACTGGAAACTTAACCCACTGGCTCCTGCCTTCCATTTAAACCTAAAAAAACCCCAAGTGATAAGAAACTGGCCATCAGATGATCTAATCACAGTCTATGTCCTGGGACTTCAGCACTTTTCCAGTTGGTCAGACCATTTACACTACCCAGTGTCCAAAGCCCCCTCTCATGAGCCAGCTTTAACCTGGGAGCTTAGGAAGGACCAGGGGGACTGTGCAATGACATACTAGAAGACAGAGAAGATAAAAAACTAGAACTTGTGATTCAGAGAATTCAATTCTCTTTTGAACTGTAAAAAATGGCTGTTTTACACAACCACTCTCTCTCCTAAAGACATTACACAGCCTCTCTCCAGTGGAAACTGTGCCAGAAGCAAAAAGCTCACTAAGGATGTTATCCGCCTCTGTGCCTTTTAATGAATCAACTGCCTAACATTTATTTTAAAAACGGGTCATATTTCCAGGCATTTTGCAAAGACTACCAGTTTGATGAGAGTGTGACTCAGTTTATTGCAGAGACAGCCCTTATTTGCCTTTGCTTCTCCAGGGGTACAAGCTGGCACCTCCCTTCACAAGTCACACTGGGCACAGGTATCTGCAAGGTGACCTTGCATGCATGCATGAAAATTAGGCTCAATGGGAGTGAACGTGGGCAACAAAAATAATATCTACAGTCACCACCTTCTGCTGCCTAGCCTCTAAATTCATATCTCATTGTCTGTTTTTAATTTTGCAGTCATGAATATAGAGGTGATTTCTAAGAAATAATTATTTGCCATCTCAAAAAAACTTTTGCTAAGCTACCCTTTGGTTCTGTACAAGTTTAAACTTTTGTGAGGACAGCATCTCTTGGTTCCTGTCAGCACTAGCAGTGTTAGTGCCATTTGTGCAAAGGAGATTCAGAAGGGAAGCTCCAAGAATGTGTGTGGTTTAACTCTGTGTGTGTGTGGTATTTCCATGCATCCTTTGTTTCAGGTGGCATCTGTCTGCATCCTTGAGAATACAAAGGCTCATACAATTTCATTGATGTACAGCTGTGCTATTTTTTTTGCCTCAAGCCATGACAGGCATCTTTGTTTGTTTGTATGCAAGGGTCCTGTTTGAACTGTTGCCTGGTGTCCTTGCTTTGTAGGCTGGCAGGAGAGGTGTTGGTTTTTTGGTTTTGTTTTGTTTTCATTTTCAGAAAAAGTGTTAACTTTTTTGCGTCTGTTACTGTTGACAGCAATAAAATCTCTAGTCCAGGTTGATGTTATATGATGGCCAGAGATGCAGCTTCAGAAAATTGTGTGGGTTCTCACTGAGTCCCAGAACTGGGGAGATGCCAAGCAGCAATAAAGTGCAGGCTTCACCCGGGGATGCTGCTGTGGCAGGCAGCCTGCTCCCCTCCAGCCCCAGCTTCTTCTCAGTGATAACTGTTAGTGCTTTTTGCTGAGTATCAGGAGGTCTAAAGCAGGTATAAACCAGAACAGTTCCTAAACATGACCTAACAGTGCTCATCTGGGACATGGCTTTGTGCATTTACTTCCTGCTGATGGCACACTTAACTGTGCAGCACCCCTTTGGTGATACTACCCTTACTCTTGTATGAGTAAGGGCAGAAAAGGAATAACATTGCTTTCTCAAGACTGTAAAGAGCCAGTTTTCACTTGTTTCCAAAGATATAAAAAACAGAGAAGGAGAAACATCTTCAGGGTCAGGCTTCTTTCTGAAATCTCACCTTGGGGCATTTGGGTACCATCCACCAGCTCATTGGCTGCTTTGTGCTGTGCTCACCTCCCTTGCTCTGTAAAGTCTTCCCAGCTTCACTTTTCTGCAGTTAGAATGGGCAAAAAAATCACTGAGCCACACAGCAACATAGACCCAATGACATGCTGAATAATGGTGCTTTGACATCATTCAATAGATTTTATAGAGATTAAGGTCCCATCAGAAATTTGTCAGCAGTAGTTTAGGAAATACTGAAGATTTGCAGAGTTGACAGCTTTGTGGGTGTTTGCTGTTTGGCTATCTACCTAAGCAAACAGCTGGAGCAGCTGGAATCAAGTCAGCAAAGTTGTTACTAATTTAGATTCTTCAGGCACAGAAATGACTGTGGTGGAGCATACTGGTACCCCAGCTATTTTTAAAGCACCCAGCTTGGTATTGGAAGAAATCAGTTGCAGTAGCACAGAGCTCATCATAGATTCATTTACCCAGCTTTTTGGCTCAAATATTACTGGCAGCAGGATTAACTAAACCCTTTTAAAATGAGAAAAAGGAGATAAAAGGACTTGATGCAGCAACAGTCTGATTGCAAGAGAAAACTCACAATTGCTCACACTAGGAGCTATGAAAGGCTACAGTGATGAAGACAAGAAGACAAAAAGCTTGAATTTGCTGTGGTGGACAGCAAGGTGGGAGGCAGGGAGCCAGTAAATACAGTGCCTGCTGTGGAGAAGGGTCTGGCCTCCACTGTGAATCCTCTGTGCCACTGCAAATGGAAAATACCACATGGAAATGAAGGAGAGTCCTGTTAACAAAGTCATTGGGGTAATGTGTACTAGAAGAGGAGAAGGGATTGTGTCTAGATTTATCTGCAAGGAGCTTTATGTGCTGCAAGAGCTCTGACTTACTGCTTCTGGAAGACTTTTCTAACTCCAGCGTCAAAGTTCGGGAACCTTTCCCACATTCCCAGTACTATCTGACAGAATCACCCCTTTGTAATGATTTCTTTTTAACAGTGACTTGTTTTATGCATGTGACTCCCGCCTGTTAGGAGCTGGTCAGACAGGCAGGAAATAGCCTAAGGCAGTCAAATGCTCCCTGTGTGGTAACTTCTGGCCAAGAGGAAGGACATAGCCCCAGACACCCAATAACCTATTGACCTGCACCTAATCTGAGATTTATGCCCCTTGCTACCTTGAGTGACAGTGAGAATAAAATAGTGCAATAAACAAAAATGTAAAATATAAAATGGAAATATCCAGTAAACTTCAGACCTCCAGCAGGAGCCACATTATTTGCTGGGATTGCAGTCTGTCAGAACAGGACATGCTGGAAAAGTGGTTTCTTGTTAAAAACTTGTTCTTGTTCAGAACATTAAGGGCCCTGGCTAAGGCACAGACTGGGGCTAGGTCCTAAAAGTGAAGACTAAGGAGCTGTAGGTTAAGAAGCCTCCTAAAGCTATGCCAGCCAAGTCCAAAGGGGATGACAGTAGCAAATTTATCCAACTATTCAATGGAAAGAAGCACAGCCCCTCCAGTGCACCACAGCAAGAGTGAGCAGTGTCATTGCTGCAGCACAGCACAAGCCTTGCAGGTTCTAATGAGGCAGGCTGACTAGCAGGGAAAGGATATGGGAGACATGCAGCAGGAGCAGGCCTCAACCTTGGAAGTGAGCCCAAATTCTGTATCAGAGAGTGATAATGAGAAAGGCAAGATCAAAGGAGACAGCTCTAACAAAGAGGCAAAGGAGATGGGTAAAGACATGCAAGCACTTACCAAGCACTTGGCTCCCCAGTCCTTTGCTTCCCGCTTGACCTCCTGTTCTCCCAGCTCTCTCCCATCATCTTTGTGCACCCGAGCCTGGTGAGCAGGGACAGCTGTAGGTGAGCTACTGTGGATAAATACAGCATGCCTGCTTGATACATCCACAGCCATTATGCACGGGTAATTTTTATTACCCAGGGGCATTTCTCTTTTACTAGCTCAAATTTTACTGAAATCATTTTCTTTTTTATTGGCCTCTTATATTGTTACAGTGCCCATGATTTCCCCAAGGTTAGATGATGAATGACAACACATCATACAAAGACAAAATACAGGCATTTGCCAACTATAAAATGGATTTTTTTATTTGATATGTTTCCTTTTCTTGTGCAACAATGATAAGCAATCTCGTTGGCATGAACAGTGCAAATAGAAGTTTAACAAGCTCTCTTCCCAATCCAGGATCACACAAAATATAGATTTAGTAGAAATACTAGATTTCTACTAACATGACAGAGCTTCAGAAAATGCGGTATCCATTATAAAGACAATTTCAAATATTATCAGCTGGGTTCAGTCCTGCAATTAGTCATGCTTGGGCAGCCAGCTGAGTCCCAGAGAGGTCCCAGTGACCTCAGTAAACTCAGTGGGAATGTGGAGACATAACCTTTAATCTCTACACTATCAAATGCAGGCTCAACTCCTCATCAGTTTAAGGATCTCCTTTTCCCCAGGCCTCTCCCTCAGAGCAGCAGCACAGACACCAAACAGGCAGCAGTGCCCCTTTCCCTCCCACCCTCCCAGCTCCTTGTGAGCATTTGATAGCAGCACAGCTCCCAGACAGCCCTGTGCTGGAGGCAGCTTTTGTACAGACAGTATTTTCTGTTCAAACAGGCATTTCCAGATGCTCCTGGGGAACAGAACATGACTATCACTGCTTTTCTGGCTGCAGCTGTGTGATCTAAGCCAAACCAATCTGACCAATAAGTCTTTCCTTAAAAAGCCAGGCAAGAAGTAGCAAGCAAGTAGAAGTGTATGTGCCCACAGGCAGGTATCTGGGGTGATGGTGCTGCCTCACCTGTGGGTGGAAGAAGTTCAGGGACATTATTAATCCAAGCATAAGAAGAGATATTTCCTCTCAAACATATGCAGCATGAACATGGGCAGCAGAAATTTGACCTAAAAAAAAAGCACATACAAAAACAGCAAAAAAAACCACACAGAAACAAAAACAACAGAAAAGAGAAACTTAAATTCAGATTAGAAAAATAAAAGAGAAATTATTTGAACTTTTTTATTATGGCAAATACTTCCAGAGAATACAATTATCAAAATCTCAAAGTGAATGCTGTTATACTTACTGTTCTGAATGTGAATATATTGCTGGTAGAATATGCAAATATCAAGTGCTCCACACACTCCAGAAGTACTTCTAATCAAATACTATTCACCCACTTATCCATACCTATCCATGCCACACTAAAGGGAAAGCAGGTAACCATTTTTTTCAAACTTCTTCAGTCCTGGCTGCTGAGAGTAATGAGCTGCCACCTCAGTTTTATCCCCCTTTCTGAAGAACAGATCTCAAACTCAGTGAAGTTCACTGAAAGACCAGCTGATCCAGGGCTTTGGTTGACCCTTCTACCCTAATTTCTTCTATTACTAGGATGGGAAAAAATTATTTTCTTTTGTTAAAAAAAATACCAGAAGAACTAAAAATCCAGAAGAATGGAATTCCAGGGTATCAAACATAACTAAGAGGGCTCTAAGGAGAAGTACTAAGCAGAAAGCATAAATAACATGTAACCCAAAAAGACCTTAGAAACAAGTTTCACACCTGAACTTTTGAACTCAATCTTCCCACTGTACTATCATGTATAAAACTGGTATGATTGATGGGCATGAAATTCACATTTTGAATTTTGCAGATAAAATTGAATTAGAGAAAGCATCCAAACCATTTCTAATACCATGGAGGCATTAGATTGATTATACTCTTGGATTAATAGATGGTAATTGTAGATACACAGACTTTTAAGTCTTCAAGCAAAGGACTTGCAGAAGAAATAACTATTATTTGGAAAGGCATTGGAGCAATCTACCTCATAAAAGAGATAAAACTTACAGTGCAATATTGTTAAGGTTCTCAGCCAATGTACATATGAAATGAAAAAATAGAGAATCAGATGCTAAAGGAATAATGGAGAGATAAAAGGAGCAACAGTTTTATTTTGTGAGGCACTGGTTAGATGTCACAGAAACTTCAATCACTGAAATGAAAATATATTTTCACTATACCAGTAGCAAGCAGAGAAAGAGTGATATAATTAAGGGAGTGCTCAGACACGCAGTGTAAAACCTCTGCTATCACTTGGAAGAGTCCACACAGGCAGGCAAGGCTGAGCTCCACAACACTCCAGGTACTGCCAGTTCAACACAACCAAGCCAGCACAATGTACCAACTGAGATGGGGTAACTCAGGTGTTTGCCCTGTCTTGAAAATATCCACAGACTCATTCATTCAAGGATTCATGTAAGCCTTGAGCTCCTCGTGATGACTACGTGTACCAGGTTATCACAAACTGTACAGGAGATGACTGTGGAAGTCTTCTGCTATGTTTTTTAGACAAGCTGAAAGTGGGAATCCCCAGTGTTTCAGCATTAGGTGGTAAGTGAAAAGGATACAAATGCAGTAGCTATGAAATCTCATGATTGATCTAATGTTTCTTTGCTTAAAGTAGGCTTTGATATCCAAAGTTCTGCCAATCATACAGAAATTGCTGGCAAAACAATGAAAATCAAAACTAAGGGTTTAGAAATGCAGTTTTTCTTAAACAATCATAATATTGATAAATAGACAGACTGAGTGCTACGAATGCACAAGCCTACCCTTACCAAGTGCAAGATTTCTGACACATACATAACCATGGCTGACTCTCCTCTGTGTTCCTTTGATTAGAACTATTTATTTAGGATTTTTTAAAGTCTTCATGAAAGGAGCATATATTTGATGGAGAAGTGAAATGATCAAAGTATTTGCAACAGCTACTACCTTTTGTAGTCTGGAAGAATCAATATTGGTGGTAGTATTATCCAGCATTACTGCAACAGAGCTGGGCTGCGAAAGCTTAAGGAAAAGCAGTGTTAGTTCAGCCCTGAGAGCCAACAAGAATCAGATGCTACTCACTAGAACCTACAAAATAAAGTCTTTTTTGCTTTTGTTCACATGCAGCAATAGTTAAGAAGTATTAAACCTTGATCTATTTGTCACAAAAATGCTTTGTGATTTCCAAACCTCCCCCTACCCTTGGCATTTGCAAAAAAGGAAAGCTTCCTGCTATTCATAACAAATATATAATCATATATCCTGACAAACTAGTGGCACAGCAGTGCGGTAGCCAAGGGCTTGTGTAGCAGTAAGAGCAGCTTCTTTCAAACATGCAAGGTTTAGGGGTTTGGATTGAAGCACAACATTTATTTGTTCACTTCTAGACAAACATGGAACCTACTGAGAGAAAGCTAACTGGAGAATAGCAGCTTAAACTATGATCCTAATCTTACAGGCCTCAGCTGAACCTCTTGAATGTGGGAAATGTGAGTTCAAATCCTTTTTGAGGTGACAAAGTCCCTTCTCTTCTCACCACCACCAGTTCATAAAAAGAAAATTTGAACAGATCTATTGTGGGACAACTTGTGGCAGCAGGGGAGACCTTTGCAAGCCTGGCCTCCTGCTCTCTGCCTTGCCTATCTCTGTAAGAAACCAGGGCCCATGTTGAGACAACCTGCCTGAAAATCCTGCCTAAATGCCCATCTCTTCTGAAATCAGTCCATTCTGCTAAAAACATTTTAGCAGCATTGCAATTGGAAGTGAATTCTTGTTTAGTTTTCTAAGCACCGAAACACATGTGTGGAAAGGCTCCAGCTACAGACATTCATCCAGAAAACCTCTCTCCAGTGTCAGTGTGTGGAGACTGGCAGATTACACCCTGGCACCACGCAGCTCTGCCTACCAGCCTAAGGGGACTGGCACAAGTGTGTGCACGGCATTGCTTTGTCTGTTTGCAGGGCTGGGGCTCTGTGGGGCCCTGGCCAGAAGGAATCTGGATCATCCCAGGGCAGGGAGCTCTCAGCCACACATGGCCAGCATGGCAGCAGACTGCGAAACACCTGACTTGCCCAGTGCCAAGCACACTTCTGATGATTCCCATGACAGACTGCTCAGAACTATGAAAAAAGCAATCAGAAGACCTCCTGCTTCAAATTAACCATCTTAATTCACTCCAGGACCTGAAAATACTTTTGAAACTGTGTTCAAAGAAATAGAGCTTGTTTCTAAAAAACCTGGAATTTTTCATCCCTAGCAGATTTGCCACCAAGTCTCATAATAAAACAAACCCCAAAAACCCCCAAGCAAACTAAAATCTTAGATGATTGAAACTGATACTTGTTTTCCAGCTGAGTTTCTGTTTAAATTCAGACTTAATAGAATTTACTCACATAAAACAAACTCAATCTTGAAAACTGGGAGCATCCTCATCCTGCTTTATTGTTTAAACTAGACATTCTGGAGACAGCTCTTCCTTTGCAAGAAAAACCTTGCTAAAGGTGACAAATAAGACTGAGATCAATGTTTTATTAAAGACAGACTCATGCTACAACCTGTGTAGATTATGTTAAATCATGGCACTGTGTCTAAATTATAATTTTCATTTGAAAAGGATTTTTGAATAGAGAAAGGATTTATTCTCCAAGTCTGGAATTCCTATCGGAGTACCAAAAATACAGTAGGTGCTATTGAAAAATATTAATTTTTACATTAAAGCTATTATCCTGACCAGAGCTCATGTGCAGCACAGTACATATACTTGTAGCTATCTTTATTTCCATTTAGATATGTTCCACAGCAAAAGCAGATTTGTGATTCTAGCCATTGCAGTAGCATTGAAGAACTTTTAAAACAGAAGCAGATATAAAGGATTTAATTTATCTTATCTTGGCACATTTGCACATTTCCCTCTTGAGAAAACCAAACTTCTGCACATCCAGTTGTTTACAAGCTAATGCTTTATATACATTTCTGAGTAGGAGTTAAATTGCTTGCAGATTTACAGTAAATTGATAGCTAAACCTAACTTGGGCTGTCCCTGAAGAAAGAAGCTTCTTTGAGAAATGATAGCAGGCATTGGTTCTGTGCTCCCTGTCAGAGGGCAAGTGGCTACGGATGTCTGTTCTGCAGGGAGCCACTCCAGGTAGCATTGTACTGAAAAGGTGCATAGATTTCAGAGTGCAAAACCAGGAGATATTTACACTTAATTATAAAATGCATCTAGATCACATGCAAAATATGAAGTGTAGCTCACTGCTTGTACCATTGCCAGTGTCCAGCCTCTGGTCCAACCTGCCTGACTGGGACAGCTGAAGGAGATGTGCATGCAGAGCAGCTCACCCTTGAGTGTGGGAGATGGGCAGAAAACTGGGCTCTGCAAAAAGCACGTCCTCCTTGGGGACAGAACACTTCATGCTGGGCTGTGCTGCTGCAGAGGCACCAAAGCAATGGGAAAGGCACAGATAGGGGAGGCACAAGGACCTGTAGGATTTGGGGGTGACTGCTCTGAAGTGAAACATTGGTGGTTGCATGGAGGGGGTGTAGGGCCTTGAATCCTTCCCCAGCTGCAGCAGGACAGTGATGGAGATGATGACCAACATGGAGCATCTCCTGGGCTGAACTCCTCCTTCCACCAGTTACACAAGAAGACTTCTATTGGCAACAGACACAAAATGGCCAAGCTGTAGGAAGCTCTTCATTCTGTGTGTGGATGATAGAACCACACTCTCCTGCTTAACAGCCTAGTGCATGCCCATGACTTGATTTGAATCTGGAAGAGGCTAAACATCACTGCAAATTTTAGGACTATAATTTTAAAAGCTTGGTTGAGAATTCAATCAGAATATGGAAATGGCATGCATAAACTTAGCTTCTCTGCAAATGTTGACACATGCTCCAAACCCCTCCTATTGACAAGTTTTCTGTACTGAATTCTCTCTCTTGAACTTAAAAAAAAATCAGAGTTCCCAACTGCAAGTTTCTGCTCTATGTGCTATATTTGTTAAAATTATCATAAAAGGAAAATTGACATTTTCATAAACTAGAAGGATTGTATTAAGGTAATGAAATGGGTATTTATAGTCTTGTTACTCTTTAGTCCCTGGTAACAACTACCAAAAATAATCATGTAATGTGATATTATCATACTCCTACTAGTTACAGTGTGAAAGTGAATTAAAACATGGTTAAAATTTTCTCCCTGGAAGATCTGAAGAGAGGCCAGAAGGACAAAGGAGGACAATGAAACACAGATCTGAAAGCACAGCACATCTTGCTGTCGCTCAGTGTGAAGATTAGTGGCCCACCCTGCCCCAGTGGAATTGCTTCACCATTTTCTGCTGCACTAGCAGGAAGAGAACAAAGAAAACTAGCAAAGAAACTGTCACTTAGCTTTGTACAGCAACAAGTAATATACCTCCAAAAGTTCATCAATTCAGGCTATAATTCCACCTTAGATTATGATCATGTCAATAACCAGTTCCTTCTGGTCTCATGGATCTAGGACACCTCCAGCCAGACTCTCAGAGGGATGAGATGGGTGGCACTCACTGTGGGCAGTGAGGGGGTGTTTCCAGCTCTGCTAGTCAAATTCTTCATGAGCTGTTTCTCCTTCCTTCCACAGCATGCCCCCATTTATTCCCTTTGCACATACAAGAGCAGATATTCTTCCTCCTCCCTCCACAAAACTGAGTCATTTTGCTCTTACGTGGAAGGATGGAGCCAAGAGGCCAAAAGTTTAGCTTCATTCCACAGCACAGAAGAAAATGATAAATTTATGGCAAATCACAAAGTGTTATCCTGCAAACTGAAGAAGGTGCAAAGCAGAGCCATCTGGCAGTCTCTCCTCCCTCCTTCTGAATCGCTGTCACATTTCAAAATCAGCCTGTGTTTTCCATCAAAATTGGGAACCCATGGGCCACAGGCTGGGAAATATCTCTAGAGTAGGTGGAACAGGGGGCAGAAAGCTTGAATCCTTACTTGATACTGCATTTTGTGGGGATTTACTTCCAATCTGCTGCTTCCTCTGCTCCTAGGAGAGGGAGAGGAGATGGCAGCTGGTGGTAGGCACTCAGTCAATCCTTTGGCTACAACCATAAATGTTGGAGTAGTTGATAGGGAGGACCCAACCCCAGAATTTTCTGAGGGTCCTTCATTTCTCCAAGGTCATGAGACCAAAACAGTCATTCTACCCCTCCTCTGGGAAAAAAACATTATTTTCCCCAGCCTCACTCCAAAAACATCATCCACTGATGTTTTTGCAAATGTTTTCTATTTTGCTGCTTTTGAGTAAACAAGCTTCTGTGGAGAGACAGAGATAAGTGTGAGCCCAAATTCAGCTCTTCTGATGAAAAGAGAATTTTTCTCTGTGCAGGTATGTGACTGTTTAGGCTCCATCTGAACAGAGTTCATGGATACACACAGGTACCCATGACAACATAGCACACAGAGGCCTGGATATTCTGCATGGGGATGGATGGGTTAGAACATCCACAATGACGAGGATCTTCCAGATGAGGGATGACAGCAAATCACTTCAATCTGTGATGTAAAAGAAAACCTTGGCATTTCATTCTACATACTTGATCTTCTTTAAGTACCTTCCCATTTGTTCTATAAATAAATAATAGTTTTACTTTGAGTGTGCTGTTCTCCCAGGTAAGTGGAAAAGACTTGTTCCCTTCTCGAGCACAGAAAATGTGCTATTGGATATAGGAGTGTTAACCAGGCAACATTTGTACTGCCCAGCAAACCCCAGGAAAGAAATTAAAACAGAAAAATAGAATGGCTCTAAGTTTAATTTGTTTGTTGTTCTCATTCTCCCTATTCATTTCTTTTACCAATCCAAAATTCTTAAATCTTTTGGGTAACATAGTAGCTTAACCTGCAAAACAGAACTACACTGTAATCACAGTTCTGACCCAATTATTTCATTCTGCTTGGTGATCATCCCCTTCCATGGCTGAAAACTGCAACGTAGAGCCATAGTCTGGAGTGAAAAAACTGCCCAAGATCAGGATTACGCTACTTTTTAATCCCCTCTACTACTGTGAGGCATCATTTGAACAGTTCCTTGTGAGAATACAGTACACTGCAGCATGTACTTCCATGCATTTGCTTATGAGTCATGGAGAGCTCCATGTACAACTTCCATATCTCTTCCACATCAGGACTACTTTTAAAAATGTTTTTGAGCACAAGCTGTAAATTCTTGATCCAAGTATTCAGCTTAATCAGGACTTGCTCTCATGTCAGACTGCATCCTTGCATAAAAAGACAGAACGTGTCCTTTAAATACTATGGAAATATTACCTCTGACAAAGATGCACAAAATGCCACAGGATGCAGAGTGCACTTACATCCCTTTTACTTATGCTGAGATATTAGAATAGTTCTACTATTACCATTTATTTGATTGAGGAAGTTTTTACATATTCATTCTAATTCTCAAGCAAGTGCCTCAGTCCGATTCATGATGTAAGTTCTTTTCATTTTTTAAGCCATTCATGCAGGCTTTTCATTAAAGTAGAAGAGAATCTATAATGGATTCAATATGTAATGCAAAGATCAGCTTTGAAAATAGACCTATTTCTGCCTAAGTCATCAAATATTACATGTACATGAGTCTAAGTTCTGAGAAAGCCAGCTGAAATGAGAAGCTGCCTCTGAAGATGATACTGTGGGTGCTGGGAATTAGAGAGATTTTCCATTTGTTCAAAGTCTCCTTTGTACTTCTGTACTCAGCTCTTCCTTTCCAAGTCTGTATATCCTCCCTTCCCACACCCTGCAGCCTCTTTGCCACCTCTGCTCGTGAAACTCCCTGGGATCCCATCCTTTTGGCAGTCTTTATCCCCCTTCATTCTTGTCTAAGGCATGAGACATACAGTATGAGGCCTTCCAGTATTTCTGTAGCACTGACACTGGTAACTGGCCCAAACCTTTCATCTTCTCTTGGCAAAGCTTCTACTGAAGTCATTGGTTAAACAGATGAATGATTTTTCCTGATTTGGCTTTAAATGCTGTGTATATTAAAATGGGAAGAAAAGCAAAGAGACTCTGTCATTTAGCATCCCAGTACTGAGTACAAAATTAAGAATCAAAGTCTTTTCTCAAATTAGAGCAGACATGAACTCTTAAGAATAGAGAAGAACCTACCAGCAAAACACAGAAATGAGTTCTCAGAAGGTATTTCTATTAATAGTGAGTCACTCGTCCATCTAGGCAAGATTTCTAAGTTCCCAGGGACATTTACAGGCTAATAAGTAAATCAAATAGGGTGACAAGGAGACAAAGGAACAGGAATCTTCAAGGCATGAGCTGCAGTAAATGGAAGCAAATGAGAAGATATTGACAGCAGTTTGTGGTGAAGGATCTGCCAAGGGCAGAAGGTAAAATGGAACTCTTCAGGAGCAAGCCCAGCAATGACATGCATCTGTTGGGACATCTGGCAATGCACAGCCAAATGGAACAAACAAATTCATGAAGAATCTGAGCAGCTTAATAACATGGCCTACAGAACTTCAAGGCCAAGTCAACATCACTGGTGAGCCAACTAGTGCTAATTATGCAGTTCTTTGACACACTGCTAGAGGAAACCAAAAATTGCTTGGTTCATATTTGACAAGTAATTGATATGACAATTTATTTGATTTATTTGGAACAAGGTATATAATGATTGACCTTCCTCTTTCCATATTTATTTTCAGCTCATAGAGCTGCATAGATTACTTGTGAATATATTCATTGAACATTTTATTGGTTCGATTTTTCAAAGATGGTTATAGACAACCAATGTTTTTCCCTTTTCATTTCTTGCTCATGTCATGCTGCTACACGGAGAGTTATGGATGGCCAGGAGCACAAGAATCAGAGCCTCAGGGAGCCCTCATCCTTCTTGGTTACAAACAACAACAGCAAGCACCTCTTCATTAGCAGCTACAAGAGGACTTACAACACACCAGTGGCAACCCTGCCTCTATCCATCAGGACCATTCCCCTTTTACCCTAGGAATACCCAAACCACTGGAACAGTTTTGCAGACTGAAAAAATGTATATTCTTGTCTATTGCCAGAGCCTGAAGTAGTTCAGAAACAGAGATTTTACAACGCTTACAATTTTGCATTTATTTTTAATGTCACTCTGTGTAAAATCAGAACCATTCAAATTCTTTCTGTAAAGATATTTCAGTAAAAACTTTGCTGGTAACATAAGAATATGCCTGTTGTTTAATCCCCCACATCTTTGCTGTATTTCTCCTACTGTTCTTGTTGTGCTTAGTTCCTTTGTTACTGGCTTAGTAAAAAAGCAGAGGATAGTGCTACTACTTGTTTAAATACAGTTTGAGGGAGAAAGGCAAGCCCTGTACAAAACCCTAACTAACAAGATTGCTGTAAGTGCTGAGGAGCTACAGCATTGCCTCTGTATGTAGGTGGCCTGAGCAAATGGCAGACACAGCAAAGCACCAGGAATCTAAATATTACTGCAGAGCTGGGGACTGAGCTCAGTTCAAGTGTAAACAAGTGTAACTCCATCCAAATCAGTAGCTGTGTCTGCTTTTCCCAGTAGAATTTTTTGCCAAGTGTGTATTCCAGAGGTATGTCCCTGCAGCCAAGGCTGGCCAACCTTCCAGAAGATTCTGCTGCCAGCAAGGAGGGACAGCACTGGGAAGCTTGGTTAGCCAAAACCTGCCATTTTACAAACATTATTGCTGTTATTGTTTCTCCTCATCGTAGGCTAGGAGGTCTGTACTGCATGGGAAAGGCTCAAACTGATGAATTCCTATGCAAATGACATGTTTATGTGGCATGCTTGCACATCACCTTTGTTTTGCTGGGATCAAGGCAAGGCTCTGTCCAGATCAGAATCTGGAGTTTCAGTGGTCAGCAGGGTCCCCAAGACTCCCCTCTGAAGCTCTGACACAGCAGGTACTAGGTACAGGTCATGTGGAAACCTGCAGAATGTGGAAAATCAAACAGCAGTAGCAACCCAGCTCAAAATTGGTGAGGATTGTGTCATGCTCTGTTTTAAGGCACTCTGTTCTGTGTGGTAGAGAATACAGTGACATTAGGGCAAACCCTGAAGCAGATCAAAGCTCTGAGGGACTGTTCTCACACACAGACCCTACTTCAAACAGAGAAATCAGAGAAGGGAAACAGGTGATAAAACATACTCCAAATGTCAAAATTCATCCCCCAGCTACAGCTGAACCAGATTAACTTGCCATGGCATGCAGGGAGCAACAGCATCACCAGAAGAAGCAATCCAACTTCAGTGTCTGATACCACTTAATCATAGTGAAAGATGTTTGGCCTGTCTACCATGTGTACCCCAATCAGAGATTCCTCACGCTTTTACAGCAAGCCTACTCATCGTTCTTCCTAAAACAAATAATCTCTCAGGCTCATTGCAAACCACCAGTGACACTTAGTATTCCGATCACTCCATGCAAGTCCACCTGGTATATTGTGTTTTAAATCCAAGCACTGTTATGGCTATGCATTTTCACTAGCTCCATGGTAGAACACAATAGCTCTGTTCAGCAAGGAGTAAATCTAAATTTCAGTCCTTGACTGATGAGGGTTATATAACAGTGGTTTTTTACACTTTTATGCATCTTGAAACCAAATCTGTCAAAACATGTTAACTAAACAATGGGATACTTAAACACTCACTGCAAAATCAAGAAGCTTTTTCTTCCGCCCATTTCACTGGATACAAACCTTTTTGATCTTAAATGGTGACAGGATCATTGAAAAAGTCCCCACTGTCTGGAAAACACTATTTATCCTAGACAGTTTATCAATGTGTCATTTAGCTCAAGGAGATTATAAAAAGGGATGAAGCACATCAGCTCCAGAGGGACTTTGCAGAAATCTGACAGCAGCCCCACTCAGCTCATGGCTCACCTGCCCCCACATCCCTGCAAAAAAGGATCCTACAAGGATTTCTACTCTGCTGCCTTGTGGATGGAGCTGTGCAGTACCTTTGGCTTGACAATGCTTCCTGACATGTGAGGTGTGATCCCTGACCAAGAGGGACCAAGAAGTGCATGGAACTTCAACAGCAAAGGGAAACAAAATACTGGATCTGCTCCCAGGACTACTGACATCACTTGCAGTTTCTGTGGAGACCTCAAGGCCTTTGTGAACTTTTTTACTATTCCTTTAGTGAAAGTCATTGATAAAAGCAGGATAGATGTGAGTTCAAATCTACCTAAGCTGCCAGGTCTAAATAGTGTAATGACAGAAAGATAATAATTCCCTGTAATCCTGTAAATGTCTCTCATTTACCAGTGTCCAGCTCTCCTGTCTATAGATACTGCTCATACTTCCCCATTAGCCTCTGGAGCAAAGATCAAACTCGTATGTCTCCTAACTCCTTGATGTGATTTATAAAGCTATCTAACTTGTTTTCTTCCTAGCTTATCTCATGTAACCTATTTGTCTTTTTATTACAGCATCTTATCTGCCCCTTATTTGCTGTAGCTATTTATCAAAGACTTACAGTAATACCTATTCCTCCAACATTATTGATGTGGATGCCTGCAAAGCCAAACCCCAGGCTGGCTGCACAAGCTGTGCTTGCAGGTCTCTTCACATCCCAGCTGTGCTTGCAGATCTCTTCACACCCCCAGATGTGCTTGCAGATCCATTCACATCCCAGCTGTGCTTGCAGGTCCCTTCACACCCCCAGCTGTGCTTGCAGGTCTCTTCACACCCCAGCTGTGCTTACAGATCCCTTCACACCCCCAGATGTGTTTGCAGATCCCTTCACAC
>VWYI01015678.1:54791-84766 GCA_013399455.1 Anthoscopus minutus
TTGCAGGTCCCTTCACACCCCCAGATGTGCTTGCAGGTCCCTTTACACACCCAGCTGTGCTTGCAGATCCCTTCACTGCCTCAGGTAGGATGTCCCTGCCTGCTCTGTGCTCTCTGCAGAGCATGTCCTAGCGTGGCCCCAGACAGTGGCAAGGCCACAAGTCACACCCAGCAGCAGCTGTTGGCTGCAGCTGATGAGAGTGAATTTCAGCTTTTGGGGACTGACTCACACTCTCTACCCTGCCTGGTCTATGGCACCCACCCTCTCTATCTTGTCCATGGTGAGTTACCCTGGTATTTTGCTGCACAACAAAAGATATACAAGCCCTAGATCACTGAGTATATAGAGCCCTCTGGAGATGTGCTTGGTTTTGTAACTCTGTTGCCAATACCAATACTATTGCTGCCATAGTTGTGGTTATTTTAAATCAAATACATCAGACAGCAACAGCTCTTTGCAGTTGGTTTCGAGTCTAATTTGTTACTTAACATCAGCTTTAAAGAGGTAATGAAAATCAAAATAATGACAAAAATATTGATCTTTAATATTCAAAAAAGGCAATAGGAAAAAATGCTTGTTGGGGTGCACATATATTCATACACATGCGCTATATCTTGGGGAGAGAGATGTTTTAAGGTGTGTGGTCAGTAAAGATCTGCCAGGTATGACCTCTCCCATGAAGAAGGGCTCTGTGGTATGCCCTGGGAATGCAAAGAGCACAGATTCCTTGAGAGCCACATTCTCTGTATTTCTATTTGTATTTGAAAGTCTTAGAAAACTAAAGTCCATCTGTATGTTCTCATGAAGAAATCTCATCAAACTTTTCTGAAATACAGATGCCACTTTACCCATCCTGGAAAAAAACCCTGTGTAACCAGACTGTCTAAAATGTCCTGTGCTTTCCTGAGCCTGGAAACTCGGCTGGGTGCCTGAGGAGCTGCTGTGGGCAGGGCAGAGTCCCCAGGGCAGGGCAGGATCCTCAGGGCAGGGTCCCTAGGGCAGGGTCCCAAGGGCAGAGTCCTCTGGGCAGGGTCCCCAAGGCAGGGCAGGGTCCCCAGGGCAGGGCAGGGTCCCCAGGGCAGGGCAGGGTCCCCAGGGCAAGCAGGGCCTGCTGCAGCGCTGCCCACTGTGGATTTATAACAAAACCCTCTCTGATTAGTGGCTACTTTCTGCTCTAAAGCCAGGGGGCTTATTTCAATGGACACACACTCCTCTAAGTATACTTTAAGAATAAATCTTACAGATTTTTCCTATTAATTAGATCTTCTATAATTGTATGAATTCTTATTAGCCACACAAATAAATATCCTTTTCCATGAACATTCTGTATGTTAGTAGATAAAAAGTAGCAAGTTCCAGGCGCTCAGGATATATGTTTCAAAACTTAATAGTTTTTGAATTGTTGTCTTTCTTTGTCAATTTAATATTTCCATGTCCTTTTATTTTTTAAAGCCACAAATAGGAAGAAATTTGACTTGAAATTCTGATTTATACATCAACTTTGACTATTTTTTTTCAGAACTAGATAATCTTGACCTCCTAACCCTGTCTTCACACAGAAATTTATCTAATCATTAACAATCCAATTCTCATTTGCCAGATCTGCCAGGTGCAAAAAAGTCTTAAAATGGGCAAGTGAGAAGCGTGAGAAGAACGATGAGAAGGAAAATGAGGTGTCACGTTTGTAAGTAAGGGAAGATACAAAAGAGGTACAGGGAGAAAAGCAGGTGAGTGTAGCAGTGCTTTATTATTTGTAAAAATTTCATTAGATTTTCCAGCTCAGGCACTGAGTAGCAGGCAGGAGAGCCCATCAGCTGGCCAGGGAAGCTAGCATTAGCCCTGTGCCCTCTGGGAAATGCACATTCCCCAGCCAGAGGATTAGGAGCCTCCCATTGCAAATTTGCTGGAAGTGGGATGAATTAGACTGAACTGAGACACTGGAGGAAGGATCCTGCTGGAGCTGGGAGAGGCCAGGGGCTGAAACTAGAATGGGGAATGTCAAGACCTACAAGATGGTCTCCTTTAAATCCTCCACAAAGGCTTCCTCATGCACCAGTTAAACCCACAAAAATTGAGACATCAGAGAGATATGGATAGCAGGGCAAGAGGAGAGGTCAAGCCTGAACAAGGGGAAACAAAAGGCACCATTTTATCTGCAGGAGAAAAGCAGTGGGATGCTTCAGGTAGTGAGTGACCTGAACAAAGAATACAATAAGCATTACAAAGTCTGCATTAAGGAAGGAGAATAATTTCTTCTTTTCAAAATCAAATTAAAGTACAAGCAGCCTTAGCAAAAGCCACTTTATATAAATTAACAGAATTCTTTCATATATCACAATGACTGGCTGGGCCAGAGGAATTTCATTGTCTGCAATTTCCTCCCAGCTGTGGTGCTGTGGCTGTGCTGTGTGAGACAGAACCGCAGCCCAGTGGCTCAGCATGAAGACAAGGGCTGTCTGATATTCACCTTCTGCCTCCTAAAAGGAAAATGAAGGCTTGGTCATCTGAGATTGGCTCATTTGGTCAGAGCATGGTGCTAATAACACCAAAGTAGTGGATTTGATTCTCATATGGACCATTCAGAATTGGACTCCATGATCCCTGTGGGTCTTTTCCAGCTCAAAATACTCTGTGATTCTGTGACATAGTTCAGTTTGCACTAACCCAGTACAGATTGAGAACAAGGGGTGGAGGTGACTTAAGACATGCTTATTTCTGTGATCACTGAGCAGCCCTGGACGAGCAGGAGGACAGCAAAGGACTGCCCTTTTGCAGCTGCAGAGCCCTGGTGTGCCCACCCCAGGCTCCAGTGCCATGCTCCCAGCTGGGCTGTGTCACCTGGCGTGCCCAGCCTTGCCAGGGCAGGCATTAGCACATGGCAGAGTCAGCTGGAAGGTCAGTGAAATCACAGAACCTGCTACAACTAAGAAATTACCTAAGAACCCTTGTTGTGGTGAGGTTTATTGTTAATGGTATTTCCCAGGTTAATGGCTTAGTCCTAGCCTGTACCCTCCTACTATCCCACTGTCAATCTATCCAATGCCTGTCCCTTACTCTAGTAGGTTCCTTCTCAATTTTCCCTTATGCCAACCCCCTGCCTGGAAATCCCCTTTGGAAATCCCCAAAAACTCGATGTCCTATTAGTCCACGTGACCTATTCCCATCCCTCTGCTTTCTCCATTGGATTGTACCCCATTTTCACCCCTCCCCAGGGTACCATCAATTGGTTAGAGGTTGGGTACCACCTTTGAACCTCCCCCATTCTCAAGTTGCCCTAAGCCCTATATCGCTGCCTTTTGCTGCTCCAGTGGGTTCCATCCGAAGAAATAAAGCCGCTTGTAACCAAAGGCCTCCCTCTCATCCTTGCCTTCTCAGAGTGCAGAATACCAGCCAAAAACGCCAGAGAGCAATTGCCTGCTATAGCAGCAGCTTTGGATCCTCCCCACTCACAGGGGGCCTGTGCAGTCAGGGCTCTGGCCAACTGCACAAACCCCAATAACTGAGGAAACTGGAGGAAAACCAGGAGTATCATACCTCTGTATGGCAGAGGAGAATGCTGATGATTTTGAGGCTTTCTTGTGAGCAATAATATCAATCAACAGGTCCACAGTAGGTGGACAATAATTAAGACCTATGATGACAGTAACTATCACCATCTGCATAAAGGGAAAGAAAACACACAGCAACTGAGTTTCAAGGGTACTTGAGTAAGTCTGGTCTCTGTGATAGTGCCAGACAATTAGTTCATGAGGTGAATAGGTCATTATACAGAACTAGTCAGGGGCATCCCCAAGAATTTACCTTTAAGAAGTCATGGAGGGGCAGAAAACAACTGGTGACAGTGCCCATGCTGAACATGGGGTAGGATGGCAGAGTGAGGAATGGAAGAGCAGATCAGAATGGTGAAACAAGTAAACAAGTGATTTGTAAGGCCAGGGAGGACATGAAGGAGATGAACCCCAGCACATGAATCTGTCATGTAAAAATAATGTCAAAACAATATAATTTCATTTTGCAACAAGGTAGCAGACCTTGTGGTGAAGGGAGAAGGACGAATGTCATACTTAACCTACTAAGTCTCTGACATTGTTTGTTGCATTTTTATATAAGCTATGGATATACAATATAAATTAAACTTCTGTAGGAGGATGCAAGAAAGACAAGGGTGACTCAAGCTGGGGGAGAGATATCGATTGTTTACTGTTTAAAATGGAAGGATGCACAAAACAAAGGAATTGCCTGGGGATTTGTCCTGAGCCAGCTCTGTTCGATGGCACATGGCTGTGACCTGGAAGGCAGGATATAGAGTATTCTCAGTACATTTGCAAATGACCCCCAGCCAGAAGGGACTGCCAGTGTGTGGGAGGACAGCATCAGAATTGCAAATGGTCCCAACAAGCCGGGGAACTAGTGCAAACATGAGGGTGCATTTCAATAAGAGCCTCCAAAATTACTCTGCTGCAGGAATACAAGATGGAGGAAAATTGGTTAGTTGGAAGTTCTTCAGGAAAGGATCTAAGAATTATAGTAAATTATACTGAGTGGCAATCAAGAATGCCACAATTTTGAAAGAGACAGGTGTGCATAAATAAAGGAGGGACCTTCAGGAGGGACCCAGACCACTTGGTAAGGGTCTGAAGGAGAACAGTTGGAAAGGTCAAAGCCTAGAAAATGGGCCTACATGGAACTGTGAATGAGTATTTTTATTTAGCCTAATGCTAAATAAAAGCTAGCTAGCTAGCTCTGGTGAAAAGACACAAGGAATCAAATGCTTCTTTGTCCACAGCTGAGAGAACAGGAAGCAGTGTGGAGCCCAGCATCCCCAACCCTGCACAAGAAGAGGCATCAGAGCCAGTTTCTACTGCAGATGAGGGGTTTTATTAGAAGAAAAAAATTCAAACCCACTGGAATAATCTGAAACCAGGTTAGCATGGGCTCACACAACTACTTCAGTAATCAATTCTATGATGAGAAAGGCATAGACAAGATCAACATACAATGATCAAGGAGTGTTAACCACTGAATGCTTGAGTTCATGGTGTGCCAGTCAATCAAGGTAAAAAAAAAATAATGTCACACAAATCCTGCTTCAAGGATAAAATCCCTCCAAGATTTGTCTTTTCAGGTGATTGCAGTATTGTAAGAGAGGTCATCACATTGAATATTCATAGATTGCCTTAGGCAATGCCTTATAGTGATCAGAGAAATCTCTGACTGCCCAACAGTATAATTTTATTTGTTCTTAATTGAAATTTAGGATCAAACAAGGTTGTGTAATTGTCCCTTAAAATGCTCCTTTCCTGGGCACTTATCCTTTCCAATCTCTGACACTCTAGCTGTGTTTCTTGGGCACTGCTTTTGTGTTAGCTGCACAGAGACCACTCCAAAACCACCAGAAGGAAGCTCCTTAAAGCACAGGCAAGGAGCCTTTCATTGCCATCTCAACCCCTCCAGCTCCTGTAAAGCACTTTGAGAGCAATGACTCTTCAGCTGGAGCCCACCAGCATGGCACTGCAGCCACCAGGAGCCCTCTGGAGGCAGCAGGATGTGAGCCCTGTGGCACAGGCTGGGATCCAGCACAGGCAGAGGGACATCAGGACATCAGCAGGACACAGCTCATCTCCAGCAACCCCCACCACTGCCTGCTTCACAACCTGAGCCCTGCTCCTCGTGGCTTATAGCCACAGTGGCAAATCCATCCTGACAAACTCACACATCTCTTTCTGACAGTAGGCACAGCACTGTAAAATTAATGAATTAGCAGGAGGAGAAAACTAC
This sequence comes from Anthoscopus minutus, assembly GCA_013399455.1. Classification (NCBI taxonomy): domain Eukaryota; kingdom Metazoa; phylum Chordata; class Aves; order Passeriformes; family Paridae; genus Anthoscopus; species Anthoscopus minutus. Next base: position 60,570 of record VWYI01015678.1, read on the forward strand.
TCATTTGGAAGATGACTTCTGGAGCAATATAAAGCTGCAGGAAACCTGCTTGATTTGTCTTTTGGCAAGTTCTGCCACTAGCTTTAAATTAACACTGCAAGTGTTCTCAACTGATTCTCTACAGGAACTAGTCAAGCTGAACCTGAGCACACCTGTAATTGCACATTGAAGTTACTCAGACCTCAGTTTTCTGTCTTGGAACAAATTAGGTTTATTTTTAGGTTTTTGTCTTCACCTGAATCAAAAGCTGCAGCTTTGTAATGTTAAATTCACAAAGGTCAAAATCAGAAGAAAATTATTGCAGCAGCTGTTTTGAAGTGAAACATGCATTTTACAGAGATTTGCTGGTAATGTTTTGTTCTGCTTCTCTGTTCTTGCACAATTTTCTGTGCAAAGAGACTCTTTTGACATCAGCATTGTATTCTGCAAGTGCTGGCTAGGAGCAACTTCTCCAGCTTACACAAGGTTTTTAAAACTAACATCTTTTTTTAGTATTATGTCAACTTAGCAGTAATTGAGAAAGACTAATTGGGGTTATTTGGTTTACCTTACATCTTGAGTGTAATAATGTGGATCTATTTATTTTGTCAGATTAGGGTGGTGTAAGATCTGTGGAAATTTTAATGTTATTACAGCTTCTGTATTCAAGTTAAGATATGATGAAGAGGAGGAGACTTTAAAATATGGAAAAAATTGTAGAAATCTGAGAACTTTCAAAACCATATATAAACTAAGTAAACTTTTGAACTATATAAGTCATCCCACATGCTTGCTTCTGTTGCTAAGAGTAATCTGGAAGTCAAAGTCAATAAAAGCTTTCACCTCAAGTTATCCATGTCTCAGTCACTATCAAAACCTCTAAAATATGTCAGCTCTTACAGTCAGCTCTAATGAAGAGTATTCTGATAACAGGATTTAACTCCTAATCTTGGTAGCATAGTATCTACATTTTCTCTCAGCTTTTCTTTACATGCCAAACTTTGCTGTTCCCCCCTAGGTCCATGGTCTCCATTCCTAGGTCCTGCTGTCCTTTGTGGTACTCTTCTGGAGGCTGGCATTCACCAGAGACACTCAGAACAGCCTTCAGATGTTTTTGCTCCCCTGAAAGACCCACCCAGTGCTGGAGCAACACAAGGTGAGGCAGTCCTGCAGATGGGTTCAGCAGTGTCTGCATTAGCAAGCTCAGCTGGAGCAGGATCAGGAGACCAAAGCAGCAGGTGCCAAGACCATTCAAATCTCCAGCATGTGGGGATCATGGCTTAATTTGGATTAGATTGTTCTTGATCTTTCCTCAGGAAATCAAAACTTTCTGAAGAGAACAGGCATTAGGTGCACTCTAAAATGATCTAGTCCATGGTGCAATTCAGAGCCCAGTGTCCTGTTAAACACCAGGCACCATCAGATGGTCAACATCAAATCAAGCCACTGCCCAACCCACACCACTGTGTCAAAGGCCTACCTTCCTCACCCTTCTGTCCCAAATCCTTGGAAAGTTTCTTAAGGTAGCTAGGGAGGAATGTTGCAGGTGCCTTGAAAGTCAGGATATCACACATATCTAGTCTCAGGTATGAAGTGCCTGAATTATGCCCCACTATCTTCATTACCTAGGTCTAATTCCCATTTGAAATGCATTCAGCTCCCAGCACACCAATTACATTTGATTACCATAGGATTTTTAGGAAAGAGCAGCATTGCTGACTCATAGAAGTCTTCCTGAGCTACTGCAGCCCTGTTTGATTTAAGGAGCAGTGCAAATTTTCCTTCTCTGTGCATTACAACCTTCATCTGCTTCCACCTAGTTACAAAGCTGAGATCTAAAAGAGGCAAAATTCCCAAGGCTGACACAAAGAAACACCCTGGCTTACAATCTCAAGGTATAAAGAAGTAAATTTCCAGCATAGTGAGCACCTAGCTGCAGTTCTTACATGTTAGAATTCCCTGTATGCCACGCAGAAAATTTGCCCCTAAGCACTTTTAAAATTTTTTCCCCATCTTACAAACTTCCAGATTACTAAAATGATTTTCAGGAAATTGCTTTCACTGGTAAAAATTCACAATCTACTATCCAAACATAAGCCTGAAACACAGAGGCCAGATCCAGCCCTTAATTCAGAGTAGGTAGGGATTTTCTAACAAAACACGTTCTGTCAGAAAATGTCAATTAATCAACTTTCCCACAAAAAGGAGACTTTATCTATTTCATTAAAATGTTCCCTGAAAAACATCTGACTGCCAGCATGGACAAAGCAGGCTCCTTTCTGCCTAACTCCCAGCAGCAATCAGACCAGAAGATGTGGGGCACCCAGCTGGGACTCTTCTTTCCAGGCACTCTCCCAGCCTCCCATTTTCCCATGCTTGCTGTTTACAGAACAATTAACCATTTAGTGGCCCCCAAAGCCCACAGGGGCAGCCCAGTGGTTCTGCCACCCTTGGAAGAGCAGTAAATTAGAAGGATGTCTCCTCTCCAGCCCTAGTTACAAACCAGCAAGACTGGATGCTTAACACTGGTGTCCTGGCACAAGGCTCTGTCCTAATGTTCTCAGTGAACCCACTGGAATTGCTGTAACTCACTGTGAGCTTTGCCTAACTACAGGGGAGAGCTTTGCAGCATGGCAAGTTATTTAAGGATAGCAAATAATAGGGATTTGTCATTTCCTCTGCAAGACATGGGGAAGGCTATCTGCCAATCTGCCCCATTGCAGCGCTATCAGCATCCCAGTCCCTTCACAGGCTCTGGCCAATACATCACAGACTGATGCTCGTGGCTGAAATTCATTAGAAGAGATATGTCTGGGTTACTGCTTCTGCAGGAATGAGATTTTCTTCTGGAAACTGTGAGCTGATAAAAATTCCCTTTGTAAATATCAAGGTTGCTTGAAATTTTTCCTTCTAATTTTCTCTTATGAATGTGTTGGGGGATTTTTGTGAAGGATGTTCAAGGAGCAGAGAACAGAACAGGGGATGGTAGAAATGTGGGGGCTTTTCCTCCTGAAGCAGTCCGCTTTTTATGGAAATACTGAAAACATTTTCATTTTCTCCATGTCTGAACTAAAAATATTTATTTTTGCATCTTCTAAGGCTTCTACAAGAAATCAAAAGTTTTCTTCCAAAAAAAAAAATTTTACCAAAGCAGGCCAGTGTTTCCCAAAGGAATGAATAGCAGCTGTGCCTTTCAGCCCTGCTCAACATATTCTGCACATCAAAAAGAGAGAAAGATGTGTAAAACTATTGATCACTTCAGCTTGAATGCATTGAAACTCTGAATTAAACAAAAGCACAAGTCCAACACTGGAAATTTCTGTATGTTCCCAAGACAAGCACATTACAAGATGGCTAGTGGGGAATTGCTCACAGTGCCCAAGTTTAGTTATCTTCCCCAGAAACAAAACCTGCCTTGGTCCTGTTGCAGGTCATAATCAGGGCAGTCAAACAGGCTGTCAATTAATGTTCAGCTTGGGAGATTTTTATTATGTTCATAAAGAATTACACTGTGGCCACTCACACACTGAATCAAAGGGGCAGGATACACAGTCAGAGCAAGCCTGAAATAATGCCTTGCTAGTAATCTAGCCACATTATTTTAATTCTCTCTAATTCTCTGTGCTTGTGGAAATCCCATAAGAGAAAATCTAAATAAATGAATCATAATTATAAATGTTGTTTATGTAATTGGTAAATGGTGCAGAGATAAGTGAGCGCTGCTTATTCCTACACAAATAGAAATTAAATCTGGACACTGCACCAAAGATGTGCCCTATAGTACTACAAATTCAACACGACTCAAAGATAAGAAGCTCAGCCCACTACTGTGATTTGTCTCTCTGTCTTACCACATCTTCACATCTAAGCCCATCCATGGTGGTTCTCAAACTGGAATTATGGATCAGATATTAAAGAAAACATAAGCACGTTTTTCATATCCCAAGTGTAAAAGGAAAGGGCAAGATAATCCATCAGCAAACTAACCCCTTCCCAGGATCCTAGGCAGTCCCATTCCTGCTATGACAGCTAGCTCAGCTGCAAGCCAAAAGCCTGAAGAAGGGCAGCCCAAGGTCCATCAGTAAAACCTCATTTTTCAGCGCTGAAGGAAGAAGCAGCGCTGCCCTGCGAGGCTGGCACTGCCCGGGCTGCCGGCCCCTCCCCGCCGAGGCTGCAGAGCTCTGCGGGGCTGGCAGCTCGCACAGCCCAGCTCCCTTTCGAACCAAAGCCATCACAGCAGAAACAGCAGCACTGGCCACGGTGATTTGCACAGCTCAGAGGTGAGTGCGTGTCCTGAGTCACTTGGAGCTTCCTTCAGCGAGGAGCCACAATGCATTCATTTCAATATTTTACCAAATGAACTTTGGAAGTTCATTAGATGGATTTTTTAGGTGGAGAAAAAAAGCCTATAGGCAGGCTTTTAGGCACATCCTAGCTTTTTTTTTTTTTTTCAACTATATATTCCAAGGAAGCACAGTGCATCTGTACCTTTCTCTAAAAACATCTTTTTTAGGCACTCCAGTGCCAGTGGAGGCACAGGATTGACAGCTCTGGAGATTGATTCTGCTGTTTACCCACTGAACAGGCACAACGCAGGCAGCACAAACTTTGCTAAGCCCACCTGACCAATGTGCCTTTGGCACTTGTTAAAAAATTTAACAGCCTCCAAGAGATGGTGTGCATTGCAGAGGAAAGCAGGCTGGGTGCTCAGCTGGCAGCTGCCCCTCATCCCCCCAGCCATGGCCCTGCTGCCCTCCTCCCACACTGCCCTGACTTCAGGCTGGATCCCAGGGCTGAGCAGGACAGAAGCACTCAACAGCCACACAAACTCAGGATTCTTCATTTTCAGCAAGAACTCACATCGAGCCTCTCAAAACTGGTACCAGGCAATTTGCCTGAGGGATCTCAGACCCAGCAGACTCTCAGAGGTGCTGCTCCTTGTTCCAGCAGCAGCCTGGCAGTGGCTGCAGAAGCGCAGCAGTGATGCAGGGGCTGCAGAGAAGGAGATGGAAGTCTGCTGTTTAAATATCTTCTATACACTGTGTAAGCAGATCCAAGCTCATCTTCCTCAAATTGCTTTACTAACCACATTAACCTCTGGGACTCCCCTTTGTTTCCTGGGGAGGGTGAGTGATAACTCAGGGATACAGCACTAATGGCTGTGCTCACTTTCCAGTGAGTACTGTGCCAGATGACATGGGAAGCTGTGATTTCCAGAAATGATATATTATTAGTGCTGCATCTGAAATAACCCAGTAATTGCTTAATGCTTTATATTTACATAGGCTGTACATTATGTTTGCTCTGAGAGAGGAAAGGAAAACTAAGCAGCAAAGGAGTTTGCAATAAACCTATAGTAAGCAATAAAGAGCTATAAATGGTAATCTGTCATTAGCATCAGCTTCATGAAGGGCATGGTTTAGGAAAAGAGGAGAATCCTTAAATCCCAACAGATCTGAACCAGCCCAAACTGATGTAGTACCAAGCAGGATTGAGTCATTCCTGGAGGATGAGCTATTAAACATAAATATATATAAAATCTTATTTGAAAGATCATATTCACTATTAACAAGGGGAAAGATGATTTTCCAGACAAGGCACTGGTGTGCTGGAACTCTGCAGTGAGCTCCAGCTCTGCCACAGACTCCTTGCTTCATCCTGACTTCCTCAGTGTCCCTGTTCCTCTCATCTCTACCCTCACAATGGAGACCATTCCTCCCCTTCCTTCCCCGTACTGGGCTGTGCCACATTTCTGTGAGCATGAACAGTTCCCGTGTGAAAAGAGATGCCCCAGGCCCGCTGTAAATGAAACAATTATTTGTAATATTAAGTTTTGACCTTCCTTCCTTCCTTCCTCCCTTCCTCCCTTCCTCCCTTCCTCTCTTTCTCTCTTTCTCTCACTGTTTCTCTCTTTTCTTTCTCTCTCTTCCTCTCTTTCTTTCTTTCTTTTCTTTCATTTGTGTAGCAAATGTTTAACTCTACAGAGTTTACCATATTCACCAAGAAACAGATGCTAAGGAAGTTTGGCCTCTTCCTATTTTGCTGGCTGTATTTAAACTTCCATCCCTGGGAAATGGAGGACAATCATGCACACCAACTTGTGGGTGCTCATCTGTTTTCAAAAACAAAAACTTCTGCAGATTTTAATAGCAAAATTGCCTGGCCTGAGAAATAAACAGCCAAACCCTTGTAAGTAAGCAGGAATGTGCATGTGTGTGCAGCATGATGTGAATACAAACCCAAAGGGGCAGTGGGTAACCAAAGTCTGCAATCTACTGGTTTTCCAGGTCTTCAGTCTTCATGTTACATTGAATGCAAAATGAAACAGCTCTTACATGTATAGGCTGAAAATCCCCTCTGAAATCAGCTTGAATGGCTAAAAACCATTAGGCCAGAATTTTAGAAGCATGTGCAATGTGGAGAAAACCTCCTGAGAGAGGACTCTGAACCAGCAGCTGTGGTGGAGTGTGGGGATGGAGGTAGGACCAGGAGCACTGCCCAGCCTTCCTGCAGATGCTCCATGGTATATGGAGCAGAAACTGGCAAGTAGGAGGGTATAGGAGAACTGGGAGCTATAAAAACTCTGATATTATACAAGGATTACCATGTTATACATATTGCAGTCTATTGTAGGCAACAAGAAATAAAAATAAGAAAGAAAGGAAGAAAAAACCCAATCAACACTAATCCATTCCATTTACATACAGTTGTGTCTTGCAATTATAATACAAGATTCAGTTATTCCCAGCTTCTTACTATACCAAGGGAAAAGCTGCTTGATTGGCACAGGGGTGAGCAGCAACCAGAGCAGGAGAAGCTGTGGTATAGAGTCAGGGGGAGGAGGGAGTGAAGGGCATGGATCCAAGGTTGTAACACCCAGGGAGGTCTGCCATTAACATGATAATTGCCTCTCAAGGGTACAAACTGCACAGGCCAGTGTGGCAACATCCAAAATACACAAGCATGAGCAGGGCCCCAGAGCACAGCCAAGCAGCACCTCACCTGCTCAGGGACTATCTCAAGGTACAAATATCCATGCAAAATGTTATAAAATAAAATCATTTCATTCCTGGTCTTTGCAGGGAATCTCTCACCGACATGTCCTCCCTGCCCCTCTGCACCCTCATCCAGAGGACTGGGCTCATGGGACTGGGAGTGGGCTTGTGGGACTAGGAGTGGGCTTGTGGGACTGGGAATGGGCTCATGGGACTGGGAGTGGGCTTGTGGGACTGGGAGTGGGCTTATGGGACTGGGAGTGGGCTTATGGGACTGGGAATGGGCTCGTGGGACTGGGAGTGGGCTCATGGGACTGGGAGTGGGCTTATGGGACTGGGAGTGGGCTTNGACTGGGAGTGGGCTCATGGGACTGGGAGTGGGCTCATGGGACTGGGAGTGGGCTCATGGGACTGGGAGTGGGCTCATGGGACTGGGAGTGGGCTCATGGGACTGGGAGTGGGCTCATGGGACTGGGAGTGGGCTCATGGGACTGGGAGTGGGCTCATGGGACTGGGAGTGGGCTCATGGGACTGGGAGTGGGCTCATGGGACTGGGAGTGGGCTCATGGGACTGGGAGTGGGCTCATGGGACTGGGAGTGGGCTCGTGGGACTGGGAGTGGGCTCGTGGGACTGGGAGTGGGCTCGTGGGACTGCAGGGCAGCAGTCTCACACTGCCCCACCACTGCCCAAACTTCCCGTGGGGAAGCCACCAATGACACCAGCCTGCCAGGCCACTGCCAGCCCATCCTCTGTGCTCTCAGACAGTCTCTGAGCTGAAATCCAGCATGAAGCACTCAGGGCTTTGGTAGAACAACACAGGAGCCACAGTCCTGGTATCCTTGGTGTCAGACACTGGGGCAGGGGGTGTAGGAGAACACTCCCTTTGCAATTCAATTGCTTCTCTGCACCTTTTTGATAATTCATGCATATGATGGTGTCTACAAAATAGCCAGGGGAGGTGACAGGACTCCTTTCCATGTGATCATGTGAAGGATTTACACAGTGACAGCAGCCTACACCACAAAAGGTAAGAAACCCTCTAGGAGGTGCCACCATACCTGACTGAGAGAGCTTTATGAAGATTGTGGGAAGAAAGAAATAATGATCAGTGAGTGGTAGGAGCAGATACATTTTTTAAAAAGGAAGATCTCCATTTTATGCCCATGGCACCTTAGTAACAAGCAGCAGGAAGAAGAAATATAGAAAGTATATGAGAGTGATGAGGAATTATTTAAAAATTCATAGAGCAGGACTGGGCATTTAGTTACAATGACTGAACAAGAAATGTGTTACTGCTCCCTCCAAGGAGTTACTGCACAGAGAGAAGCCTCTTCAACTCCAGTGTGCCTTTGCTGGGGCAGGGATTCCTGCAAGTTTGCAGAGAGGAGAAGGAATTTTTCAAGGTGTAGCAGCACCTCAGAGAAGGGGCCCTGCCTGGAGGCAGGAGCTGTGAATGCCATCCACAGTTCAGGGAATGACAGAGAGATCACACTCGCCTGAACAATTAACCAAAATCAGTCTGGGCCCTAACAAAATGTACCTGTTATGGACTAACCCAACCCACACTGAGCAAGGACCTCACTGACATCAGGGGGAAACAGCAGAGCCCCAGGTGACACTTGTCAGAGACAAATGAAGGAATGTTTGCACAAAACACCCTTTAAAGGACAGTCAGCAGAAGTCCCAGGTGAGATAGAAATGGAAATACTGAAAAGCTGCTCCTTCAGAGCTTGTCACAAGGCTCCTGGCAGCAGCCTGGCCATGGACAGCAGTGAAAAGGCTGAAGAATCTGGCCAGCAATTTTTATTTTTCTGACAAAAAATAAAACCTCAAGCCCACCCCACACATGAAAGCTGTGCAACGAGATACTATTACAATAGCTTGCAGGGAAAATCTTCCAGTTGGTCAGTCCATCCGTGGAGCTGAGTAGCTTGAGAAATCTGAATACATTTAACTTAGATTTTTCACCATGGAAATGCTCAACAAAACTGACCTTTTCAATTTCAATAAAACTGGATTTTCCCATAGGTCCCCTGTCAGCCACTGCAATAATAAGTGGGAGTGCCGGAATTAGTAAAAACTGAAGAAGAATGGAATGGTGTCCCAGCCCTGCTGCTGCTGACTGCATTCACTCTGCTGGCAGAGCTGTACTGTCCTTCCAAAATTCCAGAAAATACAATTCCATCTGTGATTTTGCTGATGCCAATCTGGAGGATCTGCTGACTTCTTCCTAGGTCTCACTCAGAGCAGGATAAGGTCATTGCATTTCTGCTGACATGCTGCAGCTCCTTTCACCTGGGGCAGGCCATAGCTGGGGATTCCTGGGTGTTGCTGACTATCTTGCTGTGTTTATCCTTCCTCATCAGGCTCTTCATTCACCTGTTCCTAAGCTGAGCACTAAGACTCAGTCTTCTAGCACCAAGGAAGATGCTTCTTTCCTTGCCATCCAAGATGCTGCTCCCCTCTGGCTGGCCATGCCAAAGATAGACAAGGGTACAGGTGGGGAAATGGTGCAGGATGGGTGAAATGGACAGGGAAATGGACAGACACTCATATAATTATTTCAAACTCCCAAGTTTCTTATGTTTTTACCAAGGAGTTTTGGCATACCTGTCCTTCAGACTATGATCAGTCTCAAGAATAATAGCTATAAAACACGGCTAGAAAAATACTGATGTCTGTTTAGGCACATGCATTATTAAGTATCCATCATTTGGCTGCAGTTGAAGTAAGAAATTATTTCTTCTTTGTGTTTAACTTTCTCCAGCGTCTGTGCTTAGGTGTCCTCAAGAGTGATGAAATTCAGGCATTCACATCTCAGTCAATGCTTTTGGGACTAGGTAGTTTTGAAGTATCAAAATCTACATTTCACGTGTCACTTTTTTAGCAAAATATAGATATGGGTAGACAAAATGTGAAACAGAGCAGCTTTTAATAAACCCCTCAGGTTTCAGCAAACCACATTGTTAACAGCTACAACCACATCCCAGCCTGTCCTGTCATCCCCCTGCTGCATGCTGGATTAGCTCCAAAGGCTGTACTTTCCCTTGAGATTCAAAAAAGGCTGTTAACATGCCAATTGCTACCTCTGTACTCGATTCAGATATTTCATATGTCAGATAGAGAACAACACCTGACTAAAGCCAGGCCTGTGGTCGGGGTGCAGCTGCTGTGTGGCTGCAGGCAGCACAGGGAGCCCCAGGACACTGCCCTGGCTCAGGGCACTTTCTCCATCCCTCACACCCAGGGCTGCAAGAAATCAGGGCTGTGTTTGCCACCCTGCCATGAAGCACTGCCTGGCTGTGGCCACAGTCCATGCTGCAGGGACAAGATCAGCCAAGGAGCAGTGATGCCATTTCCACCTGAAGTGTGCTTCCGAGCAGGCTTCCATGCACGCTGCCTGCTTGCCTAAAAGATGCAGAACCAAGCTTAACCCTTTTCCTTGGCAGGTTTACAGACCCTTTGCACTTTCCAAAATACCAGATCATGCAAGTATCTGTGCTCACATCACTTGCTTTCCTTTTGCTATTATGACAGCAGTTTTGGGTGTCCCTGTTCCCACAGTGGAATTAATCCCTGGAGACTCAGCCTCAGCTGCACCTTATTCAGTATTTGTTGGCTGCTGCAGAAGTGCAGAACACATTGCTCAGTAGTGAGTTCACAGCTTCTGGTGCCTCCCTGCTGCTCCTTGAACAGCGGCATGAAAATAGAAATACTCATGCTCTGCTCCCAGATGCCTGGTGATGGAGCTTTGTCCAGATTCCTCATCTCTTTCAATAGCTCCTGATGTGAAGTAGTCCCACTCCTCTTCTGGTTGGGCACAACCAGCTCCTGGACAAAACCTGGCTGGAGCAGAGGGCAGGCAGAGCCAAGAGCCCAGTAGGTGCTTGCATATGGGGAACTACTTAAAGCTCTTGCTCCACCCAAGTTGCCTTAAGCTCAGTCTCTGCTTCAACACATTATTCTTTCCTTGACAGCTTGAGAAAAATAACTTCTGTTAATCTGAAGACTATCAGAAGTAAAAACCAACAAAAATAAAATCTCTCTGTCTATCTCCTACTTTCATGTAACTTATTGCAGTTACTCAGTGCATGTGCTGCACAGCCCCTCGAGCTGCCTGTGGGGTCAGAGCCTTTGGGGAAGGCACACACCAGATCCAAGGGATGAAATGATCCATGCCACTTACAGCCCCATGGGGTAATGGCACCCTTGGGACTACTGGGGTGCCTTCAGGGAGGTGCAGGTTCAGAGAAGTCTGAAGAGTAAATTCAACTTTCAGAAGAGATAATTCAAAGTTTGAAGTTCACTGGCATTAGTAGCTTTATGCTGCCACCCAAGAGCCCTGACTGCCAGCAGCATCTGCACAGGAGAGCAATGCCTTCAGTGAGGAGGCTCTCAAGCTTTGTTAATACAAAGCAAATTACAGAACTAAGGATTTTAATTAATTATTTCATACCTCCTCAACAGAAATAATGTTCCTGAAAACCCATAGCAAAGCCAGCTGAAAAACAAAGGAATAAAGGGAATAAGAGAAAAACTAATCCTGAAGTAAGGATGAAGATGAGCCCATCCACAAACTCTTGAGTTAGGACATTTTATTTAAAACCATTTATCTTTGCTATGTCCTGTTTACCAGAGCTTTAGACCTTTGATCCTACCACTGCATTTGCCAAAGGCTGTACAGATGATTGCACCTGACACGTTACCTCCACCAGTGACATTCAGATGCCTTTCAGCCAAATGACCAACACAGCTGCAGAGCAGGATGCTGATGGAAAGGGGATTAGGAGATTGCTCATCCTCTCAGAAAGGCACCTGGAACAGCTGTGTGTTGCTAAGCCCTGCATCAGATGGAGAGAAAAGGGTATTTTGCACAAATCAGGAATTTGGTTTAATTGTCACAGTTCACAGCTTCAGAGGAACCCAAGGCATGAGGCTGGTGGTTCCCACTCCAACATAAGAAACATAAAAAAACAACCCAGAGGTTTTTAAAATAGGCATGGCACACCAGGCAAAGTATTGGCACAGAGAGGGAAGATCCCAGAGCATCAGCATCCCAGCCCTGCACCAGGCTCTGTGCACTCACAGAAAGGGTTTTGAGCAGCACCAGCCTCCCTCCCTGGCAGAGACATCAGCTTCCTACCAGCCACCTGGATAGTGAGTCAGAGCACATTTGAAGCCAAATGCTTGTGAGATGGGGGTGGGGAGGAGGAGAAACCTCTTTATTCTGCAAAACATTACAGAACTGACATGGTTCTTCATTTTATCTCTGCTCAGTACACACAGCATCTTCAGAAGTGTTCCTTCACAAACAGGGCCAAATGCAATGCTGGTGCATGACCCCTATCCCTGTGGTATGCAGACAGGGACTTGCCCCTCTCCTCCTGGGAACTGTGATTCCTTTTACCTTCTCAAGACAATTTAATATAAGAATGCACTCAAAGGAACCATGCGAAATCAAAGACTACCTAAAGAAAATTAAGTAAGCCCCTTTCTGCATGCCATTAAAGCCCAAATTCTAAGGAAATAACTTTGTGTGCTTCAGACAGTTTGTTTCACTCTGCTAGTTTTTCGAATGATTTTAAATTACTCATGCTCAAATAGAAAAGGATGGGAGTAAATAGGAAGCTGTAACTAAACATTGCTCCTTAACAGGTAGCAGATGAGATGCCAGCCATACAAAACAATGGCATCAAATATATACAGATTTTATTAATATTTCACCATCACCTTGATTTAAGAAAAAGATGGATCCTATTTGCAGCCTGTCATGGAGTGCTCTGAACACTACTGTGGTCTTCCTTTGGGTTCCCTATAATTTATCTAATTTCCTAAGCACATTTCTTGAGAATCATTCAGGGATATTGCCAAGTTTTTCTATTTTTACTGAGTTTTCCTCAATCCAAGTATCCCCTCAGGAATTAAAGCACCTGAATACAGAATCCTAACCTTTGTTGATCTTGTTTTCAAGAGATGCAGGTCTTTGTGCGGTCAAAAAAGACAACCCCAGACATTTGCTCCACACCACAGCCCATCCTTCCCACTCTGTGCTGTTCTTACTACTGTGCTCCCTGCATGGCAGTGTGGCTACCAGGGGAGAGGCTTTATGTGCCCACACCCCCTTGAGCACAGCCTGGAGGAGCCCTGGGCAACGGATGCCTTGATAAATGCAGCCACAGCCACCACCAACAGCTGCTGGTGCAAAGACCCCAGGAGCCTGGCACTGATAGTATAGGGTTAAAAATGTTTCTAAAATCATGGGAAAGAGGCTAGGCCTGGTTAGCTTGAGAAGGTGGTGAGCTTATTAGGTCATGAGGAACTGCACTTGCATATGATAAACGGGGAAATTGTTAACAGCAGCCTGTGCACCCTCTTAATGGTTATGATAAAAGGTGGGATTGTTATAGAGTGAGAGATGATGTTGGGGGAGTTCTGGGGATCTCCAGAATCCATGCTTGGGCAGAAACAATGTACATCATAGAATAATGTAAGTTTAATGATTAACACATAGTTATATAACATGAAGATATAAAAGATGATCACTCTGAACCCATGCTGGAGTCAGATTTGGGTTTGTACCCCAACTCCCAGAGCTCTTCAGTAAAGCACCTGCACATCATCATTCTGTGATTGTGAGTTTCTGAGCACTATCAGCAGTAGTGCTGCACTGTGTGCTGTCACACGTGGCAGGTGTTAGGGTGTCACTGCTGTGCAGGGACTGTGGGGACACTTCCCATCAGCTATCCCTGCTGGGACAGCTCCAGCAGTGATTCCACATCTCAGTGCCAGCCACTGCCACGAGCCTGGGCAGCCCCTGCTCTGCAGACTTGTGCCTTGAAACAAACATTTCAAAAGTGCCCCAAAATAAATACTAATAGCTGCTGGGTCAAACTATTTGCTGGCTCAGCGGACACATGGGGCTTCCTTCTGCTGCCTTCTCTGCTTCTATTTGACTCCTTTGTTAAAAATGCTGAGGAAAAGATACTTTCTTTTATAAATTAGACTATTATCTCGGACTTACCTTTTCTCTTCCCTTAATGAAAAGCAAGTTTCTACAGCATGTCAAATAAATAGCCCTTAAGTACAATACAGTCAAGTTCTTCTAATGTGTCTCTTGGAGAACAGGGAGTTCTCATGGTAGATCCAGCTGTGTTTATTTGTATTCCTCACAACCCCTAGCAGGACACTCAGCATCTCTGCACCCTAGGAGAAAGCAGCACCATCTCCCCTCTTGTTACAATGGCACCCACTTTCAACAGCACTCTTTCTTCTTCTCAGTTTCCCTTCAGGCTTTTCTTCTCACTCCTGCTGTTGCTCAGCCTGTGAGGGAATGCTCTAACACCAAGCCTTACTCTGACTCCCAGAGTCACATTTTTTGAAAGGATGAGATCTCCCAGCATCCTCAGGCCACTTCACATTTTCCTGTCCTTTTTCTAACATATGCCCTATCCCTTCATTTTTGTTTACTACTCTTATCCTTTTTACTATTTTTCCCCATTTTTTTATTGATCCATTTTTCTTTTTACCCTCTTCCCTTCAACTCTTTGCTTCTCTTTTTTCTCCCTGCCCCATCCTAGTGATGCTTTCTGGCTAGATGTATTACCCCCTGTGCAGAGGGGAATCAGTGCATCTGAATTCAAGCTGCACTGTACAACAAGAGCAATACTATATATACTTAGAGAAACAGCAAATCAAATTCTGAGTGTTCTCATCTCTCCGTGCTAAATTCTCAGAGCCAAATGCTCCCTATTATCAAAACAATGTTAACTAAAGCTAAGAGGGGAATTAAATAAGAAATAAATGGGGCATTTAAAGCCAGTTTACAGCACTCAGCTGCTCTCACTTCAATAGCTGCACTGCACACCTTCCACCAGGCCCCTGCTCTGCAGAGCAGTCAGGGATGATATGGACACCCTGCATTGCCAGATAAGCAATATATGCCATTCTCCCTTGCCTATGATTAAAATGAGCACATTAATTTATTTTCTATTATAGGCTACACCACAAAGCAGAAAGGGAGAGGGAGCAGGTTCTTGGCTCTGTGCTCAGAACTGCATCACCCCACAGATGTGGGGCCTCCCTGCACACACTTGGCCAACAGCATTGTGGAAACCCTTCAGATACTTCTGCATAAAATGGGTGTCAGGAAATAACTGCTGCTCTGGGATGACTTTGTACTTTTTACACTTATAGCAAGTGAATCCCAGCCTAGCTTCTAACCACATCCTTTTCGGACAGGCCCTCCCCAGCTGGATTGGGGCAGAGCACATCTGGGTGATGTGTTTCCTTCATGGCAAATGGAATATCATCTGAGAAATAAAAGTGCTTTAATTGAAAGCAATCAAAAATAAGAGTGATGCCAAGAAATCCTTTTTTTCAGCCCTAAACAAACTGAAAATCAAAACTGAGGAATTAGTTGCTTAGAGGTCAGGAGAGAACTAGCTACAGAGTAGATAATGCTACATGTTTATACATTCTGTGTATTTTCTTTATATTTGAAAGAGAATAATTTTTAAACTGGCTGACACTCATGTGTGAATTATGACATCTGGCTCTAGAGGTTGTAGATACAGGCAGAGACTAAACACACACTGCACCTGTCCTGCTGACACAGGGTCCTTTCTTGCACTGCTA
This sequence comes from Anthoscopus minutus, assembly GCA_013399455.1. Classification (NCBI taxonomy): domain Eukaryota; kingdom Metazoa; phylum Chordata; class Aves; order Passeriformes; family Paridae; genus Anthoscopus; species Anthoscopus minutus. Next base: position 76,179 of record VWYI01015678.1, read on the forward strand.
AAGGGATGCAGAGGAGATAACAAAGAAATGTTCATGTTTAAATTAAGATTCAGAAAAGGTGACTCTTCTTGTTAATGAAAAACAACAGAACATGTACACAGATGCACATGGATACACACACACCTGTGCACATACTGTGGGGGGGAAGGAGGGAACGAGACATGGGAAAACCATAAAGATCTCACTGTTCTCATCAAAACACACTTGTCCTGTTGACAGGAAAAGATCGTTGTGTACAAGCAAATTTCCCAGGCTGTGGTCTTAAGATGTATATTTTGCTTTTTATTTGGCTATATGGTTGGAGTACTGAGTTACAGATTTAAAATACACAGAATCAGTATAGGGAACTGTAGGGAAAAGCAGAAATAGGTTCCTCCTGAAGACTCAACTGAATTACTCTGAAAAGATTAATTAAAATTGAATTCTCTTTTGACACAAAATGTCCTGTTTGCTAGTTCTTGGCATGTCTATTACGTGGTTTCCATTAGGAGATATTATACTCTGTAATGAAATAAACTCCAAGGACCCTGTGGGTTTAAACAAAAAGTTTACTGTATTCTGACAGCTGCAGGAGCAGCAAGATTCCAGTGCAAACTAGCTTGCTTAATGAGAAAAGGTTCACATGTCATCACTGAATTCATGTCAGGGATTTCTGTCATTGCTTTTTAAGGTACAGAAGGGCAAATAACTGAGTGCAGATTGGAAAATAGCTCGATTTGCAAAGTGACAGCCAAAAGGCAGGTCTTTATTCGATTTCCCCAAAATCTAGGGACAGGGGAGGGGAATGAGGGTATTTCCTCCAACCCTGAGAACAAATTTGTAACTAAAATAAGAACTATTAAAAAGGCCATTGGCACCTCCAGCATATGGCTGTGGTTTTGCTGTCAGTATTTGGGGAAGCCATCCAGGGAATCACCTACATTAGAGAACAGTGTGAGTGAATTAGATAAAAGAGTGAGAGCATTAATATTGCAACTGGTGCTTCAGGTCTGACATGCTATAAAATATTGCTTTGTGTTTCATCATATCACACTTGGAGCCTAAGGAGACACTTGGCATACTAAGAAACTCCTCAAAATGGACCTAGGGCAGAGCCTGGCCCCAGATAACATAAGGGAAAATTTCACTGTGGTGTTGAATTAACAGTAGCACAGTCACTGACCAATGTACAAGGAAAACCAGTTTGAGAGAGATAAAGCAAACATCATTTGTGTCCTTTTTTCTGCATATTCTCATTTTATAGCACTTGCAAGGAAATTATGAAATCCCCAGTGTTATAAGTCTTGGCCTCAGAAGCTGGCACTGATATCAAAAGGTTAATATTTGTGTGTTGGCTGTTTGGGGCACTGTAACAGAGCCCACAAACAGGTACTCACCACATCCCAAATCTGTGTTTCCAGCTACACAGCCGGCAGCCTTGTAATGGAAAGTTAAAATGTAAACACAAGCTGCTATTTTAGTGCAATCACACAAAAGTAGCAGCTTATGTTCTCTTTTCCTTTATTTCCAGAATGGACAGGGTGCCTGAATCAAGCTACAGCTAATCCTTTTTCTTTTCACTCCTTTTTAATCCTAAGTGCCCAGTCAATTACATCTTGCTTACATAAGGAATTCTTACTTGCCTTATTCCTACAATGACAGCTGACAATGTTCAGACTAAAGGATGCCAAAATCTGGTTTTCCCTTGATAGTAAAAGTACAAACAGAAATGAAACCCAAGCAGACTAATAAAGAATTACAAGAGCTGACAATGCTTTGTGAATTTGAGAGGTTACATTACTTTCAAAATAAACCTGAAATCCTGAGTCTGGCCTGAGATTTTTGCCTGCCCTGTTCACAACATTCTTCCTTTTGTTCACAAAGGAGCTCACTGACATCACCTTGCTCATCTAGTCCAGATGGCCCAAAGCGATGAAAATCCAAAGGAAGTGACCTTGGAGGTGCTTTAGTGATTAAAAAGTCAGGGAAGACTGAAAGCCTGATTCTGGAAGCATCACAGATCTAGCTCTAAGGAAAACCAGTTCAGCTAGGCAGCAGCTGCCTGTTAAAGGACAACAGCAGATTCCCCAGCTGACAAGATATCTGCTACAGTTTCCCACAGTTCCTGATTTACAAAGGAAATAGGAGCTGGTTTGCATCACATATGTCAATAGCTGGGATTTTTCCTTTCTTACCCTTCAGCTTATGTTACTTCTTATGAGACAAAAGGCCAATGCCTGTTCAGAAATGAAAACAAGAGGGGGAAATCTACAGGACAAAGATAGTTTACTTTTTTTTTCCCCTCTGAACTGATCTGTTAGCTTTCCTCTGAGAAGCTGGCCAAACTGAAAATTGTAGGTCTGTGCTGCTCTCACCCTCTGGGATACAGGTAGGTAGGTAGGTAGGTAGGTAGATAGACAGACAGACAAGATATAAAGTACCTCTTCCCAAACCACACCTGGCTTGGCAAAATAAGAATTAAACCAACATGGTTTTGCAATACAAAAGCCACCCTCTCACTTTTGCTGAGGACTATTTGAAATAAAGATGGATCATAGAGTCATTTTTCTCTCTTCTCTGATGCATTCACACACACCTACCACTGCAGGGGGATTCAGAGGAGTGACCTGAATCTCAAGCACCTTGTGTTTGTTTGTAAACCTTGTGGGTTTACAGCCAATGAGGTCATGCAAAGCCAGGCCTAAATCTGTGGCTTCCCCTTTGCCCCTGGTTTGCTCCTCTCAGTATTTCAAACAGTGAAAGTGCAGGAGAAACAAGGAGTGGTGCCACGTAATGAAACCATGGATCACAGAGCAGCTCCAGAGTATGGCATTCCCATTTCACAGAGGGGGTATCCAAGCAAGCAGACTAGGTGAAATCCCAGTTGTCCACAACACTTGTACTTATTTTAATTATTTATTGAAAAGAGCATAACAGATGCAAAACTAAGGGAGAATGAAGAAAAAGAAACATTGGCTTTGCTCACAGGCTCAGCTCCCTCTGCACGAGCTACACACAAAACCAATTCTTCACATTATACTCTTAATAGTAACAAGAGAGGGAAAAGGCAGAGGCAGCAAAGAACAAAAGAAGTGGCAGGAAGCTCTGGTCAAAGATAGGTTTGTTTTGACAGCAGGTGGCTGGGATGGATGATGCAGAGGTGCACTCCAGGGATAACAAAGCACAAGGCAAGAGATGCTGAAGAGAAAAGGTTCATGGTTAGGGATCAGGAGCCAGGCCTAACATGAGGCTGGAAAGAGCCTCACTTTACAGTTCTTTTGCTTTGGCTGGTCCTCAGAACAGTGGTTCAGGAGCAGGCTTACATGCCTGCACAGTGCTCCCTCTCTGCTGACTCATACCACCAACTTACAAAACACACCAAATTGAGAAGAATGAATCCAAGTGTCAGGAGATCTGCCCCTGTTGCCAGCAGCCTAAAAAGGAACATGTTTATGCCACCTATGAAAGAGCTGTGACATTCTTTCAGTGATGGAATGATCTCACTAGGATCACTTTTGCTGGCCAACACTGAGCATATTTTTCTCCAATTCATCTTTCCAGTGTGATTTATTCCACACATCCACTTGGAAAAACATGCTCAGCACCATCACAACAGCTGCAGAGCAAAGTCCATCAAAGTCCATCTATTGATAGATTGTGGTTTCATTTCTTGCCCAAACACAAAGAACAAGGAGCTGCAGACAAGGTGCACACAAATTCTGCCCCTGAGCTTTACTGTCTCAAGAAATGACAAAGCAAATCCATCCAGGACAATGAAGCTAACCCAAAAGAGCCCCAAACCCCAAATGCCAGCACAGATGATTTGAATACATGCCCTGAAGACCCAAACTCAGAACAGCAGGTATCACCTGCAACAAGTCAGACCTTAGAGAACAGCATTACCTTCAGGTTTGGTTTGGAAGAGCCATCAGCAATTATTCCATCTTAACCACCATTTCTCCAGGATGGACAAAAAACAGGAGCAGTGAAATGCTCCAAACCCCAGCAGCCTTACATGTTGGGCTGGGGAGTATTTTAACACATCTTTGTATGTCCTGCAGAAAAAATCCTTTCCTGCACCTACCCAGTGTAAGGGGCACAACAGCTCCAGCTCCCAGTTACTCTAAGTTATTGATGGAGTTCCCAAAGAGTAGTTTTGAGTGCCATTTTTGGATTCTGAGTCTGGCAGGCCTGGCTGTTCTCACTTAAGACTAAATCAAATGCTCCTTAGGCTTTCCTGTCTAAACCATATTGTTCCTTCTGGGCCCTTTGGCTATATTTTATGAAATAACTGATGTTCTCTATCTCCAGGGGGCAATTTATTACTGCTTCTACCAACAGGGAACCATATGATCTAATACATCTCTTCCAGTTCTGTCTTCTGAGGTTTCTATAATTTTTCCAGAGATTTTTATTTTTTTCCCAAAGAATGGTTTGTGTACCCTACAATTTGTCTCAATGGATGTTTCTTGTTTTGAAAAAGACACTGCCTCTCCATACAAACCTTGCCAGACACTACCTATGCCAAAGCATTGCTCTAGGGGCAGAGTGCTTGGAATTATTTAATATTTTCTTAATTTTGGTTAACTCCTAGAAAATGCACTATTATTCCATTTTCTTCTACCCCTAGCCTTACTCTGTGCTTTCCCCTCTCTCTCCACCCTCACAGGCACTGTCCCATCCCTGTGTGTAAGCAACTGTAAGAAAATGGTCTTGAGGAAAGCTCTGTTCCCCCAGCCAGGTCTCGTACCTCTAATGCAGCATTAGTAACAAAATAAGATCCTGCAACTGGCCATAGAAGAAACTTAACTCTAACCCAAGAGCCTGCATGGGCAGATGTTTGAACCAGGGTTTTACCAAGCACCTCATACACACTTACTGCAGCTGGGCACCAAAAGGAGTGGAGCCTGGGAATGAGCTTGCTCCCCGTGTAGTTGACATATGGGGCTCAATTCCAGGTGCATTAGCATCTTGTTATGAGCTGCTTTTTGAGGGAAGGATCCAAAGGGAGTGAATGATTACAGACCTGGGTGATAACAAGGCCCTGATCTGCTTTAGACATTCCAATGAGGCTCCAAATTTGCTGCTTTGTTGCACTACACACAGACATATATGTATATATACATTTTTTCCCCCCATAAACCCCAACTGCTTTTGCTGGTTCTCAAGAAGGGTGGTCTTGAAATTTCCCTTCCAATGTTGGAATGGACGTTTCCAGTCTTGGGGTTTATGAAGTTCCTGTGGCAGCTATTTCCAAGGCTGCTTTGTCATACTTTTCTTTGCAAGAGACCAAGAGTGGCAGAGGGGCTTTGCAGATACATATTTCAATTGCAACCTTTACACTAAAGTGCAATAGGAACATTGGGGAATTAAATAAAATTATATTTTTCCTAGATGTCTGCTTAAAAAGGAAATTCAAGATTTTATGGATGCCCCAGAGACAAACTATTACATTCCATTCCTCACTGTTCTTATTTGAGTTCTGTCTGTTTGAGCACCTCAAACAGCACAGAATCATTCATAAAGAATGGGCAAGAGAGACTGTGTCCCATCAATATTTCAAGCTTCAAATCAAGAGAAATTCATGAGTTCTGCTTCAGCTCAACATTTTCAGGTTTGCTACTATTGTTTGACAGTTTAGAGGGTTTTCCCTCTGCATTCTCTTTGTCATTAATATTTTATATAATGTTCCAGTTGATGCTATTGCAATTTTTTTTAACTTGGCTGTACTAACCAGTTTTTTCTTTTCTCTTTTCTTTTTGAGCAGGGAGAAGTTCACACTCATTTGCTATTTGTGGGGTGATGACATAGTGTGAAGAAGCAGTAATGATGACTGACTAATAGAAGACACCATATGTTCTCTTCATTTTTCTCTCTGCTATTTTCCAAGAGATTAATAAAGACTCAGTGTAAGATAAGCTTTCCTATATATAGTATTAAAAAAATTGAGCATTTTTTCACAAATAATTGGCAGGATGGGAGAAATGATCTTCTTTCCTAAAGCATCTAAATAGTATTGCTATAAATATCAGGCTCCAAATCACCAAGATAAATAATTTCCACCAGAAACATTTTACATGTATCCAGGCACCATAAACAATTTTACAATTAATTCCACTCACTCTCAAAATGTTCTCCATTTTTCCATAGCAAACATTTTGAAAATATAAGTTGCATTTGCTGATGACTAAGCAAAGGTAAACAATTCCTTCCAGTCTTAAAGAAACTAGATTCTGTGTAGGACTCTAAGTGACTGTGTGCAATGCATGATAATCAGAAATCCTGATTATAAGCACAGTACTAGCATCACTAGATCACAATACTAGATTATATGCTGGGTGTTTCTATGCACCCTGAGTGTTTGAGTCCATGCAACTAATAAACCAGAAGATTCCCTACAAAAAATATTGCCTTTGCTTTAACATGTTTTAATATCAACATAATTGGAAATCTCATTTCCTAGAAATAACAGAATAAAAATCTTTTTATTGTTCTGGCATATGCATTTACCAAGTATATTCTTTTCCTAAATAAATATTTTCTTTTTTTTTCTCTGTCCTTTTTGTTCATTCTGCCCTCTCAAAACCAAGGCTTTGTGATTGATGCTCTTCCTCCTAACTTTGTAATAGCCACTAACCAGCCTCAGACTACAGCCGAGCCACACACATATCTGCTAATAAGCAGTCAGGAGCAGGAACAAAGAAGTAAACAAAAGGGATTCACATTGCCTTCTGCTCCATTGGAGACAGAGAGGGGAAAAAAATAAAAATCAATCCTCCAAACACAAAAATAACCCCCAGAAATCATTGGTTTACGATACCTTATTTTTCAGATTCACAAGATTTTTTTATAAGAGCCAAAATTGGAGAAAAACATAATTGTGAGTCCTGCAGGCAGCAGGGCAGAGAACTCGCTGTCAATGAACCTTGTGCCGGGACTCCTGTTTGGGTTTTGCTTTCAAGGTCATCCATTTAAAGCATTTTTCATAGCACAACCTGAATAGAGTCCAGAGGCACATTCTGCTGCCCTGCTCACAAAGGTGCCCAGCACAGCTGTAGCAGGAGAGGTTCCTTATGCCAGGAGATGGCCCTTGGAGGACGTTTTCTCCCCCGTCACCGGCCTTAGCAACAGACATGGAGCAATGTTTTCCATTTATAGTATGCAACTCACCTTACCCAGTTATAGACTTACTATTTTGCTGCAACAGCTTATGCATCCTGCACCACAGAGAGCAGGACAGAAGGTGCTCATGTAAAGCAGTGACTGCAGTTTTCACATGTTATTCTTCCTTTGAACTCCAAGTGGCATGAATGCATCTTCCCCTGGAAAGCTGTCACATGCACCTTCTTTTCCTATGACAACAGAATTACATAAAGTCTGATCTCAAAACTTTCATTTAAATATTCCATCCTATCAGCAATGAGCTGGCTTGCTTAAGGATTACAGACTTGGGTCCCTAATCAATGCTTTAATAAATAACACCTACTTAGAACAATTGATTGCTAGGGAGCAGACTAAGTATAATGCATTTCTGCTAATCTAGTCACAGGATAAATATCATAGTTTATTTATAAGACACACTGAAATTATTCTGAGGTCTATAGATAGGATCCATCTTGGCACACAGTCAGGTTCAGGTGGGCACTGCAGGCTCCCGCTGTCCCCGGGCTGCCGAAGCTCAGCTCCGTGGCTCCCTGGCAGCAAGGTCAGCTCGTGGGACCCACACTCCAAACTGAGGAGTGGGCACAGAGCACAGCACATCCATTGATGCCAGGCTCCGGGGGCACCATTTGATCTAATGAAATGGCCACTGCATTACACTGGCAATAGCCAGGCGTGCCACCGAGGCCATTCTTGGGGATTACAGCCATGCCCCGGTTCTGCTCTCATGAGACTTTATTTTGCTGCTGCACAGTTATGTGGGAAATGCCTCTCTGTATTTTAGGGTGGGAAATTGCCAGCAGAGAGTGCAAGAGGCCCCTTCTTTCCTGTTACTCCACAGTCCGTATCCAGGCTCAAGATAAGGCACCTGAGTGTCTACCGTGCCCTGGCTACAACGCGTCGGCCCCAATTTGTTGTTTGAGGACACCAGCACTTCAATTCTATTGCAATGACTTCTGTGTCTGCCCTTGACGTGTGTGTTCACAACCTTCTTTTGGGAGCAAGTACGGGCCATCGATTTTCCAGACCAATCTCAAAATACATACAATATTCTACAAATTGCAGGCCGGAGGAGACGCCCGGCAGGATGCTTGTATGCACACGGAGGATATGGAGGAGCCTCCCTTCTCCGTTCCTCCCAGACGACACCCGGCAGCAGGGGCGCAGAGGCTTCCCCCACACCCTCCCGGGACTTTTCCTGCCCCCGCGCCCCTCGGGGGTGCAATATTCCTCCGGGAGCCGCCCGGGCCGAGGCTCGGTCTGCGGGAGCCGGGAGCGCGCAGGGCGGTCAGAGGCCGGGCCCGCAGCGCCCCGCTCCCCGCGGAACTGCCCTGCAGACAATGCACGGCGCGGGGCGCGGCGGCGGCAGAGAGCGGCCGGCGCCGCCGGAACGTGTCAAACTTGAGAGGCGAGAGCACCCCTGGAAAGGCGGCGGCCCCGGCCGGCCC